>CAXKVV010002167.1:0-435440 GCA_964058805.1 Schoenoplectus triqueter
AACGGGAAAGGACGCCCTCGGTAACGCCGAAAACGAGTCCGGGCGCGCAAAACATGAAAACGGGACGCGACGACCTTAGCACCGCCGAAAACGAGTCCGGGCGCGCAAATCATGAAAACGGCACCCGATGACCTCTGCAACGCCCAAAACGTGTCCGAGCGCGCAAAACTTGAAAACGGGATATGAAGCCCTCGGTACCGCCGAAAACGAGTCCGGGCGCGCAAAACATGAAAACGGGACTCGACGCCCTCGGCAACGCCCAAAACGTGTCCGGGCGCGCAAAACTCAAAAACGGGATAGGATGCCCTCGGCACCGCCGAAAACGAGTCCGGGCGCGCAAAACATGAAAACGGGACTCGACGCCCTCGGCAACGCCCAAAACGTGTCCGGGCGCGCAAAACTCGAAAACGGGACAGGACGCCCTCGGTTCCGTCGAAAACGAGTCCGGGCGCGCAAAACATGAAAATGGCACCCGACGACCTCGGCAACGCCCAAAACGTGTCCGAGCGCGCAAAACTCGAAAACGGGACAGGACGCCCTCGGTACCGCCGAAGACGAGTCCGGGCGCGCAAAACATGAAAACGGGACTCGACGCCCTCGGCAACGCCCAAAACGTGTCCGGGCGCGCAAAACTCGAAAACGGGACAGGACGCCCTCGGTACCGCCGAAAACGTGTCCGGGCGCGCAAAACATGAAAACGGGACCCGACGCCCTCGGCATCGCCGTAAACGAGTCCAGGCGAGCAAGTCTTGAAAACGGGAAAGGACGCCCTCGGTAACGCCGAAAATGAGTCCGGGCGCGCAAAACATGAAAACGGGACCCGACGACCTTGGCACCGGCGAAAACGAGTCCGGGCGCGCAAATCATGAAAACGGCACCCGATGACCTCGGCAACGCCCAAAACGTGTCCGAGCGCGCAAAACTCGAAAACGGGATAGGACGCCCTCGGTACCGCCGAAAACGAGTCCGGGCGCGCAAAACATGAAAACGGGACTCGACGCCCTCGGCAACGCCCAAAACGTGTCCGGGCGCGCAAAACTCAAAAACGGGATAGGACGCCCTCGGTACCGCCGAAAACGTGTCCGGGCGCGCAAAACATGAAAACGGGACCCGACGCCCTCGGCACCGCCGTAAACGGGTCCGGGCGCGCAAAACTTGAAAACGGGATAGGACGCCCTCGGTAACGCCGAAAACGAGTCCGGGCGCGCAAAACATGAAAACGGGACCCGACGACCTCGGCACCGTTGAATACGAGTCCGGGCGCGCAAAACATGAAAACGGGACCCGACGCCCTCGGCAACGCCGAAAACGTGTCCGGGCGCGCAAAACAAGAAAACGGGACCCGACAACGTCGGCACCGCCGAAAACGAGTCCGGGCGCGCAAAACATGAAAACGGCACCCGACGACCTCGGCAACGCCCAAAACGTGTCCGGGCGCGAAAATTTGAAAACGGGAAAGGACGCCCTCGGTACCGCCGAAAACTAGTCAGGGCGCACAAAACAAGAAAACGGGACCTGACGACGTCGGCACCGCCGAAAACGAGTCCGGGCGCGCAAAACATAAAAACGGCACCCGACGACCTCGGCAACGCCCAAAACGTGTCCGAGCGCGCAAAACTCGAAAACGGGACAGGACGCCCTCGGTACCGCCGAAAACGAGTCCGGGCGCGCAAAACATGAAATTGGCACCCGACGACCTCGGCAACGCCTTAAACGTGTCCGAGCGCGCAAAACTCGAAAACGGGACAGGACGCCCTCGGTACCGCCGAAAACGAGTCCGGGCGCGCAAAACATGAAATTGGCACCCGACGACCTCGGCAACGCCTTAAACGTGTCCGAGCGCGCAAAACTCGAAAACGGGACAGGACGGCCTCGGAACCGCCGAAAACGAGTCCGGGCGCGCAAAACAATCAAACGGGACCCGACGACCTCGGCACCGCCGAAAACGAGTCTGGCCGCGCAAAACATGAAAACGGGACCCGACGACCTCGGCAACGCCCAAAACATGTCCGGGCGCGCAAAACTCGAAAACGGGATAAGACGCCCTCGGTACCGCCGAAAACGAGTCCGGGTGAGCAAAACATGAAAACGGGACCCGACGCCCTCGGCACCGCCGTAAACGAGTCCGGGAGCGCAAAACTTGAAAACGAGACCCGACGCCCTCGACACCGCCGAAAGCGAGTCCGGGCGCGCAAAACATGAAAACGGGACCCGACCACCTCGGCAACGCTGAAAAAGTGTTCGGGCGAGCAAACCTTGAAAACGGGACAGGACGCCCTCGGCACCGCCGAAAACGTGTCCGGGCGCGCAAAACAAGTAAAAGGGACCCGACGTCCTCGGTACCGCCGAAAATGAGTCCTGGAGCGCAAAACAAGTAAAAGGGACCCGACGCCCTCGGTACCGCCGAAAACTAGTCCTGGCGCGCAAAACTTGAAAACGCGACCCGACGGCCTCGGTACCGCCGAAAATGTGTCCGGGCGCGCAAAACAAGAAAACGGTACCCGACGGCATCGGCACCGCCGAAAACGTGTCTGGGCGCGCAAAACTTGAAAACGGCAAAGGACGCCCTCGGTAACGCCGAAAACGAGCCCGGGCGCGCAAAACAAGAAAACGGGACCCGACGACTTCGGCACCGCCGAAAACGAGTCCGGGCGCGTAAAACATGAAAACGGGACGCGACGACCTCAGCAACGCCCAAAACGTGTCCGGGCGCGCAAAATTCGAAAACGGGACAGGACGCCCTCGGTACCGCCGAAAACGTGTCCGGGAGCGCAAAAATGAAAACGGCACCCGACGCCCTCGGCACCGCCGTAAACGAGTCCAGGCGCGCAAAACTTGAAAACGGGAAAGGACGCCCTCGGTAACGCCGAAAACGAGTCCGGGCGCGCAAAACATGAAAACGGGACCCGACGACATCGGCACCGCCGAATACGAGTCCGGGCGTGCAAAACATGAAAACGGGACCAGACGACCTCGGCAACGCCGAAAACGTGTCCGGGCGCGCAAAACAAGAAAACGGGACCCGACG
Organism: Schoenoplectus triqueter; assembly: GCA_964058805.1. Lineage (NCBI taxonomy): Eukaryota > Viridiplantae > Streptophyta > Magnoliopsida > Poales > Cyperaceae > Schoenoplectus > Schoenoplectus triqueter. Next base: position 3,029 of record CAXKVV010002167.1, read on the forward strand.
ACATCGGCACAGCCGAATACGAGTCCGGGCGTGCAAAACATGAAAACGGGACCCGACGACCTCGGCAACGCCGAAAACGTGTCCGGGCGCGCAAAACAAGAAAACGGGACCCGACGACGTCGGCACCGCCGAAAATGAGTCCGGGCGCGCAAAACATGAAAACGGCACCCGACGACCTCGGCAACGCCCAAAACGTGTCCGGGCGTGAAAATTTGAAAACGAGAAAGGACGCCCTCGGTACCGTCGAAAACAAGTCAGGTCGCACAAAACAAGAAAACGGGACCCGACGACGTAGGCACCGCCGAAAACGAGTCCGGGCGCGCAAAACATGAAAACGGCACCCGACGACCTCGGCAACGCCCAAAACGTGTCCGAGCGCGCAAAACTCGAAAACGGGACAGGACGCCCTCGGTACCGCCGAAAACGAGTCCGGGCGCGCAAAACATGAAAATGGCACCCGACGACCTCGGCAACGCCCAAAACGTGTCCGAGCGTGCAAAACTCGAAAACGGGACTCGACGCCCTCGGCAACGCCCAAAACGTGTCCGGGCGCGCAAAACTCGAAAACGGGACAGGACGCCCTCGGTACCGCCGAAAACGTGTCCGGGCGCGCAAAACATGAAAACGGGACCCGACGCCCTCGGCACCGCCGTAAACGAGTCCGAGTGCGCAAAACTTGAAAACGGGAAAGGACGCCCTCGGTAACGCCGAAAACGAGTCCGGGCGCGCAAAACATGAAAACGGGACGCGACGACCTTAGCACCGCCGAAAACGAGTTCGGGCGCGCAAATCATGAAAACGGCACCCGATGACCTCTGCAACGCCCAAAACGTGTCCGAGCGCGCAAAACTCGAAAACGGGATATGAAGCCCTCGGTACCGCCGAAAACGAGTCCGGGCGCGCAAAACATGAAAACGGGACTCGACGCCCTCGGCAACGCCCAAAACGTGTCCGGGCGCGCAAAACTCAAAAACGGGATAGGACGCCCTCGGTACCGCCGAAAACGTGTCCGGGCGCGCAAAACATGAAAACGGGACCTGACGCCCTCGGCACCGCCGTAAACGGGTCCGGGCGCGCAAAACTTGAAAACGGGAAAGGACGCCCTCGGTAACGCCGTAAACGGGTCCGGGCGCGCAAAACATGAAAACGGGACTCGACGACCTCGGCACCGCCGAATACGAGTCCTGGCGCGCAAAACATGAAAACGAGACCCGACGACCTCGGCAACGCCGAAAACGTGTCCGGGCGCGCAAAACAAGAAAACGGGACCCAACGACGTCGGCACCGCTGAAAACGAGTCCGGGCGCGCAAAACATGAAAACGGCACCCGACGACCTCGGCAACGCCGAAAACGTGTCCGGGCGCGAAAATTTGAAAACGGGAAAGGACGCCCTCGGTACCGCCGAAAACGAGTCAGGGCGCACAAAACAAGAAAACGGGACCCGACGACGTCGGCACCGCCGAAAACGAGTCCGGGCGCGCAAAACATGAAAACGGCACCCGACGACCTCGGCAACGCCCAAAACGTGTCCGAGCACGCAAAACTCGAAAACGGGACAGGACGCCCTCGGTACCGTCGAAAAAGAGTCTGAGCGCGCAAAACATGAAAATGGCACCCGACGACCTCGGCAACGCCCAAAACGTGTCCGAGCGCGCAAAACTCGAAAACGGGACAGGACGCCCTCGGTACCGTCGAAGACGAGTCCGGGTGCGCAAAACATGAAAACGGGACTCGACGCCCTCGGCAACGCCCAAAACGTGTCCGGGCGCGCAAAACTCGAAAACGGGACAGGACGCCCTCGGTACCGCCGAAAACGTGTCCGGGCGCGCAAAACATGAAAACGGGACCCGACGCCCTCTGCACCGCCGTAAACGAGTCCAGGCGAGCAAATCTTGAAAACAGGAAAGGACGCCCTCGGTAACGCCGAAAATGAGTCCGGGCGCGCAAAACATGAAAACGGGACCCGACGACCTTGGCACCGGCGAAAACGAGTCCGGGCGCGCAAATCATGAAAACGGCACCCGATGACCTCGGCAACGCCCAAAACGTGTCCGAGCGCGCAAAACTCGAAAACGGGATAGGACGCCCTCGGTACCGCCGAAAACGAGTCCGGGCGCGCAAAACATGAAAACGGGACTCGACGCCCTCGGCAACGCCCAAAACGTGTCCGGGCGCGCAAAACTCAAAAACGGGATAGGACGCCCTCGGTACCGCCGAAAACGTGTCCGGGCGCGCAAAACATGAAAACGGGACCCGACGCCCTCGGCACCGCCGTAAACGGGTCCGGGCGCGCAAAACTTGAAAACGGGATAGGACGCCCTCGGTAACGCCGAAAACTAGTCCGGGCGCGCAAAACATGAAAACGGGACCCGACGACCTCGGCACCGTTGAATACGAGTCCGGGCGCGCAAAACATGAAAACGGGACCCGACGCCCTCGGCAACGCCGAAAACGTGTCCGGGCGCGCAAAACAAGAAAACGGGACCCGACAACGTCGGCACCGCCGAAAACGAGTCCGGGCGCGCAAAACATGAAAACAGCACCCGACGACCTCGGCAACGCCCAAAACGTGTCCGGGCGCGAAAATTTGAAAACGGGAAAGGACGCCCTCGGTACCGCCGAAAACTAGTCAGGGCGCACAAAACAAGAAAACGGAACCTGACGACGTCGGCACCGCCGAAAACGAGTCCGGGCGCGCAAAACATAAAAACGGCACCCGACGACCTCGGCAACGCCCAAAACGTGTCCTTGCGCGCAAAACTCGAAAACGGGACAGGACGCCCTCGGTACCGCCGAAAACGAGTCCGGGCGCGCAAAACATGAAATTGGCACCCGACGACCTCGGCAACGCCTTAAACGTGTCCGAGCGCGCAAAACTCGAAAACGGGACAGGACGCCCTCGGTACCGCCGAAAACGAGTCCGGGCGCGCAAAACATGAAAACGGGACTCGACGCCCTCGGCAACGCCCAAAACGTGTCCGGGCGCGCAAAACTCGAAAACGGGACAGGACGCCCTCGGTACCGCCGAAAACGTGTCCGGGCGCGCAAAACATGAAAACGGGACCCGACGCCCTCGGCACCGCTGTAAACGAGTCCAGGCGAGCAAATCTTAAAAACGGGAAAGGACGCCGTCGGTAACGCCGAAAATGAGTCCGGACGCGCAAAACATGAAAACGGGACCCGACGACCTCGGCACCGGCGAAAACGAGTCCGGGCGCGCAAATCATGAAAACGGCACCCGATAAGCTCGGCAACGCCCAAAACGTGTCCGAGCGCGCAAAACTCGAAAACGGGATAGGACGCCCTCGGTACCGCCGAAAACGAGTCCGGGCGCGCAAAACATGAAAACGGGACTCGACGCCCTCGGCAACGCCCAAAACGTGTCCGGGCTCGCAAAACTCAAAAATGGGATAGGACGCCCTCGGTACCGCCGAAAACGTGTCCGGGCGCGCAAAACATGAAAACGGGACCCGACGCCCTCGGCACCGCCGTAAACGGGTCCGGGCGCGCAAAACTTGAAAACGGGAGAGGACGCCCTCGGTAACGCCGAAAATGAGTCCGGGCGCGCAAAACATGAAAACGGGACCCGACGACCTCGGCACCGCCGAATACGAGTCTGGGCGCGCAAAACATGAAAACGGGACCCGACGCCCTCGGCAACGCCGAAAACGTGTCCGGGCGCGCAAAACAAGAAAACGGGACCCGACGACGTCGGCACCGCCGAAAACGAGTCCGGGCGCGCAAAACATGAAAATGGCTCCCGACGACCTCGGCAACGCCCAAAACATGTCCGGGCGCGAAAATTTGAAAACGGGAAAGGACGCCCTCGGTACCGCCGAAAACGAGTCAGGGCGCACAAAACAAGAAAACGGGACCCGACGACGTCGGCACCGCCGAAAACGAGTCCGGGCGCGCAAAACATGAAAACGGCACCCGACGACCTCGGCAACGCCCAAAACGTGTCCGAGCGCGCAAAACTCGAAAACGGGACAGGACGCCCTCAGTACCGCCGAAAACGAGTCCGGGCGCGCAAAACATGAAAATGGCACCCGACGACCTCGGCAACGCCCAAAACGTGTCCGAGCGCGCAAAGCTCGAAAACGGGACAGGACGCCCTCGGTACTGCCGAAAACGAGTCTGGGCGCGCAAAACATGAAAACGGGACTCGACGCCCTCGGCAACGCCCAAAACGTGTCCGGGCACGCAAAACTCGAAAGCGGGACAGGACGCCCTCGGTACCGCCGAAAACGTGTCCGGGCGCGCAAAACATGAAAACGGGACCCGACGCCCTCGGCACCGCCGTAAACGAGTCCAGGCGAGCAAATCTTGAAAACGGGAAAGGATGCCCTCGGTAACGCCGAAAATGAGTCCGGGCGCGCAAAACATGAAAACGGGACCCGACGACCTCGGCACCGGCGAAAAATAGTCCGGGCGCGCAAATCATGAAAACGGCACCCGATGACCTCGGCAACGCCCGAAACGTGTTCGATCGCGCAAAACTCGAAAACGGGATAGGACGCCCTCGGTACCGCCGAAAACGAGTCCGGGCGCGCAAAACATGAAAATGGGACTCGACGCCCTCGGCAACGCCCAAAACGTGTCCGGGCGCGCAAAACTCAAAAACGGGATAGGACGCCCTCGGTACCGCCGAAAACGTGTCCGGGCGCGCAAAACATGAAAACGGGACCCGACGCCCTCGGCACCGCCGTAAACTGGTCCGGGCGCGCAAAACTTGAAAACGGGATAGGACGCCCTCGGTAACGCCGAAAACGAGTCCGGGAGCGCAAAACATGAAAACGGGACCCGACGACCTCGGCACCGCCGAATACGAGTTCGGGCGCGCAAAACATGAAAACGGGACCCGACGCCCTCGGCAACGCCGAAAACGTGTCCGGGCGCGCAAAACAAGAAAACGGGACCCGACGACATCGGCACCGCCGAAAACGAGTCCGGGCGCGCAAAACATGAAAACGGCACCCGACGACCTCGGCAACGCCCAAAACGTGTCCGGGCGCGAAAATTTGAAAACGGGAAAGGACGCCCTCGGTACCGCCGAAAACGAGTCAGGGCGCACAAAACAACAAAACGAGACCCGACGACGTCGGCACCGCCGAAAACGAGTCTGGGCGCGCAAAACATGAAAACGGCACCCGACGACCTCGGCAACGCCCAAAACGTGTCCGAGCGCGCAAAACTCGAAAACGGGACAGGACGCCCTCGGTACCGCCGAAAACGAGTCCGGGCGCGCAAAACATGAAAATGGCACCCGACGACCTCGGCAACGCCCAAAACGTGTCCGAGCGCGCAAAACTCGAAAACGGGACAGGACGCCCTCGGTACCGCCGAAAATGAGTCCGGGCGCGCTAAACATGAAAACGGGACTCGACGCCCTCGGCGACGCCCAAAACGTGTCCGGGCGCGAAAATTTGAAAACGGGAAAGGACGCCCTCGGTACCGCCGAAAACGGGTCAGGGCGCACAAAACATGAAAACGGGACCCGACGCCCTCGGCACCGCCGTAAACGAGTCCAGGCGAGCAAATCTTGAAAACGGGAAAGGACGCCCTCGGTAACGCCGAAAATGAGTCCGGACGCGCAAAACATGAAAACGGGACCCGACGACCTCGGCACCGGCGAAAACGAGTCCGGGCGCGCAAATCATGAAAACGGCACCCGATGACCTCGGCAACGCCCAAAACGTGTCCGAGCGCGCAAAACTCGAAAACGGGATATGACGCCCTCGGTACCCACGAAAACGAGTCCGGGCGCGCAAAACATGAAAACGGGACTCGACGCCCTCGGCAACGCCCAAAACGTGTCCGGGCGCGCAAAACTCAAAAATGGGATAGGACGCCCTCGGTACCGCCAAAAACGTGTCCGGGCGCGCAAAACATGAAAACGGGACCCGACGCCCTCGGCACCGCCGTAAACGGGTCCGGGCGCGCAAAACTTGAAAACGGGAGAGGACGCCCTCGGTAACGCCGAAAATGAGTCCGGGCGCGCAAAACATGAAAACGGGACCCGACGACCTCGGCACCGCCGAATACGAGCCCGGGCGCGCAAAACATGAAAACGAGACCCGACGCCCTCGGCAACGCCGAAAACGTGTCCGGGCGCGCAAAACAAGAAAACGGGACCCGACAACGTCGGCACCGTCGAAAACGAGTCCGGGCGCGCAAAACATGAAAACGGCACCCGACGACCTCGGCAACGCCCAAAACGTGTCCGGGCGCGAAAATTTGAAAACGGGAAAGGACGCCCTCGGTACCGCCGAAAACGAGTCAGGGCGCACAAAACAAGAAAACGGGACCCGACGACGTCGGCACCGCCGAAAACGAGTCCGGGCGCGCAAAACATGAAAACGGCACCCGACGACCTCGGCAACGCCCAAAACGTGTCCGAGCGCGCAAAACTCGAAAACGGGACAGGACGCCCTCTGTACCGCCGAAAACGAGTCCGGGCGCGCAAAACATGAAAATGGCACCCGACGACCTCGGCAACGCCCAAAACGTGTCCGAGCGCGCAAAACTCGAAAACGGGACAGGACGCCCTCGGTACCGCCGAAAACGAGTCCGGGCGCACAAAACATGAAAACGGGACTCGACGCCCTCGGCCACGCCCAAAACTTGTCCGGGCGCGCAAAACTCGAAAACGGGACAGGACGCCCTCGGTACCGCCGAAAACGTGTCCGGGCGCGCAAAACATGAAAACGGGACCCGACGCCCTCGGCACCGCCGTAAACGAGTCAAGGCGAGCAAATCTTGAAAACGGGAAAGGACGCCCTCGGTAACGCCGAAAATGAGTCCGGACGCGCAAAACATGAAAACGGGACCCGACGACCTCGGTACCGCCGAAAACGAGTCTGGGCGCGCAAAACATGAAAATGGCACCCGACGACCTCGGCAACGCCCAAAACATGTCCGAGCGCGCAAGACTCGAAAACGGGACAGGACGCCCTCGGTACCGCCGAAAATGAGTCCGGGCGCGCTAAACATGAAAACGGGACTCGACGCCCTCGGCGACGCCCGAAACGTGTCCGGGCGCGCAAAACTCAAAAGCGGGACAGGACGCCCTCGGTACCGCCGAAAACGTGTCCGGGCGCGCAAAACATGAAAACGGGACCCGACGCCCTCGGCACCGCCGTAAACGAGTCCAGGCGAGCAAATCTTGAAAACGGGAAAGGACGCCCTCGGTAACGCCGAACATGAGTCCGGGCGCGCAAAACATGAAAACGGGACCCGACGACCTCGGCACCGGCGAAAACGAGTCCGGGCGCACAAATCATGAAAACGGCACCTAATGACCTCGGCAACGCCCAAAACGTGTCCGAGCGCGCAAAACTCGAAAACGGGATAGGACGCCCTCTGTACCGCCGAAAACGAGTCCGGGCGCGCAAAACATGAAAACGGGACTCGACGCCCTCGGCAACGCCCAAAATGTGTCCGGGCGCGCAAAACTCAAAAACGGGATAGGACGCCCTCGGTACCGCCGAAAACGTGTCCGGGCGCGCAAAACATAAAAACGGGACCCGACGCCCTCGGCACCGCCGTCAACGGGTCCGGGCGCGCAAAACTTGAAACGGGAGAGGACGCCCTCGGTAACGCCGAAAACGAGTCCGGGCGCGCAAAACATGAAAACGGGACCCGACGACCTCGGCACCGCCGAATACGAGTCCGGGCGCGCAAAACATGAAAACGGGACCCGACCCCCTCGGCAACGCCGAAAACTTGTCCGGGCGCGCAAAACAAGAAAACGGGACCCGACGACGTCGGCAACGCCCAAAACGTGTCCGAGCGCGCAAAACTCGAAAACGGGACAGGACGCCCTCGGTACCGCCGAAAATGAGTCCGGGCGCGCTAAACATGAAAACGGGACTCGACGCCCTCGGCGACGCCCAAAACGTGTCCGGGCGCGAAAATTTGAAAACGGGAAAGGACGCCCTCGGTACCGCCGAAAACGGGTCAGGGCGCACAAAACATGAAAACGGGACCCGACGCCCTCGGCACCGCCGTAAACGAGTCCAGGCGAGCAAATCTTGAAAACGGGAAAGGACGCCCTCGGTAACGCCGAAAATGAGTCCGGACGCGCAAAACATGAAAACGGGACCCGACGACCTCGGCACCGGCGAAAACGAGTCCGGGCGCGCAAATCATGAAAACGGCACCCGATGACCTCGGCAACGCCCAAAACGTGTCCGAGCGCGCAAAACTCGAAAACGGGATATGACGCCCTCGGTACCCACGAAAACGAGTCCGGGCGCGCAAAACATGAAAACGGGACTCGACGCCCTCGGCAACGCCCAAAACGTGTCCGGGCGCGCAAAACTCAAAAATGGGATAGGACGCCCTCGGTACCGCCGAAAACGTGTCCGGGCGCGCAAAACATGAAAACGGGACCCGACGCCCTCGGCACCGCCGTAAACGGGTCCGGGCGCGCAAAACTTGAAAACGGGAGAGGACGCCCTCGGTAACGCCGAAAATGAGTCCGGGCGCGCAAAACATGAAAACGGGACCCGACGACCTCGGCACCGCCGAATACGAGTCCGGGCGCGCAAAACATGAAAACGGGACCCGACGCCCTCGGCAACGCCGAAAACGTGTCCGGGCGCGCAAAACAAGAAAACGGGACCCGACGACATCGGCACCGCCGAAAATGAGTCCGGGCGCGCAAAACATGAAAACGGCACCCGACGACCTCGGCAACGCCCAAAACGTGTCCGGGCGCGAAAATTTGAAAACGGGAAAGGACGCCCTCGGTACCGCCGAAAACGAGTCAGGGCGCACAAAACAAGAAAACGGGACCCGACGACGTCGGCACCGCCGAAAACGAGTCCGGGCGCGCAAAACATGAAAACGGCACCCGACGACCTCGGCAACGCCCAAAACGTGTCCAAGCGCGCAAAACTCGAAAACGGGACAGGACGCCCTCGGTACCGCCGAAAACGAGTCCGGGCGCGCAAAACAAGAAAATGGCACCCGACGACCTCGGCAACGCCCAAAACGTGTCCGAGCGCGCAAAGCTCGAAAACGGGACAGGACGCCCTCGGTACCGCCGAAAACGAGTCCGGGCGCGCAAAACATGAAAACGGGACTCGACGCCCTCGGCAACGCCCAAAACGTGTCCGGGCACGCAAAACTCGAAAGCGGGACAGGACGCCCTCGGTACCGCCGAAAACGTGTCCGGGCGCGCAAAACATGAAAACGGGACCCGACGCCCAACGGCACCGCCGTAAACGAGTCCAGGCGAGCAAATCTTGAAAACGGGAAAGAACGCCCCTGGGTAACGCCGAAAATGAGTCCGGGCGCGCAAAACATGAAAACGGGACCCGACGACCTCGGCACCGGCGAAAACGAGTCCGGGCGCGCAAATCATGAAAACGGCACCCGATGACCTCGGCAACGCCCAAAACGTGTCCGAGCGCGCAAAACTCGAAAACGGGATAGGACGCCCTCGGTACCGCCGAAAACGAGTCCGGGCGCGCAAAACATGAAAATGGGACTCGACGCCCTCGACAACGCCCGAAACGTGTCCGGGCGCGCAAAACTCAAAAACGGGATAGGACGCCCTCGGTACCGCTGAAAACGTGTCCGGGCGTGCAAAACATGAAAACGGGACCCGACGCCCTCGGCACCGCCGTAAACTGGTCCGGGCGCGCAAAACTTGAAAACGGGATAGGACGCCCTCGGTAACGCCGAAAATGAGTCCGGGCGCGCAAAACATGAAAACGGGACCCGACGACCTCGGCACCGCCGAATACGAGTCCGGGCGCGCAAAACATGAAAACGGGACCCGACGCCCTCGGCAACGCCGAAAACGTGTCCGGGCGCGCAAAACAAGAAAACGGGACCCGACGACATCGGCACCGCCGAAAATGAGTCCGGGCGCGCAAAACATGAAAACGGCACCCGACGACCTCGGCAACGCCCAAAACGTGTCCGGGCGCGAAAATTTGAAAACGGGAAAGGACGCCCTCGGTAGCGCCGAAAACGAGTCAGGGCGCACAAAACAAGAAAACGAGACCCGACGACGTCGGCACCGCCGAAAACGAGTCTGGGCGCGCAAAACATGAAAACGGCACCGACGACCTCGGCAACGCCCAAAACGTGTCCGAGCGCGCAAAACTCGAAAACGGGACAGGACGCCCTCGGTACCGCCGAAAACGAGTCCGGGCGCGCAAAACATGAAAACGGGACCCGATGCCCTCGGCACCGCCGTAAACGAGTCCGGGCGCGCAAAACTGGAAAACGGGAAAGGACGCCCTCGGTAACGCCGAAAACGACTCCGGGCGCGCAAAACATGAAAACGGGACCCGACGACCTCGGCACCGCCGAATACGAGTCCGGGCGCGCAAAACATGAAAACGGGACCCGACGACCTCGGCAACGCCGAAAACTTGTCCGGGCGCGCAAAATAAGAAAACGGGACCCAACGACGTCGGCACCGCCAAAAACGAGTCCGGGGGCGCCAAACATGAAAACGGCACCCGACGACCTCGGCAACGCCCAAAACGTGTCCGGGCGCGAAAAACTTGAAAACGGGAAAGGACGCCCTCGGTACCGCTGAAAACAAGTCCGGCCGCGCAAAACAAGAAAACGGGACCCGACGACGTCGGCACCGCCGAAAACGAGTCCGGGCGCGCAAAACATGAAAACGGCACCCGACGACCTCGGCAACGCCCAAAACGTGTCCGAGCGCGCAAAATATGAAAACGGGACCCGACGCCCTCGGCACCGCCGTAAACGAGTCCGGGCGCGCAAAACTTGAAAACGGGAAAGGACGCCCTCGGTAACGCCGAAAACGACTCCGGGCGCGCAAAACATGAAAACGGGACCCGACGACCTCGGCACCGCCGAAAACGGGACCCGACGACCTCGGTAACGCCGAAAAAGTGTCCGGGCGCGCAAAATTAGAAAACGGGACCCGACGACGTCGGCACTTCCGAAAACGAGTCCGGGCGCGCAAAACATGAAAACGGCACCCGAGGACCTCGGCAACGCCCAAAACGTGTCCGGGCGCGAAAAACTTGAAAACGGGAAAGGACGCCCTCGGTACTGCCGAAAACGAGTCCGGGCGCGCAAAACAAGAAAACGGGACCCGACGACGTCGGCACCGCCGAAAACGAGTCCCGGCGCGCAAAACATGAAAACGGCACCCGAGGACCTCGGCAACGCCCAAAACGTGTCCAAGCGCGTAAAACTCGAAAACGGGACAGGACGCCCTCGGTACCGCCGAAAACGAGTCCGGGCGCGCAAAACATGAAAATGGCACCCGACGACCTCGGCAACGCCCAAAACGTGTCCGAGCGCGCAAAGCTCGAAAACGGGACAGGACGCCCTCGGTACCGCCGAAAACGAGTCCGGGCGCGCAAAAAAAGAAAACGGGACTCGACGCCCTCGGCAACGCCCAAAACGTGTCCGGGCACGCAAAACTCGAAAGCGGGACAGGACGCCCTCGGTACCGCCGAAAACGTGTCCGGGCGCGCAAAACATGAAAACGGGACCCGACGCCTTCGGCACCGCCGTAAACGAGTCCAGGCGAGCAAATCTTGAAAACGGGAAAGGACGCCCTCGGTAACGCCGAAAATGAGTCCGGGCGCGCAAAACATGAAATCGGGACCCGACGACCTCGGCACCGGCGAAAACGAGTCCGGGCGCGCAAATCATGAAAACGGCACCCGATGACCTCGGCAACGCCCAAAACGTGTCCGAGCGCGCAAAACTCGAAAACGGGATAGGACGCCCTCGGTACCGCCGAAAACGAGTCCGGGCGCGCAAAACATGAAAATGGGACTCGACGCCCTCGGCAACGCCCGAAACGTGTCCGGGCGCGCAAAACTCAAAAACGGGATAGGACGCCCTCGGTACCGCCGAAAACGTGTCCGGGCGTGCAAAACATGAAAACGGGACCCGACGCCCTCGGCACCGCCGTAAACTGGTCCGGGCGCGCAAAACTTGAAAACGGGATAGGACGCCCTCGGTAACGCCGAAAACGAGTCCGGGCGCGCAAAACATGAAAACGGGACCCGACGACCTCGGCACCGCCGAATACGAGTCCGGGCGCGCAAAACATGAAAACGGGACCCGACGCCCTCGGCAACGCCGAAAACGTGTCCGGGCGCGCAAAACAAGAAAACGGGACCCGACGACATCGGCACCGCCGAAAACGAGTCCGGGCGCGCAAAACATGAAAACGGCACCCGACGACCTCGGCAACGACCAAAACGTGTCCGGGCGTGAAAATTTGAAAACGGGAAAGGACGCCCTCGGTACCGCCGAAAACGAGTCAGGGCGCACAAAACAAGAAAACGAGACCCGACGACGTCGGCACCGCCGAAAACGAGTCTGGGCGCGCAAAACATGAAAACGGCACCCGACGACCTCGGCAACGCCCAAAACGTGTCCGAGCGCGCAAAACTCGAAAACGGGACAGGACGCCCTCGGTACCGCCGAAAACGAGTCCGGGCGCGCAAAACATGAAAATGGCACCCGACGACCTCGGCAACGCCCAAAACGTGTCCGAGCGCGCAAAACTCGAAAACGGGACAGGACGCCCTCGGTACCGCCGAAAACAAGTCCGGGCGCGCAAAACATGAAAACGGGACTCGACGCCCTCGGCCACGCCCAAAACTTGTCCGGGCGCGCAAAACTCTTAAACGGGACAGGACGCCCTCGGTACCGCCGAAAACGTGTCCGGGCGCGCAAAACATGAAAACGGGACCCGACGCCCTCGGCACCGCCGTAAACGAGTCCAGGCGAGCAAATCTTGAAAACGGGAAAGGACGCCCTCGGTAACGCCGAAAATGATTCCGGACGCGCAAAACATGAAAACGGGACCCGACGACCTCGGTACCGCCGAAAACGAGTCCGGGCGCGCAAAACATGAAAATGGCACCCGACGACCTAGGCAACGCCCAAAATGTGTCCGAGCGCGCAAAACTCGAAAACGGGACAGGACGCCCTCGGTACCGCCGAAAACGAGTCCGGGCGCGCAAAACATGAAAACGGGACTCGACGCCCTCGGCGACGCCCAAAACGTGTCCGGGCGCGCAAAACTCGAAAGCGGGACAGGACGCCCTCGGTACCGCCGAAAACGTGTCCGGGCGCGCAAAACATGAAAATGGGACCCGACGCCCTCGGCACCGCCGTAAACGAGTCCAGGCGAGCAAATCTTGAAAACGGGAAAGGACGCCCTCGGTAACGCCGAAAATGAGTCCGGGCGCGCAAAACAGGAAAACGGGACCCGACGACCTCGGCACCGGCGAAAACGAGTCCGAGCGCACAAATCATGAAAACGGCACCTGATGACCTCGGCAACGCCCAAAACGTGTCCGAGCGCGCAAAACTCGAAAACGGGACAGGACGCCCTCGGTACCGCCGAAAACGAGTCCGGGCGCGCAAAACATGAAAACGGGACTCGACGCCCTCGGTACCGCCAAAAACGTGTCCGGGCGCGCAAAACATGAAAACGGGACCCGACGCCCTCGGCACCGCCGTCAACGGGTCCGGGCGCGCAAAACTTGAAAACGGGAGAGGACGCCCTCGGTAACGCCGAAAACGAGTCCGGGCGCGCAAAACATGAAAACGGGACCCGACGACCTCGGCACCGCCGAATACGAGTCCGGGCGCGCAAAACATGAAAACGGGACCCGACGCCCTCGGTACCGCCGAAAACGAGTCAGGGCACACAAAACAAGAAAACGGGACCCGACGACGTCGGCACCGCCGAAAACGAGTCCGGGCGCGCAAAACATGAAAACGGCACCCGACGACCTCGGCAACGCCCAAAACGTGTCCGAGCGCGCAAAACTCAAAAGCGGGACAGGACGCCCTCGGTACCGCCGAAAACGAGTCCGGGCGCGCAAAACATGAAAATGGCACCCGACGACCTCGGCAACGCCCAAAACGTGTCCGAGCGCGCAAAACTCGAAAACGGGACAGGACGCCCTCGGTACCGCCGAAAACGAGTCCGGACGCGCAAAACATGAAAACGGGACTCGACGCCCTCGGCAACGCCCAAAACGTGTCCGGGCGCGCAAAACAAGAAAACGGGACCCGACGCCCTCGGCACCGCCGTAAACGAGTCCGGGCGCGCAAAACTGAAAAACGGGAAAGGACGCCCTCGGTAACGCCGAAAACGACTCCGGGCGCGTAAAACATGAAAACGGGACCCGACGACCTCGGCACCGCCGAATACGAGTCCGGGCGCGCAAAACATGAAAACGGGCCCCGACGACCTCGGCAACGCCGAAAACTTGTCCGGGCGCGCAAAATATGAAAACGGGACCCGACGACGTCGGCACCGCCGAAAACGAGTCCGGGGGCGCCAAACATGAAAACGGCACCCGACGACCTCGGCAACGTCCAAAACGTGTCCGGGCGCGAAAAACTTGAAAACGGGAAAGGACGCCCTCGGTACCGCCGAAAACGAGTCCGGCCGCGCAAAACAAGAAAACGGGACCCGACGACGTCGGCACCGCCCAAAACGTGTCCGAGCGCGCAAATATGAAAACGGGACCCGACGCCCTCGGCACCGCCGTAAACGAGTCCGGGTGCGCAAAACTTGAAAACGGGAAAGGACGCCCTCGGTAACGCCGAAAACGACTCCGGGCGCGCAAAACATGAAAACGGGACCCGACGACCTCGGCACCGCCGAAAACGGGACACGACGACCTCGGCAACGCCGAAAAAGTGTCCGGGCGCGCAAAATAAGAAAACGGGACCCGACGACGTCGGCACTTCCGAAAACGAGTCCGGGCGCGCAAAACATGAAAAACGGCACCCGAGGACCTCGGCAACGCCCAAAACGTGTCAGGGCGCGAAAAACTTGAAAACGGGAAAGGACGCCCTCCGTACCGCCGAAAACGAGTCCGGGCGCTCAAAACAAGAAAACGGGACCCGACGACGTCGGCACCGCCGAAAACGAGTCCCGGCGCGCAAAACATGAAAACGGCACCCGAGGACCTCGGCAACGCCCAAAACGTGTCCGAGCGCGTAAAACTCGAAAACGGGACAGGACGCCCTCGGTACCGCCGAAAACGAGTCCGGGCGCGCAAAACATGAAAACGGGACTCGACGCCCTCGGCAACGCCCAAAACGTGTCCGGGCGCGCAAAACTCAAAAACGGGACAGGACGCCCTCGGTTCCGCCGAAAACGTGTCCGGGCGCACAAAACATGAAAACGGGACCCGACGCCCTCGGCACCGCCGTAAACGAATCCGGGCGCGCAAAACTTGACAACGGGAAAGGACGCCCTCGGTAACACCGAAAACGAGTCCGGGCGCGCAAAACATGCAAACGGGACCCGACGACCTCGGCACCGCCGAAAACGAGTCCGGGCGCGCAAAACATTAAAACGGGACCCGACGACCTCGGCAACGCCGAAAACGTGTCCGGGCGCGCAAAACAAGCAAACGGGACCCGTCGACGTCGGCACCGCCGAAAACGAGTCCCGGCGCGCAAAACATGAAAACGGCACCCGAGGACCTCGGCAACGCCCAAAACGTGTCCGAGCGCGTAAAACTCGAAAACGGGACAGGACGCCCTCGGTACCGCCGAAAACGAGTCCGGGCGCGCAAAACATGAAAACGGGACTCGACGCCCTCGGCAACGCCCAAAACGTGTCCGGGCGCGCAAAACTCAAAAACGGGACAGGACGCCCTCGGTTCCGCCGAAAACGTGTCCGGGCGCACAAAACATGAAAACGGGACCCGACGCCCTCGGCACCGCCGTAAACGAATCCGGGCGCGCAAAACTTGACAACGGGAAAGGACGCCCTCGGTAACACCGAAAACGAGTCCGGGCGCGCAAAACATGCAAACGGGACCCGACGACCTCGGCACCGCCGAAAACGAGTCCGAGCGCGCAAAACATTAAAACGGGACCCGACGACCTCGGCAACGCCGAAAACGTGTCCGGGCGCGCAAAACAAGAAAACGGGACCCGTCGACGTCGGCACCGCCGAAAACGAGTACGAGCGCGCAAAACATGAAAACGGCACCCAACGACCTCGGCAACGCCCAAAACGTGTCCGGGCACGAAAAACTTGAAAACGGGAAAGGACGCCCTCGGTACCGCCGAAAATGAGTTCGGGCGCGCAAAACAAAAAAACGGGACCCGACGACGTCGGCGCCGCCGAAAATGAGTCCGGGCGCGCAAAACATGAAAACGGGACCCGACGACCTCGGCAACGCCCAAAACGTGTCCGGGCGTGCAAAACTCGAAAACGGGACAGGACGCCCTCGGCACCGCCGAAAACGAGTCCGGGCGCGCAAAACAAGAAAACGGGACCCGACGCCCTCGGCACCGCCGTAAACGAGTCATGGCGCGCAAAACTTGAAAACGGGAAAGGACGCCCTCGGTAACGCTGAAAACGAGTCCGGCCGCGCAAAACATGAAAACGGGACCCGACGACCTCGGCACCGCCGAAAACGAGTCCGGGCGCGCAAAACATGAAAACTGGACCCGACGACCTCGGCAACTCCGAAAACGTGTCCGGGCGCGCAAAACAAGAAAACGGGACCCCACGACGTCGGCACCGCCGAAAACGAGTCCGGGCGCGCAAAACATGAAAACGGCACCCGACGACCTCGACAACGCCCAAAATGTGTCCGGGCGCGAAAAACTTGAAAACGGGAAAGGACGCCCTCGGTACCGCCGAAAACGACTCCGGGCGCGAAAAACATGAAAACGGGACTCGACGCCCTCGGCAACGCCCAAAACGTGTCTTGGCGCGCAAAACTCGAAAACGGGACAGAACGCCTTCGGTACCGCCGAAAACGTGTCCGAGCGCGCAAAACATGAATACGGGACCCGACGACCTCGGCAACGCCGAAAACGTGTCCGTGCACGCAAAACAAGAAAACGGGACCCGACGACGTCGGCACCGCCGCAAACGAGTCCGGGCGCGCAAAACATGAAAACGGCACCCGACGACCTCGGCAACGCCCAAAACGTGTCCGAACGCGGAAAACTCGAAAACGGGACAGGACGCCCTCGGTACCGCCGAAAACGTGTCCGGGCGCGCCAAACATGAAAACTGGACCCGACGCCCTCGGCACCGCCGTAAACGAGTCCGGGCGCGCAAAACTTGAAAACGGGAAAGGACGCCCTCGGTAACGCCGAAAAAGAGTCCGGGCGCGCAAAACATGCAAACGGGAACCGACGACCTCGGCACCGCCGAATACGAGTCCGGGTGCGAAAAACTTGAAAACGAGAAAGGACGCCCTCGGTACCGCCGAAAAAGTGTCCGGGCGCGCAAAACAAGAAAACGGGACCCGACGACGTCGGCACCGCCGAAAACGAGTCCGGGCGCGCAAAACATGAAAACGGCACCCGACGACCTCGGCAGCGCCCAAAACGTGTCCGGGCGCGAATAACTTGAAAACGGGAAAGGACGCCCTCGGTACCGCCAAAAACGAGTCCGGGCTCGCAAAACAAGAAAACGAGACCCGACGACGTCGGCACCGCCGAAAATGAGTCCGGGCGCGCAAAACATGAAAACGGCACTCGACGACCTCGGCAACGCCCAAAACGTGTCCGAGCGTGCAAAACTCGAAAACGGGACAGGACGCCCTCGGTACCGCCGAAGACGAGTCCGGGCGCGCAAAACATGAAAACGGGACTCAACGCTCTCGACAATGCCCAAAACGTGTCCGGGCGCGCAAAACTCGAAAACGGGACAGGACGCCCTCGGTACCGCCGAAAACGTGTCCGGGCGCGCAAAACATGAAAACGGGACCCGACGCCCTCGGCACCACCGTAAACGAGTCCGGGCGCGCAAAACTTGAAAACGGGAAAGGACGCCCTCGGCAACGCCGAAAACGAGTCCGGGCGCGCAAAACATGAAAACGGGACCCGACAACCTCGGCGCCGCCGAAAACGAGTCCGGGCGCGCAAAACATGAAAACGGGACTCAACGCCCTCGGCAACGCCCAAAACGTGTCCGGCCGCGCAAAACTCGAAAACGGGACCCGACGACGTCGGCACCGCCGAAAACGAGTCCGGGCGCGCAAAACATGAAAACGGCACCCGACGACCTCGGCAACGCCCAAAACGTGTCCGGGCGCGAAAAACTTGAAAACGGGAAAGGACGCCCTTGGTACCGTCGAAAACGAGTCCGGGCGCGCAAAACAAGACAACGGGACCCGACAACCTCGGCGCCGCCGAAAACGAGTACGGGCGCGCAAAACATTAAAACGAGACCCGACGACCGCGACAACGCCCAAAACGTGTCCGAGCGCGCAAAACTCGAAAACGGGACAGGACACCCTCGGTACCGCCGAAAATGAGTCCGGGCGCGCAAAACATGAAAACGGGACTCGACGCCCTCGGCAACGCCCAAAATGTGTCCGGGCGCGCAAAACTCGAAAACGGGACAGGTCACCCTCGGTACCGCTGAAAACGAGACGAGTCCGGGCTCGCAAAACATGAAAACGGGACTCGACGCCCTCGGCAACGCCCAAAACGTGTCCGGGCGCGCAAAACTCGAAAACGGGATAGGACGCCCTCGGTACCGCCGAAAACGTGTCCGGGCGCGCAAAACATGAAAACGGGACCCGACGCCCTCGGCACCGCCGTAAACGAGTCCGGGCGCGCAAAACTTGAAAACGGGAAAAGACACCCCCGGCAACGCCGAAAACGAGTCCGGGCGCGCAAAACATGAAAACGGAACCCGACAACCTCGGCGCCGCCGAAAACGAGTCCGGGCGCCCAAAACATGAAAACGGGACTCGACGCCCTCGGCAACGCCCAAAACGTGTCCGGCCGCGCAAAACTCGAAAACGGGACCCGACGACCTCGGCAACGCCGAAAACTTGTCCGGGCGCGCAAAATAAGAAAACGGGACCCAACGACGTCGGCACCGCCAAAAACTAGTCCGGGGGCGCCAAACATGAAAACGGCACCCGACGACCTCGGCAACGCCCAAAACGTGTCCGGGCGCGAAAAACTTGAAAACGGGAAAGGACGCCCTCGGTACCGCCGAAAACGAGTCCGGCCGCGCAAAACAAGAAAACGGGACCCGACGACGTCGGCACCGCCGAAAACGAGTCCGGGCGCGCAAAACATGAAAACGGCACCCGACGACCTCGGCAACGCCCAAAACGTGTCCGAGCGCGCAAAATATGAAAACGGGACCCGACGCCCTCGGCACCGCCGTAAACGAGTCCGGGCGCGCAAAACTTGAAAACGGGAAAGGACGCCCTCGGTAACGCCGAAAACGACTCCGGGCGCGCAAAACATGAAAACGGGACCCGACGACCTCGGCACCGCCGAAAACGGGACCCGACGACCTCGGCAACGCCCAAAACGTGTCCAAGCGCGTAAAACTCGAAAACGGGACAGGACGCCCTCGGTACCGCCGAAAACGAGTCCGGGCGCGCAAAACATGAAAATGGCACCCGACGACCTCGGCAACGCCCAAAACGTGTCCGAGCGCGCAAAGCTCGAAAACGGGACAGGACGCCCTCGGTACCGCCGAAAATGAGTCCGGGCGCGCAAAACATGAAAACGGGACTCGACGCCCTCGGCAACGCCCAAAACGTGTCCGGGCACGCAAAACTCGAAAGCGGGACAGGACGCCCTCGGTACCGCCGAAAACGTGTCCGGGCGCGCAAAACATGAAAACGGGACCCGACGCCTTCGGCACCGCCGTAAACGAGTCCAGGCGAGCAAATCTTGAAAACGGGAAAGGACGCCCTCGGTAACGCCGAAAATGAGTCCGGGCGCGCAAAACATGAAATCGGGACCCGACGACCTCGGCACCGGCGAAAACGAGTCCGGGCGCGCAAATCATGAAAACGGCACCCGATGACCTCGGCAACGCCCAAAACGTGTCCGAGCGCGCAAAACTCGAAAACGGGATAGGACGCCCTCGGTACCGCCGAAAACGAGTCCGGGCGCGCAAAACATGAAAATGGGACTCGACGCCCTCGGCAACGCCCGAAACGTGTCCGGGCGCGCAAAACTCAAAAACGGGATAGGACGCCCTCGGTACCGCCGAAAACGTGTCCGGGCGTGCAAAACATGAAAACGGGACCCGACGCCCTCGGCACCGCCGTAAACTGGTCCGGGCGCGCAAAACTTGAAAACGGGATAGGACGCCCTCGGTAACGCCGAAAACGAGTCCGGGCGCGCAAAACATGAAAACGGGACCCGACGACCTCGGCACCGCCGAATACGAGTCCGGGCGCGCAAAACATGAAAACGGGACCCGACGCCCTCGGCAACGCCGAAAACGTGTCCGGGCGCGCAAAACAAGAAAACGGGACCCGACGACATCGGCACCGCCGAAAACGAGTCCGGGCGCGCAAAACATGAAAACGGCACCCGACGACCTCGGCAACGACCAAAACGTGTCCGGGCGTGAAAATTTGAAAACGGGAAAGGACGCCCTCGGTACCGCCGAAAACGAGTCAGGGCGCACAAAACAAGAAAACGAGACCCGACGACGTCGGCACCGCCGAAAACGAGTCTGGGCGCGCAAAACATGAAAACGGCACCCGACGACCTCGGCAACGCCCAAAACGTGTCCGAGCGCGCAAAACTCGAAAACGGGACAAGACGCCCTCGGTACCGCCGAAAACGAGTCCGGGCGTGCAAAACATGAAAATGGCACCCGACGACCTCGGCAACGCCCAAAACGTGTCCGAGCGCGCAAAACTCGAAAACGGGACAGGACGCCCTCGGTACCGCCGAAAACGAGTCCGGGCGCGCAAAACATGAAAACGGGACTCGACGCCCTCGGCCACGCCCAAAACTTGTCCGGGCGCGCAAAACTCTTAAACGGGACAGGACGCCCTCGGTACCGCCGAAAACGTGTCCGGGCGCGCAAAACATGAAAACGGGACCCGACGCCCTCGGCACCGCCGTAAACGAGTCCAGGCGAGCAAATCTTGAAAACGGGAAAGGACGCCCTCGGTAACGCCGAAAATGATTCCGGACGCGCAAAACATGAAAACGGGACCCGACGACCTCGGTACCGCCGAAAACGAGTCCGGGCGCGCAAAACATGAAAATGGCACCCGACGACCTAGGCAACGCCCAAAATGTGTCCGAGCGCGCAAAACTCGAAAACGGGACAGGACGCCCTCGGTACCGCCGAAAACGAGTCCGGGCGCGCAAAACATGAAAACGGGACTCGACGCCCTCGGCGACGCCCAAAACGTGTCCGGGCGCGCAAAACTCGAAAGCGGGACAGGACGCCCTCGGTACCGCCGAAAACGTGTCCGGGCGCGCAAAACATGAAAATGGGACCCGACGCCCTCGGCACCGCCGTAAACGAGTCCAGGCGAGCAAATCTTGAAAACGGGAAAGGACGCCCTCGGTAACGCCGAAAATGAGTCCGGGCGCGCAAAACATGAAAACGGGACCCGACGACCTCGGCACCGGCGAAAACGAGTCCGAGCGCACAAATCATGAAAACGGCACCTGATGACCTCGGCAACGCCCAAAACGTGTCCGAGCGCGCAAAACTCGAAAACGGGACAGGACGCCCTCGGTACCGCCGAAAACGAGTCCGGGCGCGCAAAACATGAAAACGGGACTCGACGCCCTCGGCAACGCCCAAAACGTGTCCGGGCGCGCAAAACTCAAAAACGGGATAGGACGCCCTCGGTACCGCCAAAAACGTGTCCGGGCGCGCAAAACATGAAAACGGGACCCGACGCCCTCGGCACCGCCGTCAACGGGTCCGGGCGCGCAAAACTTGAAAACGGGAGAGGACGCCCTCGGTAACGCCGAAAACGAGTCCGGGCGCGCAAAACATGAAAACGGGACCCGACGACCTCGGCACCGCCGAATACGAGTCCGGGCGCGCAAAACATGAAAACGGGACCCGACGCCCTCGGTACCGCCGAAAACGAGTCAGGGCACACAAAACAAGAAAACGGGACCCGACGACGTCGGCACCGCCGAAAACGAGTCTGGGCGCGCAAAAAATGAAAACGGCACCCGACGACCTCGGCAACGCCCAAAACGTGTCCGAGCGCGCAAAACTCAAAAGCGGGACAGGACGCCCTCGGTACCGCCGAAAACGAGTCCGGGCGCGCAAAACATGAAAATGGCACCCGACGACCTCGGCAACGCCCAAAACGTGTCCGAGCGCGCAAAACTCGAAAACGGGACAGGACGCCCTCGGTACCGCCGAAAACGAGTCCGGACGCGCAAAACATGAAAACGGGACTCGACGCCCTCGGCAACGCCCAAAACGTGTCCGGGCGCGCAAAACAAGAAAACGGGACCCGACGCCCTCGGCACCGCCGTAAACGAGTCCGGGCGCGCAAAACTGAAAAACGGGAAAGGACGCCCTCGGTAACGCCGAAAACGACTCCGGGCGCGTAAAACATGAAAACGGGACCCGACGACCTCGGCACCGCCGAATACGAGTCCGGGCGCGCAAAACATGAAAACGGGCCCCGACGACCTCGGCAACGCCGAAAACTTGTCCGGGCGCGCAAAATAAGAAAACGGGACCCGACGACGTCGGCACCGCCGAAAACGAGTCCGGGGGCGCCAAACATGAAAACGGCACCCGACGACCTCGGCAACGCCCAAAACGTGTCCGGGTACGAAAAACTTGAAAACGGGAAAGGACGCCCTCGGTACCGCCGAAAACGAGTCCGGCCGCGCAAAACAATAAAACGGGACCCGACGACGTCGGCACCGCCCAAAACGTGTCCGAGCGCGCAAAATATGAAAACGGGACCCGACGCCCTCGGCACCGCCGTAAACGAGTCCGGGTGCGCAAAACTTGAAAACGGGAAAGGACGCCCTCGGTAACGCCGAAAACGACTCCGGGCGCGCAAAACATGAAAACGGGACCCGACGACCTCGGCACCGCCGAAAACGGGACACGACGACCTCGGCAACGCCGAAAAAGTGTCCGGGCGCGCAAAATAAGAAAACGGGACCCGACGACGTCGGCACTTCCGAAAACGAGTCTGGGCGCGCAAAACATGAAAAACGGCACCCGAGGACCTCGGCAAAGCCCAAAACTTGTCCGGGCGCGAAAAACTTGAAAACGGGAAAGGACGCCCTCCGTACCGCCGAAAACGAGTCCGGGCGCGCAAAACAAGAAAACGGGACCCGACGACGTCGGCACCGCCGAAAACGAGTCCCGGCGCGCAAAACATGAAAACGGCACCCGAGGACCTCGGCAACGCCCAAAACGTGTCCGAGCGCGTAAAACTCGAAAACGGGACAGGACGCCCTCGGTACCGCCGAAAACGAGTCCGGGCGCGCAAAACATGAAAACGGGACTCGACGCCCTCGGCAACGCCCAAAACGTGTCCGGGCGCGCAAAACTCAAAAACGGGACAGGACGCCCTCGGTTCCGCCGAAAACGTGTCCGGGCGCACAAAACATGAAAACGGGACCCGACGCCCTCGGCACCGCCGTAAACGAATCCGGGCGCGCAAAACTTGACAACGGGAAAGGACGCCCTCGGTAACACCGAAAACGAGTCCGGGCGCGCAAAACATGCAAACGGGACCCGACGACCTCGGCACCGCCGAAAACGAGTCCGGGCGCGCAAAACATTAAAACGGGACCCGACGACCTCGGCAACGCCGAAAACGTGTCCGGGCGCGCAAAACAAGAAAACGGGACCCGTCGACGTCGGCACCGCCGAAAACGAGTACGAGCGCGCAAAACATGAAAACGGCACCCAACGACCTCGGCAACGCCCAAAACGTGTCCGGGCACGAAAAACTTGAAAACGGGAAAGGACGCCCTCGGTACCGCCGAAAATGAGTTCGGGCGCGCAAAACAAGAAAACGGGACCCGACGACGTCGGCGCCGCCGAAAATGAGTCCGGGCGCGCAAAACATAAAAACGGGACCCGACGACCTCGGCAACGCCCAAAACGTGTCCGGGCGTGCAAAACTCGAAAACGGGACAGGACGCCCTCGGCACCGCCGAAAACGAGTCCGGGCGCGCAAAACAAGAAAACGGGACCCGACGCCCTCGGCACCGCCGTAAACGAGTCATGGCGCGCAAAACTTGAAAACGGGAAAGGACGCCCTCGGTAACGCTGAAAACGAGTCCAGCCGCGCAAAACATGAAAACGGGACCCGACGACCTCGGCACCGCCGAAAACGAGTCCGGGCGCGCAAAACATGAAAACTGGACCCGACGACCTCGGCAACTCCGAAAACGTGTCCGGGCGCGCAAACCAAGAAAACGGGACCCCACGACGTCGGCACCGCCGAAAACGAGTCCGGGCGCGCAAAACATGAAAACGGCACCCGACGACCTCGACAACGCCCAAAATGTGTCCGGGCGCGAAAAACTTGAAAACAGGAAAGGACGCCCTCGGTACCGCCGAAAACGACTCCGGGCGCGCAAAACATGAAAACGGGACTCGACGCCCTCGGCAACGCCCAAAACGTGTCTGGGCGCGCAAAACTCGAAAACGGGACAGAACGCCTTCGGTACCGCCGAAAACGTGTCCGGGCGCGCAAAACATGAAAATGGGACACGACGCCCTCGGCACCGCCGTAAACGAGTCCGGGCGCGCAAAACTTGAAAACGGGACCCGACGCCCTCGGCAACGCCCAAAACGTGTCTGGGCGCGCAAAACTTGAAAACGGGAAAGGACGCCCTCGCTAACGCCGAAAACGAGTCCGGGCGCGCAAAACATGAAAACGGGACCCGACGACCTCGGCACCGCCGAAAACGAGTCTGGGCGCGCAAAACATGAAAACGGGACCCGACGACCTCGGCAACGCCGAAAACGTGTCCGGGCGCGCAAAACAAGAAAACGCGACCCGACGACGTCGGCACCGCCGAAAACGAGTCCGGGCGCGCAAAACATGAAAACGGCACCCGACGACCTCGGCAACGCCCAAAACGTGTCCGGGCGCGAAAAACTTGAAAACGGGAAAGGACGCCCTCGGTACCGCCGAAAACGAGTCCGGGCGCGCAAAACAAGAAAACGGGACCCGACACCCTCGGCACTGCCGAAAACGAGTCCGGGCGCGCAAAACTTGAAAACGGGAAAGGACGCCCTCGGTAACGCCGAAAACGAGTCCGACCGCGCAAAACATGAAAACGGGACCCGACGACCTCGGCACCGTCAAAAACGAGTCCGGGCGCGCAAAACATGAATACGGGACCCGACGACCTCGGCTACGCCGAAAACGTGTCCGTGCACGCAAAACAAGAAAACGGGACCCGATGACGTCGGCACCGCCGCAAACGAGTCCGGGCGCGCAAAACATGAAAACGGCACCCGACGACCTCGGCAACGCCCAAAACGTGTCCGAACGCGGAAAACTCGAAAACGGGACAGGACGCCCTCGGTACCGCCGAAAACGTGTGCGGGCGCGCAAAACATGAAAACTGGACCCGACGCCCTCGGCACCGCCGTAAACGAGTCCGGGCGCGCAAAACTTGAAAACGGGAAAGGACGCCCTCGGTAACGCCGAAAAAGAGTCCGGGCGCGCAAAACATGCAAACGGGACCCGACGACCTCGGCACCGCCGAATACGAGTCCGGGTGCGAAAAACTTGAAAACGAGAAAGGACGCCCTCGGTACCGCCGAAAAAGTGTCCGGGCGCGCAAAACATGAAAACGGCACCCGACGACCTCGGCAGCGCCCAAAACGTGTCTGGGCGCGAATAACTTGAAAACGGGAAAGGACGCCCTCGGTACCGCCAAAAACGAGTCCGGGCTCGCAAAACAAGAAAACGAGACCCGACGACGTCGGCACCGCCGAAAATGAGTCCGGGCGCGCAAAACATGAAAACGGCACCCGACGACCTCGGCAACGCCCAAAACGTGTCCGAGCGCGCAAAACTCGAAAACGGGACAGGACGCCCTCGGTACCGCCGAAAACGAGTCCGGGCGCGCAAAACATGAAAACGGGACTCAACGCTCTCGACAATGCCCAAAACGTGTCCGGGCGCGCAAAACTCGAAAACGGGACAGGACGCCCTCGGTACCGCCGAAAACGTGTCCGGGCGCGCAAAACATGAAAACGGGACCCGACGCCCTCGGCACCACCGTAAACGAGTCCGGGCGCGCAAAACTTGAAAACGGGAAAGGACGCCCTCGGCAACGCCGAAAACGAGTCCGGGCGCGCAAAACATGAAAACGGGACCCGACAACCTCGGCGCCGCCGAAAACGAGTCCGGGCGCGCAAAACATGAAAACGGGACTCAACGCCCTCGGCAACGCCCAAAACGTGTCCGGCCACGCAAAACTCGAAAACAGGACCCGACGACGTCGGCACCGCCGAAAACGAGTCCGGGCGCGCAAAACATGAAAACGGCACCCGACGACCTCGGCAACGCCCAAAACGTGTCCGGGCGCGAAAAACTTGAAAACGGGAAAGGACGCCCTTGGTACCGTCGAAAACGAGTCCGGGCGCGCAAAACAAGAAAACGGGACCCGACAACCTCGGCGCCGCCGAAAATGAGTACGGGCGCGCAAAACATTAAAACGAGACCCGACGACCGCGACAACGCCCAAAACGTGTCCGAGCGCGCAAAACTCGAAAACGGGACAGGACACCCTCGGTACCGCCGAAAATGAGTCCGGGCGCGCAAAACATGAAAACGGGACTCGACGCCCTCGGCAACGCCCAAAACGGGTCCGGGCGCGCAAAACTCGAAAACGGGACAGGTCACCCTCGGTACCGCTGAAAACGAGACGAGTCCGGGCTCGCAAAACATGAAAACAGGACTCGACGCCCTCGGCAACGCCCAAAACGTGTCCGGGCGCGCAAAACTTGAAAACGGGATAGGACGCCCTCGGTACCGCCGAAAACGTGTCCGGGCGCGCAAAACATGAAAACGGGACCCGACGCCCTCGGCACCGCCGTAAACGAGTCCGGGCGCGCAAAACTTGAAAACGGGAAAGGACACCCCCGGCAACGCCGAAAACGAGTCCGGGCGCGCAAAACATGAAAACGGAACCCGACAACCTCGGCGCCGCCGAAAACGAGTCCGGGCGCGCAAAACATGAAAACGGGACTCGACGCCCTCGGCAACGCCCAAAACGTGTCCGGCCGCGCAAAACTCGAAAACGGGACCCGACGACGTCGCCACCGCCGAAAACGAGTCCAGGCGCGCAAAACATGAAAACGGCACCCGACGACCTCGGCAACGCCCAAAACGTGTCCGGGCGCGAAAAACTTGAAAACGGGAAAGGATGCCCTCGGTACCGTCGAAAACGAGTCCGGGCGCGCAAAACAAGAAAACGGGACCCGACAACCTCGGCGCCGCCGAAAACGAGTCCGGGCACGCAAAACATTAAAACGAGACCCGACGACCGCGACAACGCCCAAAACGTGTCCGAGCGCGCAAAACTCGAAAACGGGACAGGACACCCTCGGTACCGCCGAAAACGAGTCCGGGCGCGCAAAACATGAAAACGGGACTCGACGCCCTCGGCAACGCCCAAAACGTGTCCGGCCGCGCAAAACTCGAAAACGGGACAGGTCACCCTCGGTACCGCTGAAAACGAGACGAGTCCGGGCGCGCAAAACATGAAAACGGGACTCGACGCCCTCGGCAACGCCCAAAACGTGTCCGGGCGCGTAAAACTCGAAAACGGGATAGGACGCCCTCAGTACCGCCGAAAACGTGTCCGGGCGCGCAAAACATGAAAACGGGACCCGACGCCCTCGGCACCGCCGTAAACGAGTCCGGGCGCGCAAAACTTGAAAACGGGAAAGGACGGCCCCGGCAACGCCGAAAAAGAGTCCGGGCGCGCAAAACATGAAAACGGGACCCGACGACCTCGGCAACGCCGAAAACGTGTCCGGGCGTGCAAAACAAGAAAACGGGACCCGACGACGTCGGCACCGCCGAAAACGAGTCCGGGAGCGCAAAACATGAAAACGGCACCCGACGACCTCGGCAACGTCCTAAACGTGTCCGGGCGCGAAAAACAAGAAAACGGGACCGGACGACGTCGGCACCGCCGAAAACGAGTCCGGGCGAGCAAAACATTAAAACGTTACTCGACGACCTCGGCAACGCCCAAAATGTGTCCGAGCGCGCAAAACTCGAAAACGGGACAGGACGCCCTCGGTTCCGCCGAAAACGAGTCCGGGCGCGCAATACATGAAAACGGGACTCGACGCCCTCGGCAACCCAAAACGTGTCCGAGCGCGCAAAACTCGAAAACGGGACAGGACGCCCTCGGTACCGCCGAAAACGTGTCCGGGCGCGCAAAACATGAAAACGGGACTCGACGCCCTCGGCACCGCCATAAACGATTCGGGGGGCGCAAAACTTGAAAACGGGAAAGGACGCCCCCGGTAGCAACGAAAACGAGTCCGGGCGCGCAAAACATGAAAACGGGACCCGACGACCTCGGCACCGCCGAAAACGAGTCCGGGCGCGCAAAACATGAAAACGAGACCCGACCACCGCGGCAACCCCGAAAACGTGTCCGGGCGCGCAAAACAAGAAAACTGGACTGGACGACGTCGGCACCGCCGAAAATGAGTCCGGGCGCGCAAAACATGGTAACGGCACCCGACGACCTCGGCAACGTCCTAAACGTGTCCGGGCGCGAAAAACTTGAAAACGGGAAAGGACACCCTCGGTACCGCCGAAAACGAGTCCGGGTGCGCAAAACAAGAAAACGGGACCCGACGACGTCGGCACCGCCGAAAACGAGTCCGGGCGAGCAAAACATGAAAACGTTTCTCGACGACCTCGGCAACGCCCAAAACGTGTCCGAGCGCGCAAAACTCAAAAACGGGACAGGTCGCCCTCGGTACCGCCGAAAACGTGTCCGGGCGCGCAAAACATGAAAAGGGGACCCGACGCCCTCGGCACCGCCGTAAACGAGTCCGGGCGCGCAAAACTTGAAAATGGGAAAGGACGCCCTCGGTAACGCCGAAAACGAGTCCGGGCGCGCAAAACATGAAAACGGGACCCGACGACCTCGGCACCGCCCAAAACGTGTCCGAGCGCGCAAAACTCGAAAACGGGACAGGACGCCCTCAGTACCGCCGAAAACGAGTCCGGGTGCGCAAAACATGAAAACGGCACCCGACGACCTCGGCAACGCCCAAAACGTGTCCGGGCGCGAAAAACTTGAAAACGGGAAAGGACGCCCTCGGTACCGCCAAAAACGAGTCCGGGCGCGCAAAACAAGAAAACGAGACCCGACGACGTCGGCACCGCCTAAAACGAGTCCGGGCGCGCAAAACATGAAAACGGCACCCGACGACCTCGGCAACGCCCAAAACGTGTTCGAGCGCGCAAAACTCGAAAACGGGACAGGAAGCCCTCGGTACCGCCGAAAATGAGTCCGGGCGCGCAAAACATGAAAACGGGACTCCACGCCCTCGGCAATGCCCAAAACGTGTCCGGGCGCGCAAAACTCGAAAACGAGACAGGACGCCCTCGGTACCGCCGAAAACGTGTCCGGGCGCGCAAAACATGAAAACGGGACCCGACGCCCTCGGCACCGCCGTAAACGAGTCCGGGCGCGCAAATCTTGAAAACGGGAAAGGACGCCCCCGGCAACGCCGAAAACGGGTCCGGGCGCGCAAAACATGAAAACGGGACCCGACAAACTCGGCGCCGCCGAAAACGAGTCCGGGCGCGCAAAACATGAAAACGAGACCCGACGACCGCGGCAACGTCGAAAACGTGTCCGGGAGCGCAAAACAAGAAAACGGGACCCGACGACGTCGGCACCGCCGAAAACGAGTCCGGGCGCGCAAAACATGAAAACGTGACCCGACGACCTCGGCACCGCCCAAAACGTGTCCGAGCGCGCAAAACTCGAAAACGGGACAGGACGCCCTCGGTACCGCCGAAAACGAGTCCGGGCGCGCAAAACATGAAAACGGGACTCGACGCCCTCGGCAACGCCCAAAACGTGTCCGGCCGCGCAAAACTCGAAAACGGGACCCGACGACGTCGGCACCGCCGAAAACGAGTCCGGGAGCGCAAAACATGAAAACGGCACCCGACGACCTCGGCAACGTCCTAAACGTGTCCGGGCGCGAAAAACTTGAAAACGGGAAAGGACGCCCTCGGTACCGCCGAAACGAGTCCGGGCGCGCAAAACAAGAAAACGGGACCGGACGACGTCGGCACCGCCGAAAACGAGTCCGGGCGAGAAAAACATTAAAACGGGACTCGACGCCCTCGGCAGCCCAAAACGTGTCCGAGCGCGCAAAACTCGAAAACGGGACAGGACGCCCTCGGTACCGCCGAAAACGTGTCCGGGCGCGCAAAACATGAAAACGGGACTCGACGCCCTCGGCACCGCCGTAAACGATTCGGGGGGCGCAAAACTTGAAAACGGGAAAGGACGCCCCCGGTAGCAACGAAAACGAGTCCGGGCGCGCAAAACATGAAAACGGGACCCGACGACCTCGGCACCGCCGAAAACGAGTCCGGGCGCGCAAAACATGAAAACGAGACCCGACCACCGCGGCAACCCCGAAAACGTGTCCGGGCGCGCAAAACAAGAAAACTGGACCGGACGACGTCGGCACCGCCGAAAACGAGTCCGGGCGCGCAAAACATGGTAACGGCACCCGACGACCTCGGCAACGTCCTAAACGTGTCCGGGCGCGAAAAACTTGAAAACGGGAAAGGACACCCTCGGTACCGCCGAAAACGAGTCCGGGTGCGCAAAACAAGAAAACGGGACCCGACGACGTCGGCACCGCCGAAAACGAGTCCGGGCGAGCAAAACATGAAAACGTTTCTCGACGACCTCGGCAACGCCCAAAACGTGTCCGAGCGCGCAAAACTCGAAAACGGGACAGGTCGCCCTCGGTACCGCCGAAAACGTGTCCGGGCGCGCAAAACATGAAAACGGGACCCGACGCCCTCGGCACCGCCGTAAACGAGTCCGGGCGCGCAAAACTTGAAAATGGGAAAGGACGCCCTCGGTAACGCCGAAAACGAGTCCGGGCGCGCAAAACATGAAAACGGGACCCGACGACCTCGGCACCGCCCAAAACGTGTCCGAGCGCGCAAAACTCGAAAACGGGACCCGACGACGTCGGCACCGCCGAAAACGAGTCCGGGCGCGCAAAACATGAAAACGGCACCCGACGACCTCGGCAATGCCCAAAACGTGTCCGGGCGCGAAAAACTTGAAAACGGGAAAGGACGCCCTCGGTACCGCCGAAAACGAGTCAGGGCGCACAAAACAAGAAAACGAGACCCGACAACCTCGGCGCCGCCGAAAACGAGTCCGGGCGCGCAAAACATTAAAACTAGACCCGACGACCGCGGCAACGCCCAAAACGTGTCCGAGCGCGCAAAACTCGAAAACAGGACAGGTCACCCTCGGCACCGCCGAAAACGAGTCCGGGCGAGCAAAACATGAAAAAGTTTCTCGACGACCTCGGCAACGCCCAAAACGTGTCCGGGCGCGAAAAACTTGAAAAAGGGAAAGGACGCCCTCGGAACCGCCGAAAACGAGTCCGGCCGCGCAAAACAAGAAAACCGGACCCGACGCCCTCGGCACCGCCGTAAACGAGTCCGGGCGCGCAAAACATGAAAACGGGACTCGACGCCCTCGGCAACGCCCAAAACGTGTCCGGGCGCGCAAAACTCGAAAACGGGATAGGACGCCCTCGGTACCGCCCAAAACGAGTCCGGGCGCGCAAAACATGAAAACGTGACCCGACGACCTCGGCACCGCCCAAAACGTGTCCGAGCGCGCAAAACTCGAAAACGGGACAGGACGCCCTCGGTACCGCCGAAAACGAGTCCGGGCGCGAAAAACATGAAAACGGGACTCGACGCCCTCGGCAACGCCCAAAACGTGTCCGGCCGCGCAAAACTCGAAAACAGGACCCGACGACGTCGGCACCGCCGAAAACGAGTCCGGGCGCGCAAAACATGAAAACGGCACCCGACGACCTCGGCAACGCCCAAAACGTGTCCGGGCGCGAAAAACTTGAAAACGGGAAAGGACGTCCTCGGTACCGCCGAAAACGAGTCAGGGCGCACAAAACAAGAAAACGAGACCCGACAACCTCGGCGCCGCCGAAAACGAGTCCGGGCGCGCAAAACATTAAAACTAGACCCGACGACCGCGGCAACGCCCAAAACGTGTCCGAGCGCGCAAAACTCGAAAACGGGACAGGACGCCCTCGGTACCGCCGAAAACGAGTACGGGCGCGCAAAACATGAAAACGGGACTCGACGCCCTCGGCAACGCCCAAAACGTGTCCGGCCGCGCAAAACTCGAAAACGGGACAGGTCACCCTCGGTACCGCTGAAAACGTGACGAGTCCGGGCGCGCAAAACATGAAAACGGGACTCGACGCCCTCGGCAACGCCCAAAACGTGTCCGGGCGCGCAAAACTCGAAAACGGGATAGGACGCCCTCGGTACCGCCGAAAACGTGTCCGGGCGCGCAAAACATGAAAACGGGACCCGACGCCCTCGGCACCGCCGTAAACGAGTCCGGGCGCGCAAAACTTGAAAACGGGAAAGGACGTCCCCGGCAACGCCGAAAACGAGTCCGGGCGCGCAAAACATGAAAACGGGACCCGACGACCTCGGCACCGCCGAAAACGAGTCCGGGCGCGCAAAACATGAAAACGGGACCCGACGACCTCGGCAACGCCGAAAACGTGTCCGGGCGTGCAAAACAAGAAAACGGGACCCGACGACGTCGGCACCGCCGAAAACGAGTCCGGGAGCGCAAAACATGAAAACGGCACCCGACGACCTCGGCAACGTCCTAAACGTGTCCGGGAGCGAAAAACTTGAAAACGGGAAAGGACGCCCTCGGTACCGCCGAAACGAGTCCGGGCGCGCAAAACAAGAAAACGGGACCGGACGACGTCGGCACCGCCGAAAACGAGTCCGGGCGAGCAAAACATGAAAACGTTACTCGACGACCTCGACAACGCCCAAAACGTGTCCGAGCGCGCAAAACTCGAAAACGGGACAGGACGCCCTCGGTTCCGCCGAAAACGAGTCCGGGCGCGCAATACATGAAAACGGGACTCGACGCCCTCGGCAGCCCAAAACGTGTCCGAGCGCGCAAAACTCGAAAACGGGACAGGACGCCCTCGGCACCGCCGAAAACGTGTCCGGGCGCGCAAAACATGAAAACGGGACCCGACGCCCTCGGCACCGCCGTAAACGATTCGGGGGGCGCAAAACTTGAAAACGGGAAAGGACATCCCCGGTAGCAACGAAAACGAGTCCGGGCGCGCAAAACATGAAAACGGGGCCCGACGACCTCGGCACCGCCGAAAACGAGTCCGGGCGCGCAAAACATGAAAACGAGACCCGACCACCGCGGCAACCCCGAAAACGTGTCCGGGCGCGCAAAATAAGAAAACTGGACCGGACGACGTCGGCACCTCCGAAAACGAGTCCGGGCGCGCAAAACATGGTAACGGCACCCGACGACCTCGGCAACGTCCTAAACGTCTCCGGGCGCGAAAAACATGAAAACGGGAAAGGACACCCTCGGTACCGCCGAAAACGAGTCCGGGTGCGCAAAACAAGATAAACGGGACCCGACGACGTCGGCACCGCCGAAAACGAGTCCGGGCGAGCAAAACATGAAAACGTTTCTCGACGACCTCGGCAACGACCAAAACGTGTCCGAGCGCGCAAAACTCGAAAACGGGACAGGTCGCCCTCGGTACCGCCGAAAACGTGTCCGGGCGCGCAAAACATGAAAACGGGACCCGACGCCCTCGGCACCGACGTAAACGAGTCCGGGCGCGCAAAACTTGAAAATGGGAAAGGACGCCCTCGGTAACGCCGAAAACGAGTCCGGGCGCGCAAAACATGAAAACGGGACCCGACGACCTCGGCACCGCCCAAAACGTGTCCGAGCGCGCAAAACTCGAAAACGGGACAGGACGCCCTCGGTACCGCCGAAAACGAGTCCGGGTGCGCAAAACATGAAAACGGCACCCGACGACCTCGGCAACGCCCAAAACGTGTCCGGGCGCGAAAAACTTGAAAACGGGAAAGGACGCCCTCGGTACCGCCAAAAACGAGACCGGGCGCGCAAAACAAGAAAACGAGACCCGACGACGTCGGCACCGCCGAAAACGAGTCCGGGCGCGCAAAACATGAAAACGGCACCCGACGACCTCGGCAACGCCCAAAACGTGTCCGAGCGCGCAAAACTCGAAAACGGGACAGGACGCCCTCGGTACCGCCGAAAATGAGTCCGGGCGCGCAAAACATGAAAACGGGACTCCACGCCCTCGGCAATGCCCAAAACGTGTCCGGCGCGCGCAAAACTCGAAAACGAGACAGGACGCCCTCGGTACAGCCGAAAACGTGTCCGGGCGCGCAAAACATGAAAACGGGACCCGACGCCCTCGGCACCGCCGTAAACGAGTCCGGGCGCGCAAAGCTTGAAAACGGGAAAGGACGCCCCCGGCAACGCCGAAAACGAGTCCGGGCGCGCAAAACATGAAAACGGGACCCGACAAACTCGGCGCCGCCGAAAACGAGTCCGGGCGCGCAAAACATGAAAACGAGACCCGACGACCGCGGCAACGCCGAAAACGTGTCCGGGAGCGCAAAACAAGAAAACGGGACCCGACGACGTCGGCACCGCCGAAAACGAGTCCGGGCGCGCAAAACATGAAAACGTGACCCGACGACCTCGGCACCGCCCAAAACGTGTCTGTGCGACCCTTTTTCGCGCGCCGCCGCACCGCCGCCGGGCGGTGGGTTCTGCGGAAGAAGGACACGGAGATCCCTCCCGAGCGTGCATCTGAGTGGGCGTCGGCCGATTCTGCCGTTTAGAGATATTTAGTATGCACATTCAGGGGGTTTTTAGTGATTGTGAGTTCTTGTAGATTCCAGTGGGCGCAAGCCCCCACTGTTAATTACCCTGGGCTACGAACCTCGAGGCACCTCTGGATCTTTGAAAGAGAGAAGCAAATAGTATAGTTAAGAGATGGGCAAGTGGTCGTCTAAGTTTATAAAAAGGGATCTACGGAAGATGAACCTACAAACAGATCGGTTCAATCTAGGGAAGACAAAACCTACAAACAGATCGGTTTTATCCTATGGGGGACGAACCTACAAACAGACCGGTTCAGTCCATGCCACCTCGAGATGTAACCTTACCAACAGACCAGGTTAATCTCTTCATAGGGGGCTTGAGGTGAGTCTACATACAGACCGACTCGACCTCCGTTGATCTAGAAGATAAACCTACAAACAGACCGGTTCAATCTTAACTAGTCAACAACCAATCACACAAAATACAACTCGAAGCACTGAGCCGGTTGATCTTGAGGTTGGTGAATCAGGAGAAGGGTGGATATGGCCCACGTATTTCTTCTCACCGATCTTCTAGATCATGAATTCGTAGCACTAAGCCGATTCATAAACCTAGGAAACACAATTGCACACAATTTTAAACCTGAAGCGCTGGGCCAGTTCAACATTGAGGCATGTGTTAGTGAAGGAACCTACCTACAGAACGGTTCACATTCACTGTTTTGTGGATGAATCTACCAACAGACCGATTCAATCTCACAGTCTCGGGAAATGAGTCAGGAGACAAACTTGTCGACGGACGAGTTCAGTCTTGCCAGCTCAAATGGTCATGAATTACTTGTTCATGACACCGAGTCATTAAGATGTCACTTCGCTCGGACATCGTAATGTTCTTCTTCTTCAAAGTTGACATGTCTCTCCATGCTAATGTCGTAGCTTTGGTCAACCTTCAGTGAGCGTCAAGATGTTCTTGTCTCGACTAATCATTCTATATGTTGCATTACTTGTGCAAAATTACTGTGTTGCCCTACACCCCTTGTGTGAGCGTATTCAATCATGAGTTACTTGCTCATGGCAGCGAGTCATTAAGATGTCACCTATCTAGGACATCGTAATGTTCTTCTTCTTCAGAGTCGACATATATCTCCATGCTAGTGTCATAGCTCTGATTATTCTTCATCAAGCGTCAAGATGTTCCTGTCTCGACATACTTCTTCATGCTGTTATCGAAGCCTTAATCATCTCACGTCAAGATGTTCCTGTCTCGACATATCTTGTTATTCTTCATCAAGTGTCAAGATGTTCTTGTCTCGACATATCTTCTCATATTGCTATTGAAGCCTTAATCATCTCACGCCAAGATGTTCCTGTCTCGACGTATCTTCTGTCATTGCAACTTTATTTATCTTCCGTCAAGATGTTCTTGTCTTGACTAATGTGTGCAAATATTCTCATGTGGCTCTACACTCCTTACGTGAGCATATTTATTCATTTCTTAAAATGCACAAAGTCTATTATAATATCTTCCATTATCATGCATTTATTTATTATTACTATTATTATTATTATTATATTCTTATTACTATTATTATTTTTATTATTATTATTTTTATTTCTTAAGCTCTATTTATCTATGTAGAAAATTATTTACAAGAGTAATAAAAAAGGGGTTAGCTATTTAACTAGAGTTTTATTTATATATATATATTTTTTTTTATAATAGCTAAAGTAGTAAAATTCTATTTTATTATTTCTAAACTCTATTTATTCTGTAGAAAATCACTTACAAAAATAATAGAAAATAAAATGGCTATGATTTTTTATTTGTATTTTTAAAATGTCTATAATAGCCAAAGTAATAGAATTTTATTCTATTATATTGTAATACTATTCATTATGTAAAAATTATTTACAAAATTAAAAGGTGGTTAGCTATACTATTTTACTATTATTATTATTATTTTTTTATTTTTAATATATTTTTTTTTATCTAAAATAGCCAAAAGAAATCATTACTAATATTCTATTCTATTTATTATACTATTCATTATATCTATTTTTTTTATTATTTCTATTTATTATCTATAGAAAAGTATAAAATTTTATTATCAGTTGAAAATAGTCATAAGAGATGAAATTCATTATGTTTTTATTACAACTATTATTTTTATTGCATTTTATTCATCAAAAGTATTTTTATTGTATATTTATATAGAAATAACAAAAGAAATACAATTCATATTATAAAACTATATTATCATTCTTTATCATAAAAGAAAATGCATTTTACTATTTATTACCATGGTATTATATTTTTATATATTTTGTGCTATTTATTTTTATTATTCTTTTTACAGAAAATATCAATATAATATCCATTATTATATATTTTATTTATCAAAGAATATAGCTAATCTCATTATTTATTATAGTATATTACTATCATCATTATTATTTCATGGAAAATCACTTGAAAAATTACTAGAATATATCCAGTTATTATTTATGATTTTTATTTGTATTTTTGGAATTTTTATAGTATTTAAAATGGCAAGTCAAAGCTAAGTCAAATATACCAATATATGTGATGTATTTTGCTTTTAAATTGTTTTATCATGATTATATTTTTAAAACTGGAATATTATTGTATAGAAAAATAGTATGAAAAATAAGAAAATTTTAGAAACAAATTTGAGTCAATTTGGAGTTCAGGAACATTTTCAAATCATTTATTTACTCCATATTATCACTATTCTGTTATTATTTAATTAATGGGCTTAATCTGGGCCGCCAGATCTGCTTCAAGATTGGCGCCTAGTTTATTCAAATGTTTTATTTAAACTTGGGCCGTTAGATCTAATTGAGATACGTGTTTAGTATATATGAGGCCCAGATCTTCTTCCGTTTAAATTTTCGAACTATCGCCCAATCTCACTCATTAAAGATTCTTCAAGATTAGCGAACGCTTCAAGAATCGTGCAGAAGATCTCTCGTCTCTTCCAAGCCGTCTCCATGTCAGGATTCGCGCTGAGCGGCGCTTCCGGCGATCGGAGTACCACTTCTACGATCAGGTCAGTACCTCTGCATCGTCTTGCCTTGTAGAATTCCTTTGCGGTTCTTGATTGAGAATCCATACGGTGAAAGATGTCGCACAGTGGTACCGGTCAATGTATCAATTAGAATTGGTACCGAGATGTTTCATTCACCAAATTCAACAGAATTAATCGTAGTTTTTAACAATTACAAGATCGATGAGCATCGCCTTGATATATTATCATGTTTTGAAGCAATTTGATTGACTCCTCTTGAGCTAGTAATGGTGCAGGACCACCTCATCATTTGTCAATGCACAGTACCAATTGGTACCGAGTCGTCTTTTTGCCAAATTCGCTAAACTTAATTGGTTTCTTTCATAATTACAAGATCAATGAGTGTCGCCTGAATGTATTAAGCTGATCTTAGATGATTATGAAGGATATCATTCATCGGCAATCGTGTTGGAGCACTTGTGATTCAAGAATGGTACCGATCGGTACCATTTTCAATTTCTTACCAACTTGAAGCATTCACTAACCATAATTATTCAATTAACACCCCTCAGGCCTAAAGGCACACCCAGCTTCAGCTAGGGCCAGTGGCTCACTGAGATTGCAATGGTGTTAATCGATTTAGCAATATACTGTTCTATTATCAGATTAAACAATTCCAATACAAAATTGCAAAGCCTAGGTTCTTAGCTGAATGAATCATGCAATTAAAGTGATTAAGAGACAGCAAGTTCATACCTGAAGTCATTATGCGAATGGATACAAAGAAATTAATCAAGAAATGAAAAATTACCATGGAAACCATATAATCATGAATTCTTAGCATTTGTGATCAATCCAGGCCTAAAGGCTCACCAATTACTTTGTAATTGGGCCAGTGGCTCACTGGATATTATGATATTATTCAACAATTAATTCTAATAACAAGAAATGGCAAAATCAGAAAAGAAATAAAGGAGATTTTAAGAAAATAGACCCCAATAGTAAAATTGATCAAGAAATTCTCATAAAATGTATCAAATAGCAAAGATTTCAGAGGAGATAACAAAAATATATGCTAATTAACTCAATTCATACGATTGATTACCTCAAGCTTTGACAGAAATTTCAATTACTCGAATTCTTCTTATTAGCTCTTAGTAAAGGCTCTCTCTTTCCTCTGTGATCACTATTGGGTGTATATAGGTGTGTGTATGCTCTTGATTGCTCTTCTAATGGCCTCCTCTTCTTTACTGTTGCTGATTTTCCATTTATATAGGCTAGAACCGGCCAATTGAACCCAATTGCGATTGGTTGAGTGCCTTTCACCCGGATTGCCACCTTGGATACATCCATACCCTTCAATCTCCTTCAATCAATGGCTGAGATTGATTTGTGTTTGTTGTGAAAACCGCCCAACTGCTTTCTGTTATGGTTTGACTGTGCCGCAACTCGTTTGACTCCAATTCAACAGCTACTTTGATTGATAAGCAAGCCCTCTTATCAATAATCCATATTTAAATGCCTCTGCACCATGGTTAGCATTTTCTCTCTCTCAATTTCACTAAATTTCGTTTATTTCAAAAGCCGGTTTCTGCCTCATTTCTTCTCTTGGCGCAATTCACTTCTTCCACTCAATCACTCACTCTTTCCATGCTAATTGGCGTCGCCTTGATCTGAATAAGCTCTCTGATCATTCAATTTGGCCTTTGAAGCGCCTATCAAGCCTGCCTCTTTATTACTATCTCCGGCGACTCTTCACATTTGCACCTTCCTCTAACTCAATTGCTTCACAATCACCTCTCAATCGGCGTCGCCTTAGCTCAAGGAAGTTGTCTCTGTGTTCAATTTGGTGCTTGAAGCCTTCAATTACATCTCTTTAGAATCGCTCCATTACTGTCTCAACTCGAACTGTGGTAATCTCACTATTCAACCCTTCCTTCACTGTCATCCCTTTGTTCTTACCCTTCTGACTGATGCATTGATGTTTATTGAATGCTTTTAAGTCTCTAAAATGGTGAGGCGCCATGGGAAGAAGATGATGATCGCGCGCGAGGAGAAGAAGAAGAAAGAGGGAGAGCGGGGAGAGTGTTCGGCTGGGATGGATGGCTCAGGCGCACGCGCACCAAAGCGCCAGAGGGGAGTAGATCAGCGACTGGGGGAGCATGCACCAGGTTCACCTTCCTTTTATCTCTTGTTTTAAATTGAATTGCGCTGTATTGGATAAACAGGATGAATGGACTTGGTTTACATCTTTAGCTTATGATCCTAGCCTTATCCATCTGACTACTGGGTCCCACCTGTAAGGTTTAAGCGTTTAAGCCTGTGAGGTTAGCAACTGATTAATGCTAATATGCTGAGGTGGCTCTTCCTGATTGGTTGATTGCTTGTTAAACAAATCCTTAACACTAATGATCTGTAAATGGTGGGTGATGTGGCTCTGCCTAGTAATGCCATGTGTGTTGTCATCTGCTGACTTGTACCAATCATAGGAAGCCATTTGTCATTCTTTGTATACACTATATGATGACATGGCACCAGTGAGTGCATGCCATGTGGCACTCAGTGGGGCCCACTTGTCAGTCGCCTTATAGCATAGTGGGATTCACAGTGGTGAGGTGGACCAATAAGGGAAGGCCACATGGCAATGGGCTGTTGAGGTGGCCTTATAGCATGCTGCCATTTGTCTAGCAGCTGAATGAGGTGGCTGCTGATGTGGACCAATGGCTGACTGCCATGTGGCATAGGTGGGGCCCACTTGTCAGGTCTGTAGGGTGTGGGACCCACATGGCTGAGGTGGACCAATGGGGTGCTGACACGTGGCATGAGGTGGCCCAATGAGGTGCTGACACGTGTCACACCCTCTCTCTTCTCTGATTCGGTATAGGTGTGCTTAGGATCCCCAGTTCACACCCAGATGTGTCTCTGTCCCCAGATTGCACCCAGATAGACCCTTGATTGAATCTCAGCCTTTGATCAGTCCATTTATTCTGCCTTTATTTTCCCTGAATTTATTCTGATAGCTCTACTTATCCAAAAATCATGAAATTTTCACCAAAAATCCCTAAATTCATGATGATCATCCCTGTAATTTTTAATTCCATTTTTGCCCTTGCCTCTCTAAATTAAAATTCTTTTATTCATAAAACCCTATTATTCCTTATGAATTAATCCCTGATCTCAACTGTAGCTCAATGTCTCTGCCAATTATCTCCCTCTTGCAGAAACCACCCTAACTAAATATCAATTAGACTTATATTGACATTTATTAGGGCTTGATTTGATCAAATGCTGACTACTTATCAGCAATTAATACAAATCTAGACTTGATCAGATGGTTGCTCCCAGCTTTGGCACCTGATCAGTCTTGTGAAATTGACTTTCAATCCCTTAACATGAGGGTGACTTGGTCAAAGAACTGACTACTTATCAGTAATTGACACAAATCAAAGCATGGTTAGGTGGTTGCTCGCAGCTTTGGCACCAGGTCAGCCTTGAAAGCAAAATCACATTTGGAACTTCTCATGATTAGTTGCATCAAAAATGCTAGCTTGGCATTGACATCATTTCATGTAGTATAGGGATTATACTGCTTCAGCTCCTTTCTAGGGTTAGCTTCAAAGGCAGATTTCTAGGGTTCAATTCTGACCCTCTTCAATAGGTCACTGAGGTGTGGGGTCCACCTGTCAGTGAAAATGGTCATATGGATGACTCATCAGATAGGCTATGTTGTTAGATTCATCTACAAGGGACTGCCAGGTGGGTCCCACTTGTCAGATAAAATGTAATCAAATGGCTGACCCATCAAGAGATTTTCTCTCTCCTAAATCTCCCGAGGGTCAGCCACCTCGAATGAGTAGGAGGTGGTGGGGTATTTATATCCTCGTCTTTCACCATATTATTTCATCGTGGGATTAATACTTAACCTCTGTTCCGGGTTGGTTAGCTTTCTTAACAAAAATAGGCTAGGTCCATGTCATTGGAGCTGCTCATAAGGGACTGCCATGTGGGTCCCACTTGTCAGAAAAGATAAAATCACATGGTGACACCCAAGAGGTCTCCTCTCTCCCTCGATCTTCTTGGGTGTCACACATGCTGAGTGGATAGAGAATAGCGGGGTATTTATACTCTTCACTTTGCGCTCAGCATTCCATTGTGGGACTAATGGATTTGTTCCGGGGTTATGCAGCGACCTTTCCTGATCAGTGGGCCACCTTTCCACTGCTCTCTTTCTTCTCCCCCTTTCTTATGATTTATCATCAATTTATTTCATTTATTCATCTACTTATCCTTGAAATTTTTCAAGGGTAAACAAAGAGCCACCCACCAAGACGAGCCTTGAACGCTCGAAAGGCTTGTCTTGGTGCATTATTCCTTATTATTCATCACTTCATTTCTCATGACGTCTTCTCTTCTTCGGGTATTGTAGTTTTATCTCATGACGCCATTCCGCGCCGCCCCTTGAGTCATTATCATTCTTTTTACGAGGATCCTAGCGATTGGACTCCTCTCGTCTCAGCCATCCGAGCGACTCCTGTCTACCCGCGAGGCGGCGGTTTATTCTTCAGGGATGATCAGCCTCATGACATCATGCCCCTTCAGCCCTTAGGTGTTGCTTCTACAGCTCCTTTGACACATCTCCTGGGCAAGGAGATTATCGACGGGGAGGCTCACAGGTGGACTACTGCTCCCTTCATCACTCCCTTGGAGTGCCATGGATATCAGCTAGAGTGGACCCGGTATGTGCTCATGCGGGAGGGGACTCTGCTCAGGCGAGCCGGGATATATGACTCGGTTTTCTTGTCGATGTTTCATTATCATATCGACACACCCTGGCTACGGGCCTTTTGTGAGAGGTGGAACTATTCCACCAACACTCTGTTTATTGACGATCGGGAGCTGACTCCGACCCTCCTAGAGATACAGCAGTTGACCGGGCTGCCGATCTTCGGTCATTTCTATGACGAGTTCATGGTCTCGCCCGCTGACTCGGGGGACTTCACTCGATTCCCGCCTTCTTTGCATAGGATTTATGAGATTTACCATCATCTACGGAGGGGGCATCCCGGAGTTCCGTTCAGACATTGGATCGCCTATTTCACCGATCGTGTCCATACTCGCCCTACGGGCTTGGCTTCCACTAGAGATCCATTTGGTACAGGTCGGCTCGAGATTCATCATGATGGCCCTATCCCTTCTCAGGATACCTTGTGTTCACATGACGTGGACCGGGAGACTTATTTGACAGCTTTCATCTCTTGGTGGATTTGCTATTTCTTATTGCCTAGCTCCCCCGCATACACCATTCGGCCTTCGGTATTCATTATGGCGAGCCTGATCGCGCGTGGCGACAGGATTTCTTTGGCCGTGCCTGTACTGGCCAACATTTATAGGTGCCTCCGCGGTCTGACTTCATCTCGTAGTTCTTCACAGTGCCAGGAGCTGATCCCGTGGCATCTGATTAGCGGATGGCTCCATTTGCATTGGTCTGGCTCATATGATCCCGGCATGGCGGTCACGCTACGAGATCGTCTACCTTCATTGAGTGACTTAGCTGGGGTGCAGCCAGCTTCATTGACTCCGGAGGCTGCCCGGTATAGATTCTTCAGGAGTCGAGACCATCTACGCTTCTCCCGAGACAGATCAGTGGCCCGTGGGACATCTAGGGTTGCTGACAGGATGGTGATTGACAGCAGGGTTCCCTCTTCTGACTCTTCTAGCATTCGAGCCAGGCCTATTGATTTGGAGTACCTGATCAGTATTCG
Organism: Schoenoplectus triqueter; assembly: GCA_964058805.1. Lineage (NCBI taxonomy): Eukaryota > Viridiplantae > Streptophyta > Magnoliopsida > Poales > Cyperaceae > Schoenoplectus > Schoenoplectus triqueter. The sequence continues at coordinate 46,527 of CAXKVV010002167.1, forward strand.
TCAGGGCTTTCTTCCTCTCAGATTGGGCGATTATATGTTCATCGAGCCCTATTCGCCACATCGATGCGCACATCAGTTTGGCTTGGATCAGGATATTCCAGCGCCTCTTCTCCGCCCTATATCACTGGCGGCTGATTTGGAGGGTATCGGATGGTGCTACACTCACCTCTTCCGACTAGGCACGGGCACTCGTTATCAGATGGTATCCACCTCTAGGACTTCCACCTTCACAAGGCGTTATCAGCAGTGGTATTATGAGACCATTCGCTCTTATCAGTCATATACCCCTCCGGTGGTCGTCCGGAGTACATGTCCGCGAGATGGCCAGCCTCTATTAGATGGCACCGTTTCGCGTGATCGCAGCCCTTTCCCGGCCATTGCTGCAGAGCCTGTCGACTTTCAGGGTTTAGACAGCCGGTTTTCTCACGCTCCTGTTAGGACCGTTCTCACAGGTATGCTTCATCACCCTTTAGGTTATTTCTTTTCGATAAGCCTCATCTCATTTCGACCAATTCTTCTTTGATTCAGAGCTGGCTTATGAGTATGATCACGCGGAGCCTGGGTTCTCAGTCCCTCGTCCACGGGTGGTTGGTGTTCATTCTCAGCCCCATGTCGAGCCACCGGCTCCAGCTACTATGGGGAGGGATCGAGACGGTGCCTCTCAGCCGTCTTCTCCATCTCCTTTTTCTTCTCCCACTCCGGGTGATTTTCTTTACTGACTCGCCTATCCTTATTCGGGCGCACTTCATTTACACCTCTGATTAGGGTTTATTTTTCAGCTCATGGGACATCTCCTGTGGAGGCTACCCGAGACGACATCATAGCAGATCTATCGGCGCCTGCGAACACTGCTATTCCAGGGTTTTGCACCGACCTTGCCGTTGCAGGTTCGTGTGCTTCATTTAATACCTAGTTGCCAGCATGCACTAGTATTTTCATTCTTATATGTAGATTTTACAGACCCTGAGGCCGATGACATGGAGTCTCCTCATCGCTCGGAGTCTTTCTTTTATGACGGTCCTGCTTCACCGTCGATTTTGCTGGTACCCACTGGAGACGGTGACTCATTTGATGTGGTTCTGGGGCCAGTGCTCACTCTTGCACGACCAGAGGAGGCTTCTTTAGAGCAGGGGAGTCCATTGGCTGTCGAGCCCGCAAGCGACGAGCCATTATTGATCGAGGGAGGGCCATCTCATGCTTCTTCATCTCCCGACGGGCAGCCTCTCATGGCCACAGATAGCAGAGTCTCGACTGAGCGGGTTGCAGTCGATTATGACTCGGAGTTGGATGAGAGTTGGCTGGTGGAGCAGCTATTCCACAGCCCAGAGACGGGGGTTCCGGCTAGCGAGGGTCTCACCGAGCCTCATGCTTCTTCCGGTATCTTATATTTCCTTTATCATTTGCCCGTATTTCACTTTTCCATGTATTCATACTTTTATTTTATTTTGTAGCCGGGTCTAGTGCACCTGCAGGTCCTCCTGAGGCGACTGATATCCCTGTCCCCGATTCAGTCTCGCCGGTCTCAGGCGACGAGGCGATAGGTTAGATCTTCTTTTCCTTCTATTTCTTCTTTGGTTATAACAATTTGTCTAACCCATTTATTTTACTTGCAGATGTTTCATCGAGGGATGTGCAGCTCGCCTTGGCCGCGCTGGCGGATGCACTCCGGGATACCTTCTTCGGAGGCTATCCGCTAGATTTCGAGATCTTGGACTCTCTGCCCAGTGGTTTCTCTTTTGACTGGTATGGGCTGATGCGGGATACCATCGCGCCAGCTCTACTCATTGCACCTCGTCTCGAGAGCACTTTCATTTCCAGGAGGTGTGAGGAGCTGCTCAGGGCTTACCAGGATGCGAGCTCTCTCGTATATCAGCACGAGTTAGAGATTCATGAGCTACGCAGGCATTTGGAGGCTGCTCGACTCCATTATCTTCAACGGCTCTCTTCTTGTGCCACTCTCCGCTCTATGGGAGTTAGTGGTGGGCCCGCTCGACTGCTCGTGCAGGAGCTAGAGGACCACAGATTATCGGTGGAGGGCTTCTCCCGACATCTAGCGGGACGTCTCCCAGAGCTGCAGATTCACACGAGTGCTCGGGATAGTGCCTTCGCTCAGTTTCTGGACTTCGAGGCAGCTTCGGAGGAGGATAGGCACTCCCTCCATACTTATTTAGAGACTATTAGCACTGTGTTATTGGAGTTGGAGTCCCGCTTTTTGGGCCCATAGACTGTACTTTTCATTTCTTCTTTTTCCTTTTTCTTTTACCATACTTGATATAGGATGCCTTGACATTTATCATTTTGATCTCTTGTTGTGGATGATGCCTGCCTTTATTATTATCCCTTCAGCACTTCCTCTGCAGCGCGAGGAAATATTTCATTGACTTCATGTTGTGCACCTCCAATCTTATTTGCAAAAGCGCCCTATTACAACTGCTTCATCCTTTCGCAGCGTCTAAACATAAAAGGAAAATCTTATAACATCCTATTACATTCATTCTATGTATGTTCATGCAATACAAACTCAAGTAACCGTGGTATTTTACGGATACCGAACCTGTCTGTATTGACCTCTAGGCCGGGTACAGAATAAACCCGTTTATCCCTTTATTACTGATGGATAAACTTACCAGTACCAATTGGATTATGGATGCAATTGATAACACCATTTTGTGGATGCTCCTTATATATTTAATTGACTTTTATTTGTGGAAGCTCACCCATTCTCCCCTCATTTGTGCACCGTTGCGTGCTAAAGTGGAAACTCACATTCACTCATCTCCACTCAATTTGTCTTGTGGGGGTACTACCCTCAAACATCCATCACGCATCCCTGCGAGACAGGCTTTCATCGGGTAGGTCCGCTCTCCATGACCTGAGTCACTTCTTTAAGCGAATTACTTTATTTGACACTGAATGTCGGGCAAAAACATAAACCCTTAGTCTGACCCCTCCATGATCTATTTCAGGATTAGAAACAGACCACCTCCTTGGGCGTATGGTATTTTTGCGGATGAATGTACCCAACCTGGTTTTTTATATTTTAGCTACCCTCAAACATCCATCACGCATCCCTGCGAGACAGGCTTTCATCGGGTAGGTCCGCTCTCCATGACCTGAGTCACTTCTTTAAGCGAGCCGCTTTGTTTAACATGAAATGTCGGGTACAAGCGTAAACCCTTAGTCTGACCCCTCCATGATATGTCGTGGGATTATGACACACCATTTCTTCGGGCGTGTGGTGCTTTTACGGATGAATGCACCCAACCTGGCTTTGTACAACACTCATGGTGTCGGGGACAAAGGTGGCAACCCCTTATTGAAAAGATTTTATTATTTTTTTATTATCATCTTTTCTTTATGAGTAGGAAAATAGGTTTTTATTGTTTTACATATATATCCTTTTATTTTATTAGAAGAGAGCAGATTTTTGTTATTAGTGATACATGCTACTAATAATACGAGAGTTATTTATTTATATGCCCTCAGAAGCGACTACTTACTAGCCACCAATTTGCTCGACCTATCTCTTGGCTTGCGCCGCGAGCGACCAATATGAGCAACTTTCGTCATTGGGCAACAGATAGTTTGAGGGACAAACTGCAAACCCTGCCCATTTTTGTGTTTATTCTGTATCAAATGGACAAACCCAGTGGTATTTGTATTGTGAGCCCAAACACCAAAGCTCTCGCCTTACATTCTCGCGTGGTTTTGGCGTTGTATTCCCTTATTCTATTTTTTATTTTGTTATAGGGCTAAATGTGTTTGTGTGGTTTTGGATTTTTGGATGCATTCTATTTACAGATGCACAAGTAGGGTTTTGGGATTTTTATGCAAAAGTGGAGGTTAGTCATGGGTTTGTGTTTCGTGCACGTGTGTGTAAACGAACACTTATTTCCTCCTTATTTATTTACAATAGATACTACTCGATCGGCCCCGCTCCGGGCTATGTGTAGTACTTCTTCAGATATCGCCCATTAATCGGTGGCATGGGCCTTTCACCTTCATGATCTATGAGTTGGTATGCGCCGCCCTCGTATACCTTCTCAATTACATATGGCCCTTCCCAATTCGGGGAGAATTTTGGGCCGATGTGCCGGCCAATAATCGGCCTCTTAAGGACAAGAACAAGCTCCCCTTGTTGAAATGCCCTGACTCGCGCCATTTTGTCATATGCCCTTGCCATTTTTGCCTGATATATTTCAAGGTTCTGCTGGGCTATCAGTCTCTTCTCGTCCATGGCATCCAACTCGTCTAGTCTAAGTTGTTGGCATTCGTCCATGGTCATATCATTTTGCATAGCCACCCGTAATGACGGTAATTCCACCTCAAGAGGGAGGACGGCTTCAACCCCAAAAGCCAGAGAATACGGGGTAGCTTGCGTAGGCGTTCGGTATGTGGTCCGATAAGCCCATAATGCCTCTTGTAGACGATTATCCCAGTCTCGTTGGTTGCCGTCCACAGTCTTTTTCATAATATTGATCAAGGTTTTGTTAAAGGCTTCGGCCAGGCCGTTGGCTCTCGGGTTGTAAATGGACGAGAATCTCCAATCAATATTGAATTGCTCCGCCAGGGCATAGACTTTGGAGCTCTTGAAGGCCGTCCCGTTATCGGATATTATCCGTTGTGGTGTACCAAATCGGTAGAGGATATGCGTCTTGAAGAACTTAACCACATCGGATGCTTTAACTTCTTTGAGTGGGACGGCCTCGGCCCATTTTGTAAAGTAATCTGTCGCCGCCAGGATGAACCGGTGACCTCTCGACGTCGGAGGGTCTATGGGCCCCACTATGTCTGTGCCCCACATATTAAATGGCCAGGATGCTACCGTGGGGTGCAACGGGTTTGGCGCTTGATGTATAAAAGGGCCATGTATCTGGCACATGCGGCACTTCTTTGCATGCTCTTCACAATCAGCCACCATCGTGGGCCAATAATACCCCATTCGCTTGATTTTTAACTTCATTTTTGGCCCAGACTGATGTGCTCCGCATAGTCCAGAATGAACTTCTTTCATAACTTGCCCGGCTTCAGGCCCTGATACACATCTTAGCCATAACTGATTATAAGATCTACGGTATAGCGTATTGCCCACATATGCATACCGTAGTACCCGCTTTCTTAGTTGATCAGCTATCCTTTTATCTTTAGGGAGGGTGCCATGCCGGAAATATTCAATGAATGGCTGTCTCCAATCATCGTCTTCAGTTATCATTGCTTCTTGGCATTCCATCTTTTCTAGCCCGGCATTTTCATTACTCGCATCATTTGTTATTTGACACAATGATAACGGTCTCCTATTGCGGACGATGATGTGGATTTCCGGTTCTGTTGGTTCACCCAGCTCCTTGGCGAGTTTGGCCAACGCATCTGCTTCACCATTCACAGCCCTTGTGACCTTCTCGATGGACACATACGGGATTTTCTTCATTAATTCCATGGCTTTCTGGTGATATTGTATTAGTTCCGGCTTTAAGACCTTGTATTCGCCAATTATTTGATTTATGATCAACTGTGAATCCCCGAAGATGCGCACAGCCTTGATCTTCAGCTCCAGTGACAGCTCTAGTCCGGCGATAAGTGCCTCATACTCTGCTTCATTATTTGTACATGGTTCAGTTAAAGCCAGAGAATGTCGTATTATCCCACCTTCCGGGGTTACGAAGACTAATCCTGCGCCAGCTCGCACAGTTGGGACTCCCGGGCCCGCGATTGGCTTGATTGAAGAAGCACCATCAAAGTACAACTCCCATATAGGGTCTCCTTCTTCAACATGTAGAGTTTCCTCGTCGGGAAAGTCACATTTTAACGGGGAGTCATCTTGGATCGGGTGTGCAGCTAAGAAATCTGCTAGCGCCTGCCCCTTTATCGCCTTTTGCGGTGTATAGGTGATGTCGAACTCGGTAAGAATGATAGCCCACTTGGCCAGCCTCCCCGTCAGCATTGGCCGAGTCATCAGATACTTGAGAGGGTCCACCTTGGATATTAAAATGATTTTGTGGGCTAGCATGTAATGCCTCAATTTCTTCACCGCGAAGATTAGGGCTAAACAATGCTTCTCGATCGGTGAATACCCGTGTTCTGCCCCTACCATCATGCGACTTAGGTAATATAGCGCATTTTGATTACCATCCTGGTTTTCTTGGGCCAATAGGGCTCCCAAGGATCCATCTAGGGCGGTTGTATATAGGATAAGTTCCTTCCCAGGTATGGGTGCCGCCAACACTGGAGGGTTGAGCAGATATGCCTTGATTTCTTCAAAGGCTCGCTGGCACTCGCCATTCCACTTAAACGGGATATTCTTCTTAGTCAGCCGGGTGAAGGGTTGGATTTTACCCGATAGATTGGCTATGAACCGCCTGATATACGCCAGTTGCCCTTGCAAAGATCGCAACTGTTTTAAATTCTTTGGCGGGGATAGTTCAGTTATTGCTTTGATCTTGCTCGGGTCTATCTCAATGCCCCTGTGGCGTACCACAAACCCCAGAAATTTACCAGATGATACCATGAATGCGCATTTCAACGGGTTTAGTTTGAGCGCATGTTCTCTTAGGCAGTTGAAAACGACCTCAAGATATTGGAGGTGTTCTTTATATGACATGGCCTTGATGACTAGGTCGTCCACATAGCATTCTACTATCTTGTGGATCAGATCGTCGAATATCTTCGTCATCGCCCGTTGGTAGGTGGCTCCCGCATTTTTGAGCCCAAACGGCATGACTTTGTAACAATATATGCCAATCGGCGTGCGGAATGCCGTGTGCCTCTCATCTTCTGGCGCCATTTTGATTTGATTATAGCCCGCATAACCATCCATGAAGGAGAAGACTTCATAGGAGGATGTATGGTCGATTATAATTTCAGTTACTGGGAGCGGGAAATCATCTTTAGGGCACGCCTTATTCAAGTCCCGAAAGTCCACGCAAATGCGGATTTGCCCATTTTTCTTCTTAACCGGGACAATGCTAGCCACCCATTCTGGCGTCTCTTCTTCCCGTATGAAACCGGCGTCGATGAGCTTCTTTGTCTCCTCCACGACCTTTTCTTCGAGTTCTATTCTCATCCGCCTCGGCGCTTGTTTAATTGGCTTGAAGGTTGGATCAATTTTTAAGTAATGGACCGCCACGTTGGGATCTAATCCAGGCATCTCTTTATAACTCCAAGCGAAGCAGTCCATGTAGCTTTTAAGGAATGTCTTCAACCTGTCAGCCACCTCTTCCGGCAACGACGCGCTTATGAAAGTTGGTCGTGGGTCTTCTTCCGTCCCCAAATTGATTTCAGCTAACTCATCGACCGTGTTAGGCTCCTTTTCTAGCTGCTTTAAAGCATTTTTCAGGACCGGGGCATTGTCCTCTTCTGTTTTATCATCTGGCATTTCAACAGAAGTCATACAGTAGCTCTCTTCCATACGGTACTCATTGAGAGACCCCTCAAAACATGCTGCGTTATCGCAGTCATACCCTAATCCCCGGGTGTATTTTATTTTACCGTCCAGGCCCAGGACTTTATTCTGGCCGCCATTCCAGAGTTCATCGAAGCGCTTGGCCTCGGCCTTGGATATGTCTCTCAGACATTTCGCCCTTTTTGCCAGTTTATACAGCTCCTTTCCAAAGGGATGAGATGCAGCGTCATCGCTCGTTGCATTCTCTAATTCTTGTTCTATCACCCACTTCTTCCAAGTGTTGTGATCAGGGTTCTTCAGAGACTGGGTTGAATCGCTCTGATAGAAAATTATGGCCTTGTGGATGATAGTCTTCCCTTTGAGGCGCTCTACCTTTGCCGGCACAACAAAGGTTTTTAGGGTTTGAATGTGGTTCACCTCCCTTGGTATAAGGTCTTTAAAATGCCTTTCAGGAACCACAGTAATCTCCAGCGCTGCCATCTCCTCTTCTATCTCAATGTTCATGACTGAGTTGGAGCGGTAGATTTCCTTGATCGGCTTTCGTCTCGCAGCCTTAGGTTTACTAGGTATGGGAGTGTGCGAGATCGTATAAGCCACCCCTTTGCCCTTGTTATTCAGGTTATGCGGAGCTGGGTCTTGTTGAAAGCTCTTCGGGAGTTGTATTGTCCCGTTTCTGTGCCCTTCTTCTATAAGGTCTTTGAATACCCAGCATTCTTCAATTGTATGGCCCAGTATGCGATGATAAGGGCAGAATTCGCCTTCACCGGCTCTTTCTATGTCGGCGGGTCTTTTACAGACGGGAAGTGTTAACCCGCTCTTTAAGGCCTGCTCAAATATCCGAGCTGTTTTATTTTTCAGAAAAGAGTATGGTTTACTCTTTTTGACCTTGAGGGTTTGCATGACGGTCGGTTGCTTAGCTTTTATTTCTTCCCCCTTTGATTCATCTACTATGACAATTACCCGTTTGCCGCTATCGGGTGCTTGTCTTTCGGGGGTCCCGGAACGGGGTTCGCTCGTCACTTCCTTGAGTAGCTCGGAGTTATAGATCGCGGTTTGCAGGTTTTCAATCATTACCATGATTTCATTGTGTTGCGTCTTGATATCCTGCATCACTTCCCATTGTTCAGACACCTCTCTTCTATTATTTTCAACTTGGTGTCTTATTTCGTCGATCGCATTCCAGACGCGACCCTCAAAATTTTCCCGCCATGAGCGTTCTTCATTTATAGGCCTCGGCCTAACCGGGTTATCCCTTCCGCTACTGGGTCCCGTGTTGATCATATATGACTCCTCACTTTCATTGTCCGTCTCGGGCCCTTTATATGGCTTCTTGAGGATGTGATAGATGATCTCTTCGTCAGATTCCTCTTCCCAGGGTTGACGATCATGGCCAGATTCTTCTCCCGAGGCGGTATCGCCCAAGTTGTTAGAATCTTCGGAGTCTTCTCCCGAAGTTGCCTCTATGATCTGAATTTGAGGGGTGTTGGCAGGCTTAAAATTGAAAATGACCTCCTCTTCAGAATCACTTGCATTGATTTCGCTCGGTTTTATTTGGGCCTTATACGCAGCCACCTGTTTGAAGCGGAAGGTTACTTCTTCACCCGACTTTCTTCCGGGTCTTTGGGCTCGAGCACCTCGGGGTTTAATATTAAATTTGACCTCTTCTTCTTCTCCGGATGAGGTATCAAATTTAGGGCCTTTATTGAAAGATTTCTGACCTGCTTTAGTCATTGGCCGGCTCGGCGCCACAGCGGATTTAGGCAGAAAGTACTGGGCGTCATTGAATTTAATCTCATGCACCCCGAATGGCTTGACATCTCCGTCAATTCTCTTTTGTTTACCATTCTCGATATATTTCAGGCACTGGTGCAGAGTAGAGGGTATGACTTGATTGCTGTGAAGCCACGGGCGACCCAGCAACGCCCGATAAGAGGTTTCAGCGTCAATGACATAGAATTTAGTAGGCGCTTTTAGGCTTCCACATTGCAGGTTCAGAGTTATAGCTCCCAGGGCCTTTTGGGAGTTTTGATTAAAGCCATGAATAATCACCTTTTCATCAGATAGGTTCTTCACATCTAAAGTGATAGTCTTCAGGGTTTTGAGCGGCATAATATTGATCGAAGACCCTGCGTCGACCAAGATGCGGCCAATCTTCTGCCCTCCACAGTTTCCGGTGATGTATAGCGGGCGATTATGGTCGACGGTGCCTATTAGGAGGTCATCGTCTGTGAAATTTATACAGGCGGCCCGTTTGGCGGTGAATAGGGCTTCTTGCATATTTTGCTCTACGAAGTATGACTTATACTTCTCAGGATCTTGCAAGGCCTGGATTAGTACCTCCCTTAGGTCTTGTGACATCATCAATGCGTCAAATATGCTTAATAATGCTGGAATCTTACGCAGATGTGCCAACACATTATATTCTTCGCCCGTCGACCGGGTCCTTTCTGGGTTCTTGCTTAGGTTATCGGCCTCTTTACCTTTATTCAGGGCCTTATCCTTTCCTTTATCGGAATCCTTGGGAGCTTGTCTCTCGGGTATATAAGTCCCGGACCGGAGCACGGCTTTGCACTCTTCATTCTTGGTCCCAGAGGTGCTTGCTTCCCCTTCGTCATTCGGGAAGAACATCTCCTCTAATGTTGGCATATCTTCGTCGTGAGAAGAATATACCATATTGCACGAAGCACCCCAGATCTCTTCGCTTTCTTCTTTATTTATTTCTCCATTTACATTTTCTTTCTTTTGACCTAGGGTTAGCTTCTCCCAGTCTTCTTTGGAGATGAAATGTTGAAGGGTGATCACCTCGGGACTGCCCTGCTCATATTCTTCAATCTTATTCTTTTTGGACTTGTTGCTTCTATGCTTCTTTTTCTTCTTAAGAACCTGGTCTTGGCTCTGGTCCACCTTATAATATACCCTGGGTTTTGGTGGGACCACTGGCGTGATGTCGTCTTTCCATTTCATGCCAGGTTCTTTCTTAAGGGCTTTAAGCATTTTAATCGATTTCTTCGATAAGTGCGTAGTCCATTGTTCTCCCTGGTCTTCGCTTAACTGGCCCGGGACTTTCTCTTCCTCATGGGAGATCGTGTTGGCCTGCTCATGGGCTGATGGGCTTTGCAAGAACCCTTTTGGTAAAGTAATTTCACCATTTTTATACGCCTTCTCGACCCAATCTTTGAAGACCCAGCAATCTTCAATTGAGTGCCCTATTATTCTGTGGTATGGGCAAAAGTTGGGTTCGTCCGATTTATCGGCATCTTCCGGGCGTTTGCTGGCCGGCAGGGTTAGGCCGTTCTTCAGTGCCCCTCTAAAGATTTGGGCAACTTTATCTTTTCTGAAGGAGTACGGTTTAGATTTCTTTTGTTTAAGGGATTCAAAACTCCGTGAACTCCCTCCTGGGTTGGGCCTGGGTCCCTTATTATAATTGTTGCCATTTGTGCCACTGCTGCCGCTTTGGGTGTCTGCGTTGGCAACCATCTTATCTTTTAACGAGGTGAATGCCACTTTGGTTTCAGCTCGGGCCCCTCGTTGCGGCCTATTATTCATGAAGTTCAGCACGGTATGCGGTGACATTCTTTCCATGTTGGATACTGATCTGAGCAAGTCTTTGAATGTGTTGACCTTCGTCACACCAAGAAGCATGCCCATCCACCCGTCAATGTTTTTCATGATTAGGTTGACGGCCTCATCTTCAGTTAATGTGCGGTCGCATTTAATGCTGAGGTTCCGCCATCTATTGATAAAATCTGTCATTGACTCCCCTTTCTTGGGTTTAGTGCTTGCCAGATCGGCTATATTTATTTTGTCAGACACCATGACAAAGCGTGCCCTGAACGAGTCTGCCATCTCGTCCCAGGTCCTGATGCTGTTGTTTTCCAACGAATAATACCATTGGAAAGCGGTTCCCACTAGGCTCTGAGGGAATTGTCTTAACAACAGTGCATCATTGCCACCCGTGTTGCCGCACGAGGCTACAAAGTGGGCCAGGTGTTGTTCGGGGTTCAGGTCTTTATTGCCTTCCCCTGAGAAGGTCCTGAAGCGGGGGATCACATACCCTTTAGGATATTCTTCCAAGTCATATATGGCAGGGTATGGATGCCCACAGTTTTTAACGGGAGGGATAGCGTATCCACCTCCAGCTATTTGCATTTGCTGGGCAATCATGGCTTGAATCTCTTTCCGGGATATTCCCGTTGGTTCAGCCTCCACTTCTATTGTTCTGTGTGGATGGGGTTTAGAATCGACAGGTTGTTTCCCCTTATGATTGCTTTTGGTACTGTGGACCCCTTCTTGACGGGAGCTACCAGCTTTGAAATTGGCGTCTTGTGATTCTTGTAAGGATTTGACCGCCTTAATTAATTCTTCGTTTTGCTTCAGCATGGTAGCGATTAGCTCCCGTTGCCTAATCAGCTCTTCGTCCCGTGCCTCGATGTGGCCTTTTAATATTTCTATCTCATCAACGGGCACTTCGGGACGTGTTTCAATGTCATCTTCGTTATCAAAAAGGTCAGGGTTTTCGTTGTGGTCTTCCCCTTCCCTGCTATTGCCTTCGGGGTTGACTCTCTTTGGTGGTCTCCCTTTTCTACCATTATTTTTGTTGGTGTTTGTGACGTGAGCTTGATTAGGCGGAGACTGGTCGTCCTGGACCATGTTCACCTCTCCATCAGTATCCGGGTCAGTGTCGTAGCTTATACTGATGGTATTGACCGAGAAGTGCTCTTCATAGCGAGCGGTTCTTCTCTTCTTCTTCGCTTGGTCGGGGGCAGTTATTTTTAGGTTATTGAGTGGTATTCTCGAGCCTAATCGGCTGAATACACTCTTCTGGCCTAAGCGGCTAAATACACTCTCGGGCGGAGCGTTGGACTTGCTGGCCTTACTGGGCTGGGCTTGAGACTGGGGTTTTGTTGGCTGGGAACCCTTCGGGACCCACACCTGCTGGGTGCTAGGTGTTGCCTTTGGTACAGACCTCCTCGTGTGTGGAGTGGAGGCAATGGCTTGCGGCTGAGCCATGCTTTGAGGTTGGTTAGGGCGGGAGACATATCGTCTCGACCTAGCGTTCTTGACGCTCTTCCTCTGCTTGAGGGCCCTGTGAGCCTTATAGATGGCTTCTGCAGGGGTTTGAGACTTATCCTGGCGGCGCTGAGACCTTTGAGTTGGGCGAGATGTGGGCTTAGGCACCTCCCATGCCTGGCGGAGTTGGCCTGTGGCCGAGTTCTTGGCCACTATTCGGAGGGCCGTGAATTTATTGGAGACTGGGATAGCTGGCCTAGCCACCAGCTGGTTCTGGTATGCATCCAGGGCCCTCTTCCTGGACGCTTGAGAGTTACGGGCAGTTTGGGCTGTTGCCTTTGGGGCTGTCTTCTTAGACGGGCGCCTTCTCCTCTTTGGGGAGGTGGTAGGAGAGGTCATGATGTTATTAGAAATACCCTTGGGAGTTAGGGTAATCGAGTCCTCCTCCTCGTCCGGGATAGAGATCTGGACGGTCGCGGGAGTGATCGTGGCCACTGGAGCTGGGCCGTAAATGGTAAGTTCTTGCGGGATGGTCCCGAAGAACATGAAAAGCTTGCCCTCTGGGCTCTTTGCAGGAGTGACGGTGTAGGGAGCGAGGTTGAAGTTCCCAAAGTACGCCATTTCCTGCAAAAACAAAAACACTTGAAAATTATTAGTCATTTTAGCACATAGAAGACCACTTGTATCTCTTAACTATTCTATTTGCCTCTCTCTTTCAGAGATAAGAGGAGAATCTAGGTCCCACCGGGCGTGCCAGATCCTGTGCGACCCTTTTTCGCGCGCCGCCGCACCGCCGCCGGGCGGTGGGTTCTGCGGAAGAAGGACACGGAGATCCCTCCCGAGCGTGCATCTGAGTGGGCGTCGGCCGATTCTGCCGTTTAGAGATATTTAGTATGCACATTCAGGGGGTTTTTAGTGATTGTGAGTTCTTGTAGATTCCAGTGGGCGCAAGCCCCCACTGTTAATTACCCTGGGCTACGAACCTCGAGGCACCTCTGGATCTTTGAAAGAGAGAAGCAAATAGTATAGTTAAGAGATGGGCAAGTGGTCGTCTAAGTTTATAAAAAGGGATCTACGGAAGATGAACCTACAAACAGATCGGTTCAATCTAGGGAAGACAAAACCTACAAACAGATCGGTTTTATCCTATGGGGGACGAACCTACAAACAGACCGGTTCAGTCCATGCCACCTCGAGATGTAACCTTACCAACAGACCAGGTTAATCTCTTCATAGGGGGCTTGAGGTGAGTCTACATACAGACCGACTCGACCTCCGTTGATCTAGAAGATAAACCTACAAACAGACCGGTTCAATCTTAACTAGTCAACAACCAATCACACAAAATACAACTCGAAGCACTGAGCCGGTTGATCTTGAGGTTGGTGAATCAGGAGAAGGGTGGATATGGCCCACGTATTTCTTCTCACCGATCTTCTAGATCATGAATTCGTAGCACTAAGCCGATTCATAAACCTAGGAAACACAATTGCACACAATTTTAAACCTGAAGCGCTGGGCCAGTTCAACATTGAGGCATGTGTTAGTGAAGGAACCTACCTACAGAACGGTTCACATTCACTGTTTTGTGGATGAATCTACCAACAGACCGATTCAATCTCACAGTCTCGGGAAATGAGTCAGGAGACAAACTTGTCGACGGACGAGTTCAGTCTTGCCAGCTCAAATGGTCATGAATTACTTGTTCATGACACCGAGTCATTAAGATGTCACTTCGCTCGGACATCGTAATGTTCTTCTTCTTCAAAGTTGACATGTCTCTCCATGCTAATGTCGTAGCTTTGGTCAACCTTCAGTGAGCGTCAAGATGTTCTTGTCTCGACTAATCATTCTATATGTTGCATTACTTGTGCAAAATTACTGTGTTGCCCTACACCCCTTGTGTGAGCGTATTCAATCATGAGTTACTTGCTCATGGCAGCGAGTCATTAAGATGTCACCTATCTAGGACATCGTAATGTTCTTCTTCTTCAGAGTCGACATATATCTCCATGCTAGTGTCATAGCTCTGATTATTCTTCATCAAGCGTCAAGATGTTCCTGTCTCGACATACTTCTTCATGCTGTTATCGAAGCCTTAATCATCTCACGTCAAGATGTTCCTGTCTCGACATATCTTGTTATTCTTCATCAAGTGTCAAGATGTTCTTGTCTCGACATATCTTCTCATATTGCTATTGAAGCCTTAATCATCTCACGCCAAGATGTTCCTGTCTCGACGTATCTTCTGTCATTGCAACTTTATTTATCTTCCGTCAAGATGTTCTTGTCTTGACTAATGTGTGCAAATATTCTCATGTGGCTCTACACTCCTTACGTGAGCATATTTATTCATTTCTTAAAATGCACAAAGTCTATTATAATATCTTCCATTATCATGCATTTATTTATTATTACTATTATTATTATTATTATATTCTTATTACTATTATTATTTTTATTATTATTATTTTTATTTCTTAAGCTCTATTTATCTATGTAGAAAATTATTTACAAGAGTAATAAAAAAGGGGTTAGCTATTTAACTAGAGTTTTATTTATATATATTTTTTTTTTTTTTTTATAATAGCTAAAGTAGTAAAATTCTATTTTATTATTTCTAAACTCTATTTATTCTGTAGAAAATCACTTACAAAAATAATAGAAAATAAAATGGCTATGATTTTTTATTTGTATTTTTAAAATGTCTATAATAGCCAAAGTAATAGAATTTTATTCTATTATATTGTAATACTATTCATTATGTAAAAATTATTTACAAAATTAAAAGGTGGTTAGCTATACTATTTTACTATTATTATTATTATTTTTTTATTTTTAATATATTTTTTTTTTATCTAAAATAGCCAAAAGAAATCATTACTAATATTCTATTCTATTTATTATACTATTCATTATATCTATTTTTTTTATTATTTCTATTTATTATCTATAGAAAAGTATAAAATTTTATTATCAGTTGAAAATAGTCATAAGAGATGAAATTCATTATGTTTTTATTACAACTATTATTTTTATTGCATTTTATTCATCAAAAGTATTTTTATTGTATATTTATATAGAAATAACAAAAGAAATACAATTCATATTATAAAACTATATTATCATTCTTTATCATAAAAGAAAATGCATTTTACTATTTATTACCATGGTATTATATTTTTATATATTTTGTGCTATTTATTTTTATTATTCTTTTTACAGAAAATATCAATATAATATCCATTATTATATATTTTATTTATCAAAGAATATAGCTAATCTCATTATTTATTATAGTATATTACTATCATCATTATTATTTCATGGAAAATCACTTGAAAAATTACTAGAATATATCCAGTTATTATTTATGATTTTTATTTGTATTTTTGGAATTTTTATAGTATTTAAAATGGCAAGTCAAAGCTAAGTCAAATATACCAATATATGTGATGTATTTTGCTTTTAAATTGTTTTATCATGATTATATTTTTAAAACTGGAATATTATTGTATAGAAAAATAGTATGAAAAATAAGAAAATTTTAGAAACAAATTTGAGTCAATTTGGAGTTCAGGAACATTTTCAAATCATTTATTTACTCCATATTATCACTATTCTGTTATTATTTAATTAATGGGCTTAATCTGGGCCGCCAGATCTGCTTCAAGATTGGCGCCTAGTTTATTCAAATGTTTTATTTAAACTTGGGCCGTTAGATCTAATTGAGATACGTGTTTAGTATATATGAGGCCCAGATCTTCTTCCGTTTAAATTTTCGAACTATCGCCCAATCTCACTCATTAAAGATTCTTCAAGATTAGCGAACGCTTCAAGAATCGTGCAGAAGATCTCTCGTCTCTTCCAAGCCGTCTCCATGTCAGGATTCGCGCTGAGCGGCGCTTCCGGCGATCGGAGTACCACTTCTACGATCAGGTCAGTACCTCTGCATCGTCTTGCCTTGTAGAATTCCTTTGCGGTTCTTGATTGAGAATCCATACGGTGAAAGATGTCGCACAGTGGTACCGGTCAATGTATCAATTAGAATTGGTACCGAGATGTTTCATTCACCAAATTCAACAGAATTAATCGTAGTTTTTAACAATTACAAGATCGATGAGCATCGCCTTGATATATTATCATGTTTTGAAGCAATTTGATTGACTCCTCTTGAGCTAGTAATGGTGCAGGACCACCTCATCATTTGTCAATGCACAGTACCAATTGGTACCGAGTCGTCTTTTTGCCAAATTCGCTAAACTTAATTGGTTTCTTTCATAATTACAAGATCAATGAGTGTCGCCTGAATGTATTAAGCTGATCTTAGATGATTATGAAGGATATCATTCATCGGCAATCGTGTTGGAGCACTTGTGATTCAAGAATGGTACCGATCGGTACCATTTTCAATTTCTTACCAACTTGAAGCATTCACTAACCATAATTATTCAATTAACACCCCTCAGGCCTAAAGGCACACCCAGCTTCAGCTAGGGCCAGTGGCTCACTGAGATTGCAATGGTGTTAATCGATTTAGCAATATACTGTTCTATTATCAGATTAAACAATTCCAATACAAAATTGCAAAGCCTAGGTTCTTAGCTGAATGAATCATGCAATTAAAGTGATTAAGAGACAGCAAGTTCATACCTGAAGTCATTATGCGAATGGATACAAAGAAATTAATCAAGAAATGAAAAATTACCATGGAAACCATATAATCATGAATTCTTAGCATTTGTGATCAATCCAGGCCTAAAGGCTCACCAATTACTTTGTAATTGGGCCAGTGGCTCACTGGATATTATGATATTATTCAACAATTAATTCTAATAACAAGAAATGGCAAAATCAGAAAAGAAATAAAGGAGATTTTAAGAAAATAGACCCCAATAGTAAAATTGATCAAGAAATTCTCATAAAATGTATCAAATAGCAAAGATTTCAGAGGAGATAACAAAAATATATGCTAATTAACTCAATTCATACGATTGATTACCTCAAGCTTTGACAGAAATTTCAATTACTCGAATTCTTCTTATTAGCTCTTAGTAAAGGCTCTCTCTTTCCTCTGTGATCACTATTGGGTGTATATAGGTGTGTGTATGCTCTTGATTGCTCTTCTAATGGCCTCCTCTTCTTTACTGTTGCTGATTTTCCATTTATATAGGCTAGAACCGGCCAATTGAACCCAATTGCGATTGGTTGAGTGCCTTTCACCCGGATTGCCACCTTGGATACATCCATACCCTTCAATCTCCTTCAATCAATGGCTGAGATTGATTTGTGTTTGTTGTGAAAACCGCCCAACTGCTTTCTGTTATGGTTTGACTGTGCCGCAACTCGTTTGACTCCAATTCAACAGCTACTTTGATTGATAAGCAAGCCCTCTTATCAATAATCCATATTTAAATGCCTCTGCACCATGGTTAGCATTTTCTCTCTCTCAATTTCACTAAATTTCGTTTATTTCAAAAGCCGGTTTCTGCCTCATTTCTTCTCTTGGCGCAATTCACTTCTTCCACTCAATCACTCACTCTTTCCATGCTAATTGGCGTCGCCTTGATCTGAATAAGCTCTCTGATCATTCAATTTGGCCTTTGAAGCGCCTATCAAGCCTGCCTCTTTATTACTATCTCCGGCGACTCTTCACATTTGCACCTTCCTCTAACTCAATTGCTTCACAATCACCTCTCAATCGGCGTCGCCTTAGCTCAAGGAAGTTGTCTCTGTGTTCAATTTGGTGCTTGAAGCCTTCAATTACATCTCTTTAGAATCGCTCCATTACTGTCTCAACTCGAACTGTGGTAATCTCACTATTCAACCCTTCCTTCACTGTCATCCCTTTGTTCTTACCCTTCTGACTGATGCATTGATGTTTATTGAATGCTTTTAAGTCTCTAAAATGGTGAGGCGCCATGGGAAGAAGATGATGATCGCGCGCGAGGAGAAGAAGAAGAAAGAGGGAGAGCGGGGAGAGTGTTCGGCTGGGATGGATGGCTCAGGCGCACGCGCACCAAAGCGCCAGAGGGGAGTAGATCAGCGACTGGGGGAGCATGCACCAGGTTCACCTTCCTTTTATCTCTTGTTTTAAATTGAATTGCGCTGTATTGGATAAACAGGATGAATGGACTTGGTTTACATCTTTAGCTTATGATCCTAGCCTTATCCATCTGACTACTGGGTCCCACCTGTAAGGTTTAAGCGTTTAAGCCTGTGAGGTTAGCAACTGATTAATGCTAATATGCTGAGGTGGCTCTTCCTGATTGGTTGATTGCTTGTTAAACAAATCCTTAACACTAATGATCTGTAAATGGTGGGTGATGTGGCTCTGCCTAGTAATGCCATGTGTGTTGTCATCTGCTGACTTGTACCAATCATAGGAAGCCATTTGTCATTCTTTGTATACACTATATGATGACATGGCACCAGTGAGTGCATGCCATGTGGCACTCAGTGGGGCCCACTTGTCAGTCGCCTTATAGCATAGTGGGATTCACAGTGGTGAGGTGGACCAATAAGGGAAGGCCACATGGCAATGGGCTGTTGAGGTGGCCTTATAGCATGCTGCCATTTGTCTAGCAGCTGAATGAGGTGGCTGCTGATGTGGACCAATGGCTGACTGCCATGTGGCATAGGTGGGGCCCACTTGTCAGGTCTGTAGGGTGTGGGACCCACATGGCTGAGGTGGACCAATGGGGTGCTGACACGTGGCATGAGGTGGCCCAATGAGGTGCTGACACGTGTCACACCCTCTCTCTTCTCTGATTCGGTATAGGTGTGCTTAGGATCCCCAGTTCACACCCAGATGTGTCTCTGTCCCCAGATTGCACCCAGATAGACCCTTGATTGAATCTCAGCCTTTGATCAGTCCATTTATTCTGCCTTTATTTTCCCTGAATTTATTCTGATAGCTCTACTTATCCAAAAATCATGAAATTTTCACCAAAAATCCCTAAATTCATGATGATCATCCCTGTAATTTTTAATTCCATTTTTGCCCTTGCCTCTCTGAATTAAAATTCTTTTATTCATAAAACCCTATTATTCCTTATGAATTAATCCCTGATCTCAACTGTAGCTCAATGTCTCTGCCAATTATCTCCCTCTTGCAGAAACCACCCTAACTAAATATCAATTAGACTTATATTGACATTTATTAGGGCTTGATTTGATCAAATGCTGACTACTTATCAGCAATTAATACAAATCTAGACTTGATCAGATGGTTGCTCCCAGCTTTGGCACCTGATCAGTCTTGTGAAATTGACTTTCAATCCCTTAACATGAGGGTGACTTGGTCAAAGAACTGACTACTTATCAGTAATTGACACAAATCAAAGCATGGTTAGGTGGTTGCTCGCAGCTTTGGCACCAGGTCAGCCTTGAAAGCAAAATCACATTTGGAACTTCTCATGATTAGTTGCATCAAAAATGCTAGCTTGGCATTGACATCATTTCATGTAGTATAGGGATTATACTGCTTCAGCTCCTTTCTAGGGTTAGCTTCAAAGGCAGATTTCTAGGGTTCAATTCTGACCCTCTTCAATAGGTCACTGAGGTGTGGGGTCCACCTGTCAGTGAAAATGGTCATATGGATGACTCATCAGATAGGCTATGTTGTTAGATTCATCTACAAGGGACTGCCAGGTGGGTCCCACTTGTCAGATAAAATGTAATCAAATGGCTGACCCATCAAGAGATTTTCTCTCTCCTAAATCTCCCGAGGGTCAGCCACCTCGAATGAGTAGGAGGTGGTGGGGTATTTATATCCTCGTCTTTCACCATATTATTTCATCGTGGGATTAATGCTTAACCTCTGTTCCGGGTTGGTTAGCTTTCTTAACAAAAATAGGCTAGGTCCATGTCATTGGAGCTGCTCATAAGGGACTGCCATGTGGGTCCCACTTGTCAGAAAAGATAAAATCACATGGTGACACCCAAGAGGTCTCCTCTCTCCCTCGATCTTCTTGGGTGTCACACATGCTGAGTGGATAGAGAATAGCGGGGTATTTATACTCTTCACTTTGCGCTCAGCATTCCATTGTGGGACTAATGGATTTGTTCCGGGGTTATGCAGCGACCTTTCCTGATCAGTGGGCCACCTTTCCACTGCTCTCTTTCTTCTCCCCCTTTCTTATGATTTATCATCAATTTATTTCATTTATTCATCTACTTATCCTTGAAATTTTTCAAGGGTAAACAGTGTCCGAGCGCGCAAAACTCGAAAACGGGACAGGACGCCCTCGGTACCGCCGAAAACGAGTCCGGGCGCGCAAAACATGAAAACGGGACTCGACGCCCTCGGCAACGCCCAAAACGTGTCCGGCCGCGCAAAACTCGAAAACGGGACCCGACGACGTCGGCACCGCCGAAAACGAGTCCGGGCGCGCAAAACATGAAAACGGCACCCGACGACCTCGGCAATGCCCAAAACGTGTCCGGGCGCGAAAAACTTGAACACGGGAAAGGACGCCCTCGGTACCGCCGAAAACGAGTCAGGGCGCACAAAACAAGAAAACGAGACCCGACAACCTCGGCGCCGCCGAAAACGAGTCCGGGCGCGCAAAACATTAAAACTAGACCCGACGACCGCGGCAACGCCCAAAACGTGTCCGAGCGCGCAAAACTCGAAAACGGGACAGGACGCCCTCGGTACCGCCGAAAACGAGTACGGGCGCGCAAAACATGAAAACGAGACTCGACGCCCTCGGCAACGCCCAAAACGTGTCCGGCCGCGCAAAACTCGAAAACGGGACAGGTCACCCTCGGCACCGCCGAAAACGAGTCCGGGCGAGCAAAACATGAAAAAGTTTCTCGACGACCTCGGCAACGCCCAAAACGTGTCCGGGCGCGAAAAACTTGAAAAAGGGAAAGGACGCCCTCGGAACCGCCGAAAACGAGTCCGGCCGCGCAAAACAAGAAAACCGGACCCGACGCCCTCGGCACCGCCGTAAACGAGTCCGGGCGCGCAAAACATGAAAACGGGACTCGACGCCCTCGGCAACGCCCAAAACGTGTCCGGGCGCGCAAAACTCGAAAACGGGATAGGACGCCCTCGGTACCGCCCAAAACGAGTCCGGGCGCGCAAAACATGAAAACGTGACCCGACGACCTCGGCACCGCCCAAAACGTGTCCGAGCGCGCAAAACTCGAAAACGGGACAGGACGCCCTCGGTACCGCCGAAAACGAGTCCGGGCGCGAAAAACATGAAAACGGGACTCGACGCCCTCGGCAACGCCCAAAACGTGTCCGGCCGCGCAAAACTCGAAAACGGGACCCGACGACGTCGGCACCGCCGAAAACGAGTCCGGGCGCGCAAAACATGAAAACGGCACCCGACGACCTCGGCAACGCCCAAAACGTGTCCGGGCGCGAAAAACTTGAAAACGGGAAAGGACGCCCTCGGTACCGCCGAAAACGAGTCAGGGCGCACAAAACAAGAAAACGAGACCCGACAACCTCGGCGCCGCCGAAAACGAGTCCGGGCGCGCAAAACATTAAAACTAGACCCGACGACCGCGGCAACGCCCAAAACGTGTCCGAGCGCGCAAAACTCGAAAACGGGACAGGACGCCCTCGGTACCGCCGAAAACGAGTACGGGCGCGCAAAACATGAAAACGGGACTCGACGCCCTCGGCAACGCCCAAAACGTGTCCGGCCGCGCAAAACTCGAAAACGGGACAGGTCACCCTCGGTACCGCTGAAAACGTGACGAGTCCGGGCGCGCAAAACATGAAAACGGGACTCGACGCCCTCGGCAACGCCCAAAACGTGTCCGGGCGCGCAAAACTCGAAAACGGGATAGGACGCCCTCGGTACCGCCGAAAACGTGTCCGGGCACGCAAAACATGAAAACGGGACCCGACGCCCTCGGCACCGCCGTAAACGAGTCCGGGCGTGCAAAACTTGAAAACGGGAAAGGACGTCCCCGGCAACGCCGAAAACGAGTCCGGGCGCGCAAAACATGAAAACGGGACCCGACGACCTCGGCACCGCCGAAAACGAGTCCGGGCGCGCAAAACATGAAAACGGGACCCGACGACCTCGGCAACGCTGAAAACGTGTCCGGGCGTGCAAAACAAGAAAACGGGACCCGACGACGTCGGCACCGCCGAAAACGAGTCCGGGATCGCAAAACATGAAAACGGCACCCGACGACCTCGGCAACGTCCTAAACGTGTCCGGGAGCGAAAAACTTGAAAACGGGAAAGGACGCCCTCGGTACCGCCGAAACGAGTCCGGGCGCGCAAAACAAGAAAACGGGACCGGACGACGTCGGCACCGCCGAAAACGAGTCCGGGCGAGCAAAACATGAAAACGTTACTCGACGACCTCGGCAACGCCCAAAACGTGTCCGAGCGCGCAAAACTCGAAAACGGGACAGGACGCCCTCGGTTCCGCCGAAAACGAGTCCGGGCGCGCAATACATGAAAACGGGACTCGACGCCCTCGGCAGCCCAAAACGTGTCCGAACGCGCAAAACTCGAAAACGGGACAGGACGCCCTCGGCACCGCCGAAAACGTGTCCGGGCGCGCAAAACATGAAAACGGGACCCGACGCCCTCGGCACCGCCGTAAACGATTCGGGGGGCGCAAAACTTGAAAACGGGAAAGGACACCCCCGGTAGCAACGAAAACGAGTCCGGGCGCGCAAAACATGAAAACGGGGCCCGACGACCTCGGCACCGCCGAAAACGAGTCCGGGCGCGCAAAACATGAAAACGAGACCCGACCACCGCGGCAACCCCGAAAACGTGTCCGGGCGCGCAAAACAAGAAAACTGGACCGGACGACGTCGGCACCTCCGAAAACGAGTCCGGGCGCGCAAAACATGGTAACGGCACCCGACGACCTCGGCAACGTCCTAAACGTCTCCGGGCGCGAAAAACTTGAAAACGGGAAAGGACACCCTCGGTACCGCCGAAAACGAGTCCGGGTGCGCAAAACAAGATAAACGGGACCCGACGACGTCGGCACCGCCGAAAACGAGTCCGGGCGAGCAAAACATGAAAACGTTTCTCGACGACCTCGGCAACGCCCAAAACGTGTCCGAGCGCGCAAAACTCGAAAACGGGACAGGTCGCCCTCGGTACCGCCGAAAACGTGTCCGGGCGCGCAAAACATGAAAACGGGACCCGACGCCCTCGGCACCGCCGTAAACGAGTCCGGGCGCGCAAAACTTGAAAATGGGAAAGGACGCCCTCGGTAACGCCGAAAACGAGTCCGGGCGCGCAAAACATGAAAACGGGACCCGACGACCACGGCACCGCCCAAAACGTGTCCGAGCGCGCAAAACTCGAAAACGGGACAGGACGCCCTCGGTACCGCCGAAAACGAGTCCGGGTGCGCAAAACATGAAAACGGCACCCGACGACCTCGGCAACGCCCAAAACGTGTCCGGGCGCGAAAAACTTGAAAACGGGAAAGGACGCCCTCGGTACCGCCAAAAACGAGTCCGGGCGCGCAAAACAAGAAAACGAGACCCGACGACGTCGGCACCGCCGAAAACGAGTCCGGGCGCGCAAAACATGAAAACGGCACCCGACGACCTCGGCAACGCCCAAAACGTGTCCGAGCGCGCAAAACTCGAAAACGGGACAGGACGCCCTCGGTACCGCCGAAAATGAGTCCGGGCGCGCAAAACATGAAAACGGGACTCCACGCCCTCGGCAATGCCCAAAACGTGTCCGGCGCGCGCAAAACTCGAAAACGAGACAGGACGCCCTCGGTACAGCCGAAAACGTGTCCGGGCGCGCAAAACATGAAAACGGGACCCGACGCCCTCGGCACCGCCGTAAACGAGTCCGGGCGCGCAAAGCTTGAAAACGGGAAAGGACGCCCCCGGCAACGCCGAAAACGAGTCCGGGCGCGCAAAACATGAAAACGGGACCCGACAAACTCGGCGCCGCCGAAAACGAGTCCGGGCGCGCAAAACATGAAAACGAGACCCGACGACCGCGGCAACGCCGAAAACGTGTCCGGGAGCGCAAAACAAGAAAACGGGACCCGACGACGTCGGCACCGCCGAAAACGAGTCCGGGCGCGCAAAACATGAAAACGTGACCCGACGACCTCGGCACCTTCCAAAACGTGTCCGAGCGCGCAAAACTTGAAAACGGGACAGGACGCCCTCGGTACCGCCGAAAACGAGTCCGGGCGCGCAAAACATGAAAACGGGACTCGACGCCCTCGGCAACGCCCAAAACGTGTCCGGCCGCGCAAAACTCGAAAACGGGACCCGACGACGTCGGCACCGCCGAAATCGAGTCCGGGCGCGCAAAACATGAAAACGGCACCCGACGACCTCGGCAATGCCCAAAACGTGTCCGGGCGCGAAAAACTTGAAAACGGGAAAGGACGCCCTCGGTACCGCCGAAAACGAGTCAGGGCGCACAAAACAAGAAAACGAGACCCGACAACCTCGGCGCCGCCGAAAACGAGTCCGGGCGCGCAAAACATTAAAACTAGACCCGACGACCGCGGCAACGCCCAAAACGTGTCCGAGCGCGCAAAACTCGAAAACGGGACAGGACGCCCTCGGTACCGCCGAAAACGAGTACGGGCGCGCAAAACATGAAAACGGGACTCGACGCCCTCGGCAACGCCCAAAACGTGTCCGGCCGCGCAAAACTCGAAAACGGGACAGGTCACCCTCGACACCGCCGAAAACGAGTCCGGGCGAGCAAAACATGAAAAAGTTTCTCGACGACCTCGGCAACGCCCAAAACGTGTCCGGGCGCGAAAAACTTGAAAAAGGGAAAGGACGCCCTCGGAACCGCCGAAAACGAGTCCGGCCGCGCAAAACAAGAAAACCGGACCCGACGCCCTCGGCACCGCCGTAAACGAGTCCGGGCGCGCAAAACATGAAAACGGGACTCGACGCCCTCGGCAACGCCCAAAACGTGTCCGGGCGCGCAAAACTCGAAAACGGGATAGGACGCCCTCGGTACCTCCCAAAACGAGTCCGGGCGTGCAAAACATGAAAACGTGACCCGACGACCTCGGCACCGCCCAAAACGTGTCCGAGCGCGCAAAACTCGAAAACGGGACAGGACGCCCTCGGTACCGCCGAAAACGAGTCCGGGCGCGAAAAACATGAAAACGGGACTCGACGCCCTCGGCAACGCCCAAAACGTGTCCGGCCGCGCAAAACTCGAAAACGGGACCCGACGACGTTGGCACCGCCGAAAATGAGTCCGGGCGCGCAAAACATGAAAACGGCACCCGACGACCTCGGCAACGCCCAAAACGTGTCCGGGCGCGAAAAACTTGAAAACGGGAAAGGACGCCCTCGGTACCGCCGAAAACGAGTCAGGGCGCACAAAACAAGAAAACGAGACCCGACAACCTCGGCGCCGCCGAAAACGGGTCCGGGCGCGCAAAACATTAAAACTAGACCCGACGACCGCGGCAACGCCCAAAACGTGTCCGAGCGCGCAAAACTCGAAAACGGGACAGGACGCCCTCGGTACCGCCGAAAACGAGTACGGGCGCGCAAAACATGAAAACGGGACTCGACGCCCTCGGCAACGCCCAAAACGTGTCCGGCCGCGCAAAACTCGAAAACGGGACAGGTCACCCTCGGTACCGCTGAAAACGTGACGAGTCCGGGCGCGCAAAACATGAAAACGGGACTCGACGCCCTCGG
Organism: Schoenoplectus triqueter; assembly: GCA_964058805.1. NCBI lineage: Eukaryota > Viridiplantae > Streptophyta > Magnoliopsida > Poales > Cyperaceae > Schoenoplectus > Schoenoplectus triqueter. The sequence goes on from CAXKVV010002167.1 coordinate 72,592, forward strand.
CAACGCCCAAAACGTGTCCGGGCGCGCAAAACTCGAAAACGGGATAGGACGCCCTCGGTACCGCCGAAAACGTGTCCGGGCGCGCAAAACATGAAAACGGGACCCGACGACCTCGGCACCGCCGAAAACTAGTCCGGGCGCGCAAAACATGAAAACGGGACCAAACGACCTCGGCAACGCCGAAAACGTGTCCGGGCGCGCCAAAACAAGAAAACGGGTCCCGACGACGTCGGCACCGCCGAAAATGAGTCCGGACGGGCTAAACATGAAAACGACACCCGACGACCTCGTCAACGCCCAAAACGTGTCCGGCACGAAAAACTTGAAAACAGGAAAGGACGCCCTCGGTACCGCCGAAAACATGTACGGGCGCGCAAAACATGAAAACGGGACCCGACGCCCTCGGCACCGCCGTAAACGAGTCCGGGCGCGCAAAACTTGAAAACGGGAAAGGACGCCCCGGCAACGCCGAAAACGAGTCCGGGCGCGCAAAACATGAAAACGGGACCCGACGACCTCGGCACCGCCGAAAACGAGTCCGGGCGAGCAAATCATGAAAACGGGACCCGACGACCTCGGCAACGCCCAAAACTTGTCCGAGCGCGCAAAACTCGAAAACGGGACAGGACGCCCTCGGTACCGCCGAAAACGAGTCCGGGCGCGCAAAACATGAAAACGGGACCCGACGCCCTCGGCACCGCCGTAAACGAGTCCGGGCGCGCAAAACTTGAAAACGGGAAAGGACGCCCCCGGCACCGCCGAATACGAGTCCGGGCGCGCAAAGCATGAAAACGGGACCCGACGACCTCGGCAACGCCGAAAATGTGTCCGGGCGCGCAAAACAAGAAAACGGGACCCGACGACGTCGGCACCGCCGAAAACGAGTCCGGGTGCGCAAAACATGAAAACGACACCCGATGACCTCGGCAACGCCCAAAACGTGTCCGAGCGCGCAAAACTCGAAAACGGGACAGGACGCTCTCGGTACCGCCGAAAACGAGTCCGGGCGCGCAAAACATGAAAACGGGACTCGACGACCAAAACGTGTCCGGGCGCGCAAAACTCGAAAACGGGACAGGACGCCCTCGGTACCGCCGAAAACGTGTCCGGGCGCGCAAAACATGAAAACGGGACCCGACGACCGCGGCAACGCCCAAAACATGTCCGGGCGTGCAAAACTCGAAAACGGGACAGGACGCCCTCGGTACCGCCGAAAACGTGTCCGGGCGGGCAAAACATGAAAACGGGACCCGACGCCCTCGGCACCGCCGTAAACGAGTCCATGCGCACAAAACTTGAAAACGGGAAAGGAGTCCTCGGTAACGCCGAAAACGAGTCCGGGCGCGCAAAACATGAAAACGGGACCCGACGACCTCGGCACCGCCGAAAACGCGTCCGGGCACGTAAAACAGGAAAACGGGACCCGACGACCTCGGCACCGCCGAAAACGAGTCCGGGCGCGCAAAACATGAAAACGAGACCCGACCACCGCGGCAACCCTGAAAACGTGTCCGGGCGCGCAAAACAAGAAAACGGGACCCGACGACGTCGGCACCGCCGAAAACGAGTCCGGGCGCGCAAAACATGGTAACGGCACCCGACGACCTCGGTAACCTCCTAAACGTGTCCGGGCGCGAAAAACTTGAAAACGAGTCCGTGTGCGCAAAACAAGAAAACGGGACCCGATGACGTCGGCACCGCCGAAAACGAGTCCGGGCGAGCAAAACATGAAAAAGTTTCTCGACGACCTCGGCAACGCCCAAAACGTGTCCGGGCGCGAAAAACTTGAAAAAGGGAAAGGACGCCCTCGGAACCGCCGAAAACGAGTCCGGCCGCGCAAAACAAGAAAACCGGACCCGACGCCCTCGGCACCGCCGTAAACGAGTCCGGGCGCGCAAAACTTGAAAACGGGAAAGGACGCCCTCGGTAACGCCGAAAAAGAGTCCGGGCGCGCAAAACATGAAAACGGGACCTGACGACCTCGGCACCAACGAAAACAAGTGCGGGCGCGCAAAACATGAAAACGGGACCCGACGACCTCGGCAACGCCGAAAACGTGTCCGGGCGCGCAAAACAAGAAAACGGGACCCGACGACGTCGACACCGCCGAAAACGAGTCCGGGCGCGCAAAACATGAAAACGGCACCCGACGACCTCGGCAACGCCCAAAACGTGTTTGGGCGCGAAAAACTTGAAAACGGGAAAGGACGCCCTCGGTACCGCCGAAAACGAGTCCGGGCGCGCAAAACAAGAAAACGGGACCCGACGACGTCGGCACCGCCGAAAACGAGTCCGGGTGCGCAAAACATGAAAACGGCACCCGATGACCTCGGCAACGCCCAAAACGTGTCCGAGCGCGCAAAACTCGAAAACGGGACAGGACGCCCTCGGTACCGCCGAAAACGAGTCCGGGCGCGCAAAACATGAAAACGGGACTCGACGCCCTCGGCAACGCCCAAAACGTGTCCGGGCGCGCAAAACTCAAAAACGGGACAGGACGCCCTCGGTACCGCCGAAAACGTGTCCGGGCGCGCAAAACATGAAAACGGGACCCGACGCCCTCGGCACCGCCGTAAACGAGTCCGGGCGCACAAAACTTGAAAACGAGAAAGGACACCCTCGGTAGCAACGAAAACGAGTCCGGGCGCGCACAACATGAAAACGGGACCCGACGACCTCGGCACCGCCGAAAACTAGTCCGGGCGCGCACAACATGAAAACGGGACCCGACGACCTCGGCAACGCCCAAAACGTGTCCGGGCGCGCAAAACTCGAAAACGGGACGGGACGCCCTCGGCACCGCCGAAAACGAGTTCGGGCGCGCAAAACAAGAAAACGGGACCCGACGCCCTCGGCACCGCTGTAAACAAGTCCGGGCGCGCAAAACTTGAAAACGGGAAAGGACGCCCTCGGTAACGCCGAAAACGAGTCCGACCGCGCAAAACATGAAAACGGGACCCGACGACCTCGGCACCAACGAAAACGAGTCCGGGCGCGCAAAACATGAAAACGGGACCCGACGACCTCGGCAACGCCGAAAACGTGTCCGGGAGCGCAAAACAAGAAAACGGGACCCGACGACGTCGACACCGCCGAAAACGAGTCCGGGCGCGCAAAACATGAAAACGGCACCCGACGACCGCGGCAACGCCCAAAACGTGTCCGGGCGCGAAAAACTTGAAAACGGGAAAGGACGCCCTCGGCACCGCCGTAAACGAGTCCGGGCGCGCAAAACTTGAAAACGGGAAAGGACGCCCCCGGCAACGCCGAAAACGAGTCCGGGCGCGCAAAACTTGAAAACGGGAAAGGACGCCCCCGGCAACGCCGAAAACGAGTCCGGGCGCGCAAAACATGAAAACGGTACCCGACGACCTCGGCACCGCCGAAAACGAGTCCGGGCGAGCAAAACATGAAAACGGTACCCGACGACCTCGGCAACGCCGAAAACGAGTCCGGGCGCGCAAAACAAGAAAACGGGACCCGACGACGTCGGCAACGCCCAAAACGTGTCCGAGCGCGCAAAACTCGAAAACGGGACAGGACGCCCTCGGTATCGCCGAAAACGAGTCCGGGCGCTCAAAACATGAAAACGGGACCCGACGCCCTCGGCACCGCCGTAAACGAGTCCGGGCGCGCAAAACTTGAAAACGGGAAAGGACGCCCCCGGCACCGCCGAATACGAGTCCGGGCGCGCAAAGCATGAAAACGGGACCCGACGACCTCGGCAACGCCGAATATGTGTCCGGGCGCGCAAAACAAGAAAACGGGACCGGACGACGTCGGCACCGTCGAAAACGAGTCCGGGCGCGCAAAACATGAAAACGGCACCCGACGACCTCGGCAACGCCCAAAACGTGTCCGGGCGCGAAAAACTTGAAAACGGGAAAGGACGCCCTCGGTACCGCCGAAAACGAGTCCGGGCGCGCAAAACAAGAAAACGGGACCCGACGACGTCGGCACCGCCGAAAACGAGTCCGGGGGCGCAAAACATGAAAACGGCACCCGATGACCTCGGCAACGCCCAAAACGTGTCCGAGCGCGCAAAACTCGAAAACGGGACAAGACGCCCTCGGTACCGCCGAAAACGAGTCCGGGCGCGCAAAACATTAAAACGGGACTCGACGCCCTCGGCAACGCCCAAAACGTGTCCGGGCGCGCAAAACTCAAAAACGGGACAGGACGCCCTCGGTACCGCCAAAAACGTGTCCGGGCGCGCAAAACATGAAAACGGGACCCGACGCCCTCGGCACCGCCGTAAACGAGTCCGGGCGCGCAAAACTTGAAAACGGGAAAGGACGCCCTCGGTAGCAACGAAAACGAGTCCGGGCGCGCAAAACATGAAAACGGGACCCGGCGACCTCGGCACCGCCGAAAACTAGTCCGGGCGCGCAAAACAAGAAAACGGGACCCGACGACCTCGGCACCGCCGTAAACGAGTCCGGGCGCGCAAAACTTGAAAACGGGAAAGGACGCCCTCGGTAACGCCGAAAAAGAGTCCGGGCGCGCAAAACATGAAAACGGGACCTGACGACCTCGGCACCAACGAAAACAAGTGCGGGCGCGCAAAACATGAAAACAGGACCCGACGACCTCGGCAACGCCGAAAACGTGTCCGGGCGCGCAAAAGAAGAAAACGGGACCCGACGACGTCGACACCGCCGAAAACGAGTCCGGGCGCGCAAAACAAGAAAACGGGACCCGACGACGTCGACACCGCCGAAAACGAGTCCGGGCGCGCAAAACATGAAAACGGCACCCGACGACCTCGGCAACGCCCAAAACGTGTCTGGGCGCGAAAAACTTGAAAACGGGAAAGGACGCCCTCGGTACCGCCGAAAACGAGTCCGGGCGCGCAAAACAAGAAAACGGGACCCGACGACGTCGGCACCGTCGAAAACGAGTCCGGGCGCGCAAAACATGAAAACGGCACCCGACGACCTCGGCAACGCCCAAAACGTGTCCGGGCGCGAAAAACTTGAAAACGGGAAAGGACGCCCTCGGTACCGCCGAAAACGAGTCCGGGCGCGCAAAACAAGAAAACGGGACCCGACGACGTCGGCACCGCCGAAAACGAGTCCGGGTGCGCAAAACATGAAAACGGCACCCGATGACCTCGGCAACGCCCAAAACGTGTCCGAGCGCGCAAAACTCGAAAACGGGACAAGACGCCCTCGGTACCGCCGAAAACGAGTCCGGAAGCGCAAAACATTAAAACGGGACTCGACGCCCTCGGCAACGCCCAAAACGTGTCCGGGCGCGCAAAACTCAAAAACGGGACAGGACGCCCTCGGTACCGCCAAAAACGTGTCCGGGCGCGCAAAACATGAAAACGGGACCCGACGCCCTCGGCACCGCCGTAAACGAGTCCGGGCGCGCAAAACTTGAAAACGGGAAAGGACGCCCTCGGTAGCAACGAAAACGAGTCCGGGCGCGCAAAACATGAAAACGGGACCCGGCGACCTCGGCACCGCCGAAAACTAGTCCGGGCGCGCAAAACAAGAAAACGGGACCCGACGACCTCGGCACCGCCGTAAACGAGTCCGGGCGCGCAAAACTTGAAAACGGGAAAGGACGCCCTCGGTAACGCCGAAAAAGAGTCCGGGCGCGCAAAACATGAAAACGGGACCTGACGACCTCGGCACCAACGAAAACGAGTGCGGGCGCGCAAAACATGAAAACGGGACCCGACGACCTCGGCAACGCCGAAAACGTGTCCGGGCGCGCAAAACAAGAAAACGGGACCCGACGACGTCGACACCGCCGAAAACGAGTCCGGGCGCGCAAAACAAGAAAACGGGACCCGACGACGTCGACACCGCCGAAAACGAGTCCGGGCGCGCAAAACATGAAAACGGCACCCGACGACCGCGGCAACGCCCAAAACGTGTCCGGGCGCGAAAAACTTGAAAACGGGAAAGGACGCCCTCGGCACCGCCGTAAACGAGTCCGGGCGCGCAAAACTTGAAAACGGGAAAGGACGCCCCCGGCAACGCCGAAAACGAGTCCGGGCGCGCAAAACATGAAAACGGTACCCGACGACCTCGGCACCGCCGAAAACGAGTCCGGGCGAGCAAAACATGAAAACGGTACCCGACGACCTCGGCAACGCCGAAAACGAGTCCGGGCGCGCAAAACAAGAAAACGGGACCCGACGACGTCGGCAACGCCCAAAACGTGTCCGAGCGCGCAAAACTCGAAAACGGGACAGGACGCCCTCGGTATCGCCGAAAACGAGTCCGGGCGCTCAAAACATGAAAACGGGACCCGACGCCCTCGGCACCGCCGTAAACGAGTCCGGGCGCGCAAAACTTGAAAACGGGAAAGGACGCCCCCGGCACCGCCGAATACGAGTCCGGGCGCGCAAAGCATGAAAACGGGACCCGACGACCTCGGCAACGCCGAAAATGTGTCCGGGCGCGCAAAACAAGAAAACGGGACCCGACGACGTCGGCACCGTCGAAAACGAGTCCGGGCGCGCAAAACATGAAAACGGCACCCGACGACCTCGGCAACGCCCAAAACGTGTCCGGGCGCGAAAAACTTGAAAACGGGAAAGGACGCCCTCAGTACCGCCGAAAACGAGTCCGGGCGCGCAAAACAAGAAAACGGGACCCGACGACGTCGGCACCGCCGAAAACGAGTCCGGGTGCGCAAAACATGAAAACGGCACCCGATGACCTCGGCAACGCCCAAAACGTGTCCGAGCGCGCAAAACTCGAAAACGGGACAAGACGCCCTCGGTACCGCCGAAAACGAGTCCGGGCGCGCAAAACAAGAAAACGGGACCCGACGACGTCGGCACCGTCGAAAACGAGTCCGGGCGCGCAAAACATGAAAACGGCACCCGACGACCTCGGCAACGCCCAAAACGTGTCCGGGCGCGAAAAACTTGAAAACGGGAAAGGACGCCCTCGGTACCGCCGAAAACGAGTCCGGGCGCGCAAAACAAGAAAACGGGACCCGACGACGTCGGCACCGCCGAAAACGAGTCCGGGTGCGCAAAACATGAAAACGGCACCCGATGACCTCGGCAACGCCCAAAACGTGTCCGAGCGCGCAAAACTCGAAAACGGGACAAGACGCCCTCGGTACCGCCGAAAACGAGTCCGGAAGCGCAAAACATTAAAACGGGACTCGACGCCCTCGGCAACGCCCAAAACGTGTCCGGGCGCGCAAAACTCAAAAACGGGACAGGACGCCCTCGGTACCGCCAAAAACGTGTCCGGGCGCGCAAAACATGAAAACGGGACCCGACGCCCTCGGCACCGCCGTAAACGAGTCCGGGCGCGCAAAACTTGAAAACGGGAAAGGACGCCCTCGGTAGCAACGAAAACGAGTCCGGGCGCGCAAAACATGAAAACGGGACCCGGCGACCTCGGCACCGCCGAAAACTAGTCCGGGCGCGCAAAACAAGAAAACGGGACCCGACGACCTCGGCACCGCCGTAAACGAGTCCGGGCGCGCAAAACTTGAAAACGGGAAAGGACGCCCTCGGTAACGCCGAAAAAGAGTCCGGGCGCGCAAAACATGAAAACGGGACCTGACGACCTCGGCACCAACGAAAACGAGTGCGGGCGCGCAAAACATGAAAACGGGACCCGACGACCTCGGCAACGCCGAAAACGTGTCCGGGCGCGCAAAACAAGAAAACGGGACCCGACGACGTCGACACCGCCGAAAACGAGTCCGGGCGCGCAAAACAAGAAAACGGGACCCGACGACGTCGACACCGCCGAAAACGAGTCCGGGCGCGCAAAACATGAAAACGGCACCCGACGACCGCGGCAACGCCCAAAACGTGTCCGGGCGCGAAAAACTTGAAAACGGGAAAGGACGCCCTCGGCACCGCCGTAAACGAGTCCGGGCGCGCAAAACTTGAAAACGGGAAAGGACGCCCCCGGCAACGCCGAAAACGAGTCCGGGCGCGCAAAACATGAAAACGGTACCCGACGACCTCGGCACCGCCGAAAACGAGTCCGGGCGAGCAAAACATGAAAACGGTACCCGACGACCTCGGCAACGCCGAAAACGAGTCCGGGCGCGCAAAACAAGAAAACGGGACCCGACGACGTCGGCAACGCCCAAAACGTGTCCGAGCGCGCAAAACTCGAAAACGGGACAGGACGCCCTCGGTATCGCCGAAAACGAGTCCGGGCGCTCAAAACATGAAAACGGGACCCGACGCCCTCGGCACCGCCGTAAACGAGTCCGGGCGCGCAAAACTTGAAAACGGGAAAGGACGCCCCCGGCACCGCCGAATACGAGTCCGGGCGCGCAAAGCATGAAAACGGGACCCGACGACCTCGGCAACGCCGAAAATGTGTCCGGGCGCGCAAAACAAGAAAACGGGACCCGACGACGTCGGCACCGTCGAAAACGAGTCCGGGCGCGCAAAACATGAAAACGGCACCCGACGACCTCGGCAACGCCCAAAACGTGTCCGGGCGCGAAAAACTTGAAAACGGGAAAGGACGCCCTCAGTACCGCCGAAAACGAGTCCGGGCGCGCAAAACAAGAAAACGGGACCCGACGACGTCGGCACCGCCGAAAACGAGTCCGGGTGCGCAAAACATGAAAACGGCACCCGATGACCTCGGCAACGCCCAAAACGTGTCCGAGCGCGCAAAACTCGAAAACGGGACAAGACGCCCTCGGTACCGCCGAAAACGAGTCCGGGCGCGCAAAACATTAAAACGGGACTCGACGCCCTCGACAACGCCCAAAACGTGTCCGGGCGCGCAAAACTCAAAAACGGGACAGGACGCCCTCGGTACCGCCAAAAACGTGTCCGTGCGCGCAAAACATGAAAACGGGACCCGACGCCCTCGGCACCGCCGTAAACGAGTCCGGGCGCGCAAAACTTGAAAACGGGAAAGGACGCCCTCGGCAGCAACGAAAACGAGTCCGGGCGCGCAAAACATGAAAACGGGACCCGGCGACCTCGGCACCGCCGAAAACTAGTCCGGGCGCGCAAAACAAGAAAACGGGACCCGACGACCTCGGCACCGCCGAAAACTAGTCCGGGCGCGCACAACATGAAAACGGGACCCGACGACCTCGGCAACGCCCAAAACGTGTCCGGGCGCGCAAAACTCGAAAACGGGACGGGACGCCCTCGGCACCGCCGAAAACGAGTTCGGGCGCGCAAAACAAGAAAACGGGACCCGACGCCCTCGGCACCGCCGTAAACAAGTCCGGGTGCGCAAAACTTGAAAACGGGAAAGGACGCCCTCGGTAACGCCGAAAACGAGTCCGGCCGCGCAAAACATGAAAACGGGACCCGACGACCTCGGCACCAACGAAAACGAGTCCGGGCGCGCAAAACATGAAAACGGGACCCGACGACCTCGGCAACGCCGAAAACGTGTCCGGGAGCGCAAAACAAGAAAACGGGACCCGACGACGTCGACACCGCCGAAAACGAGTCCGGGCGCGCAAAACATGAAAACGGCACCCGACGACCGCGGCAACGCCCAAAACGTGTCCGGGCGCGAAAAACTTGAAAACGGGAAAGGACGCCCTCGGCACCGCCGTAAACGAGTCCGGGCGCGCAAAACTTGAAAACGGGAAAGGACGCCCCCGGCAACGCCGAAAACGAGTCCGGGCGCGCAAAACATGAAAACGGTACCCGACGACCTCGGCACCGCCGAAAACGAGTCCGGGCGAGCAAAACATGAAAACGGTACCCGACGACCTCGGCAACGCCGAAAACGAGTCCGGGCGCGCAAAACAAGAAAACGGGACCCGACGACGTCGGCAACGCCCAAAACGTGTCCGAGCGCGCAAAACTCGAAAACGGGACAGGACGCCCTCGGTATCGCCGAAAACGAGTCCGGGCGCTCAAAACATGAAAACGGGACCCGACGCCCTCGGCACCGCCGTAAACGAGTCCGGGCGCGCAAAACTTGAAAACGGGAAAGGACGCCCCCGGCACCGCCGAATACGAGTCCGGGCGCGCAAAGCATGAAAACGGGACCCGACGACCTCGGCAACGCCGAAAATGTGTCCGAGCGCGCAAAACAAGAAAACGGGACCGGACGACGTCGGCACCGTCGAAAACGAGTCCGGGCGCGCAAAACATGAAAACGGCACCCGACGACCTCGGCAACGCCCAAAACGTGTCCGGGCGCGAAAAACTTGAAAACGGGAAAGGACGCCCTCGGTACCGCCGAAAACGAGTCCGGGCGCGCAAAACAAGAAAACGGGACCCGACGACGTCGGCACCGCCGAAAACGAGTCCGGGAGCGCAAAACATGAAAACGGCACCCGATGACCTCGGCAACGCCCAAAACGTGTCCGAGCGCGCAAAACTCGAAAACGGGACAAGACGCCCTCGGTACCGCCGAAAACGAGTCCGGGCGCGCAAAACATTAAAACGGGACTCGACGCCCTCGGCAACGCCCAAAACGTGTCCGGGCGCGCAAAACTCAAAAACGGGACAGGACGCCCTCGGTACCGCCAAAAACGTGTCCGGGCGCGCAAAACATGAAAACGGGACCCGACGCCCTCGGCACCGCCGTAAACGAGTCCGGGCGCGCAAAACTTGAAAACGGGAAAGGACGCCCTCGGTAGCAACGAAAACGAGTCCGGGCGCGCAAAACATGAAAACGGGACCCGGCGACCTCGGCACCGCCGAAAACTAGTCCGGGCGCGCAAAACAAGAAAACGGGACCCGACGACCTCGGCACCGCCGTAAACGAGTCCGGGCGCGCAAAACTTGAAAACGGGAAAGGACGCCCTCGGTAACGCCGAAAAAGAGTCCGGGCGCGCAAAACATGAAAACGGGACCTGACGACCTCGGCACCAACGAAAACAAGTGCGGGCGCGCAAAACATGAAAACAGGACCCGACGACCTCGGCAACGCCGAAAACGTGTCCGGGCGCGCAAAAGAAGAAAACGGGACCCGACGACGTCGACACCGCCGAAAACGAGTCCGGGCGCGCAAAACAAGAAAACGGGACCCGACGACGTCGACACCGCCGAAAACGAGTCCGGGCGCGCAAAACATGAAAACGGCACCCGACGACCTCGGCAACGCCCAAAACGTGTCTGGGCGCGAAAAACTTGAAAACGGGAAAGGACGCCCTCGGTACCGCCGAAAACGAGTCCGGGCGCGCAAAACAAGAAAACGGGACCCGACGACGTCGGCACCGTCGAAAACGAGTCCGGGCGCGCAAAACATGAAAACGGCACCCGACGACCTCGGCAACGCCCAAAACGTGTCCGGGCGCGAAAAACTTGAAAACGGGAAAGGACGCCCTCGGTACCGCCGAAAACGAGTCCGGGCGCGCAAAACAAGAAAACGGGACCCGACGACGTCGGCACCGCCGAAAACGAGTCCGGGTGCGCAAAACATGAAAACGGCACCCGATGACCTCGGCAACGCCCAAAACGTGTCCGAGCGCGCAAAACTCGAAAACGGGACAAGACGCCCTCGGTACCGCCGAAAACGAGTCCGGAAGCGCAAAACATTAAAACGGGACTCGACGCCCTCGGCAACGCCCAAAACGTGTCCGGGCGCGCAAAACTCAAAAACGGGACAGGACGCCCTCGGTACCGCCAAAAACGTGTCCGGGCGCGCAAAACATGAAAACGGGACCCGACGCCCTCGGCACCGCCGTAAACGAGTCCGGGCGCGCAAAACTTGAAAACGGGAAAGGACGCCCTCGGTAGCAACGAAAACGAGTCCGGGCGCGCAAAACATGAAAACGGGACCCGGCGACCTCGGCACCGCCGAAAACTAGTCCGGGCGCGCAAAACAAGAAAACGGGACCCGACGACCTCGGCACCGCCGTAAACGAGTCCGGGCGCGCAAAACTTGAAAACGGGAAAGGACGCCCTCGGTAACGCCGAAAAAGAGTCCGGGCGCGCAAAACATGAAAACGGGACCTGACGACCTCGGCACCAACGAAAACAAGTGCGGGCGCGCAAAACATGAAAACGGGACCCGACGACCTCGGCAACGCCGAAAACGTGTCCGGGCGCGCAAAACAAGAAAACGGGACCCGACGACGTCGACACCGCCGAAAACGAGTCCGGGCGCGCAAAACAAGAAAACGGGACCCGACGACGTCGACACCGCCGAAAACGAGTCCGGGCGCGCAAAACATGAAAACGGCACCCGACGACCGCGGCAACGCCCAAAACGTGTCCGGGCGCGAAAAACTTGAAAACGGGAAAGGACGCCCTCGGCACCGCCGTAAACGAGTCCGGGCGCGCAAAACTTGAAAACGGGAAAGGACGCCCCCGGCAACGCCGAAAACGAGTCCGGGCGCGCAAAACATGAAAACGGTACCCGACGACCTCGGCACCGCCGAAAACGAGTCCGGGCGAGCAAAACATGAAAACGGTACCCGACGACCTCGGCAACGCCGAAAACGAGTCCGGGCGCGCAAAACAAGAAAACGGGACCCGACGACGTCGGCAACGCCCAAAACGTGTCCGAGCGCGCAAAACTCGAAAACGGGACAGGACGCCCTCGGTATCGCCGAAAACGAGTCCGGGCGCTCAAAACATGAAAACGGGACCCGACGCCCTCGGCACCGCCGTAAACGAGTCCGGGCGCGCAAAACTTGAAAACGGGAAAGGACGCCCCCGGCACCGCCGAATACGAGTCCGGGCGCGCAAAGCATGAAAACGGGACCCGACGACCTCGGCAACGCCGAAAATGTGTCCGGGCGCGCAAAACAAGAAAACGGGACCCGACGACGTCGGCACCGTCGAAAACGAGTCCGGGCGCGCAAAACATGAAAACGGCACCCGACGACCTCGGCAACGCCCAAAACGTGTCCGGGCGCGAAAAACTTGAAAACGGGAAAGGACGCCCTCGGTACCGCCGAAAACGAGTCCGGGCGCGCAAAACAAGAAAACGGGACCCGACGACGTCGGCACCGCCGAAAACGAGTCCGGGTGCGCAAAACATGAAAACGGCACCCGATGACCTCGGCAACGCCCAAAACGTGTCCGAGCGCGCAAAACTCGAAAACGGGACAAGACGCCCTCGGTACCGCCGAAAACGAGTCCGGGCGCGCAAAACATTAAAACGGGACTCGACGCCCTCGACAACGCCCAAAACGTGTCCGGGCGCGCAAAACTCAAAAACGGGACAGGACGCCCTCGGTACCGCCAAAAACGTGTCCGTGCGCGCAAAACATGAAAACGGGACCCGACGCCCTCGGCACCGCCGTAAACGAGTCCGGGCGCGCAAAACTTGAAAACGGGAAAGGACGCCCTCGGCAGCAACGAAAACGAGTCCGGGCGCGCAAAACATGAAAACGGGACCCGGCGACCTCGGCACCGCCGAAAACGAGTCCGGGCGCGCAAAACAAGAAAACGGGACCCGACGACCTCGGCACCGCCGAAAACTAGTCCGGGCGCGCACAACATGAAAACGGGACCCGACGACCTCGGCAACGCCCAAAACGTGTCCGGGCGCGCAAAACTCGAAAACGGGACGGGACGCCCTCGGCACCGCCGAAAACGAGTTCGGGCGCGCAAAACAAGAAAACGGGACCCGACGCCCTCGGCACCGCCGTAAACAAGTCCGGGCGCGCAAAACTTGAAAACGGGAAAGGACGCCCTCGGTAACGCCGAAAACGAGTCCGGCCGCGCAAAACATGAAAACGGGACCCGACGACCTCGGCACCAACGAAAACGAGTCCGGGCGCGCAAAACATGAAAACGGGACCCGACGACCTCGGCAACGCCGAAAACGTGTCCGGGAGCGCAAAACAAGAAAACGGGACCCGACGACGTCGACACCGCCGAAAACGAGTCCGGGCGCGCAAAACATGAAAACGGCACCCGACGACCTCGGCAACGCCCAAAATGTGTCCGGGCGCGAAAAACTTGAAAACGGGAAAGGACGCCCTCGGCACCGCCGTAAACGAGTCCGGGCGCGCAAAACTTGAAAACGGGAAAGGACGCCCCCGGCAACGCCGAAAACGAGTCCGGGCGCGCAAAACATGAAAACGGGACCCGACGACCTCGGCACCGCCGAAAACGAGTCCGGGCGAGCAAAACATGAAAACGGTACCCGACGACCTCGGCAACGCCGAAAACGAGTCCGGGCGCGCAAAACAAGAAAACGGGACCCGACGACGTCGGCAACGCCCAAAACGTGTCCGAGCGCGCAAAACTCGAAAACGGGACAGGACGCCCTCGGTATCGCCGAAAACGAGTCCGGGCGCTCAAAACATGAAAACGGGACCCGACGCCCTCGGCACCGCCGTAAACGAGTCCGGGCGCGCAAAACTTGAAAACGGGAAAGGACGCCCCCGGCACCGCCGAATACGAGTCCGGGCGCGCAAAGCATGAAAACGGGACCCGACGACCTCGGCAACGCCGAAAATGTGTCCGGGCGCGCAAAACAAGAAAACGGGACCCGACGACGTCGGCACCGCCGAAAACGAGTCCGGGTGCGCAAAACATGAAAACGACACCCGATGACCTCGGCAACGCCCAAAACGTGTCCGAGCGCGCAAAACTCGAAAACGGGACAGGACGCTCTCGGTACCGCCGAAAACGAGTCCGGGCGCGCAAAACATGAAAACGGGACTCGACGCCCTCGGCAACGCCCAAAACGTGTCCGTGCGCGCAAAACTCGAAAACGGGACAGGACGCCCTCGGTACCGCCGAAAACGTGTCCGGGCGCTAAAAACATGAAAACGGGACCCGACGACCTCGGCAACACCCAAAACATGTCCGGGCGTGCAAAACTCGAAAACGGGACAGGACGCCCTCGGTACCGCCGAAAACGTGTCCGGGCGCGCAAAACATGAAAACGGGACCCGACGCCCTCGGCACCGCCGTAAACGAGTCCATGCGTACAAAACTGGAAAACGGGAAAGGAGCCCTCGGTAACGCCGAAAACGAGTCCGGGCGCGCAAAACATGAAAACGGGACCCGACGACCTCGGCACCGCCGAAAACGCGTCCGGGCACGTAAAACAGGAAAACGGGACCCGACGACCTCGGCACCGCCGAAAACGAGTCCGGGCGCGCAAAACATGAAAACGAGACCCGACCACCGCGGCAACCCCGAAAACGAGTCCGGGCGCGCAAAACAAGAAAACGGGACCCGACGACGTCGGCAACGCCCAAAACGTGTCCGAGCGCGCAAAACTCGAAAACGGGACAGGACGCCCTCGGTATCGCCGAAAACGAGTCCGGGCGCTCAAAACATGAAAACGGGACCCGACGCCCTCGGCACCGCCGTAAACGAGTCCGGGCGCGCAAAACTTGAAAACGGGAAAGGACGCCCCCGGCACCGCCGAATACGAGTCCGGGCGCGCAAAGCATGAAAACGGGACCCGACGACCTCGGCAACGTCGAAAATGTGTCCGGGCGCGCAAAACAAGAAAACGGGACCCGACGACGTCGGCACCGCCGAAAACGAGTCCGGGTGCGCAAAACATGAAAACGACACCCGATGACCTCGGCAACGCCCAAAACGTGTCCGAGCGCGCAAAACTCGAAAACGGGACACGACGCTCTCGGTACCGCCGAAAACGAGTCCGGGCGCGCAAAACATGAAAACGGGACTCGACGCCCTCGGCAACGCCCAAAACGTGTCCGGGCGCGCAAAACTCGAAAACGGGACAGGACGCCCTCGGTACCGCCGAAAACGTGTCCGGGCGCTAAAAACATGAAAACGGGACCCGACGACCTCGGCAACGCCCAAAACATGTCCGGGCGTGCAAAACTCGAAAACGGGACAGGACGCCCTCGGTACCGCCGAAAACGTGTCCGGGCGCGCAAAACATGAAAACGGGACCCGACGCCCTCGGCACCGCCGTAAACGAGTCCATGCGTACAAAACTTGAAAACGGGAAAGGAGCCCTCGGTAACGCCGAAAACGAGTCCGGGCGCGCAAAACATGAAAACGGGACCCGACGACCTCGGCACCGCCGAAAACGCGTCCGGGCACGTAAAACTCAAAAACGGGACAGGACGCCCTCGGTACCGCCGAAAACGTGTCCGGGCGCGCAAAACATGAAAACGGGACCCGACGCCCTCGGCACCGCCGTAAACGAGTCCGGGCGCGCAAAACTTGAAAACGAGAAAGGACACCCTCGGTAGCAACGAAAACGAGTCCGGGCGGGCAAAACATGAAAACGGGACCCGACGACCTCGGCACCGCCGAAAACTAGTCCGGGCGCGCACAACATGAAAACGGGACCCGACGACCTCGGCAACGCCGAAAACGTGTCCGGGAGCGCAAAACAAGAAAACGGGACCCGACGACGTCGACACCGCCGAAAACGAGTCCGGGCGCGCAAAACATGAAAACGGCACCCGACGACCGCGGCAACGCCCAAAACGTGTCCGGGCGCGAAAAACTTGAAAACGGGAAAGGACGCCCTCGGCACCGCCGTAAACGAGTCCGGGCGCGCAAAACTTGAAAACGGGAAAGGACGCCCCCGGCAACGCCGAAAACGAGTCCGGCCGCGCAAAACATGAAAACGGTACCCGACGACCTCGGCACCGCCGAAAACGAGTCCGGGCGAGCAAAACATGAAAACGGTACCCGACGACCTCGGCAACGCCGAAAACGAGTCCGGGCGCGCAAAACAAGAAAACGGGACCCGACGACGTCGGCAACGCCCAAAACGTGTCCGAGCGCGCAAAACTCGAAAACGGGACAGGACGCCCTCGGTATCGCCGAAAACGAGTCCGGGCGCTCAAAACATGAAAACGGGACCCGACGCCCTCGGCACCGCCGTAAACGAGTCCGGGCGCGCAAAACTTGAAAACGGCACCCGATGACCTCGGCAACGCTTAAAACGTGTCCGAGCGCGCAAAACTCGAAAACGGGACAAGACGCCCTCGGTACCGCCGAAAACGAGTCCGGGCGCGCAAAACATTAAAACGGGACTCGACGCCCTCGGCAACGCCCAAAACGTGTCCGGGCGCGCAAAACTCAAAAACGGGACAGGACGCCCTCGGTACCGCCAAAAACGTGTCCGGGCGCGCAAAACATGAAAACGGGACCCGACGCCCTCGGCACCGCCGTAAACGAGTCCGGGCGCGCAAAACTTGAAAACGGGAAAGGACGCCCTCGGTAGCAACGAAAACGAGTCCGGGCGCGCAAAACATGAAAACGGGACCCGGCGACCTCGGCACCGCCGAAAACTAGTCCGGGCGCGCAAAACAAGAAAACGGGACCCGACGACCTCGGCACCGCCGTAAACGAGTCCGGGCGCGCAAAACTTGAAAACGGGAAAGGACGCCCTCGGTAACGCCGAAAAAGAGTCCGGGCGCGCAAAACATGAAAACGGGACCTGACGACCTCGGCACCAACGAAAACAAGTGCGGGCGCGCAAAACATGAAAACGGGACCCGACGACCTCGGCAACGCCGAAAACGTGTCCGGGCGCGCAAAACAAGAAAACGGGACCCGACGACCTCGGCACCGCCGTAAACGAGTCCGGGCGCGCAAAACTTGAAAACGGGAAAGGACGCCCTCGGTAACGCCGAAAAAGAGTCCGGGCGCGCAAAACATGAAAACGGGACCTGACGACCTCGGCACCAACGAAAACAAGTGCGGGCGCGCAAAACATGAAAACGGGACCCGACGACCTCGGCAACGCCGAAAACGTGTCCGGGCGCGCAAAACAAGAAAACGGGACCCGACGACGTCGACACCGCCGAAAAACGAGTCCGGGCGCGCAAAACATGAAAACGGCACCCGACGACCTCGGCAACGCCCAAAACGTGTCTGGGCGCGAAAAACTTGAAAACGGGAAAGGACGCCCTCGGTACCGCCGAAAACGAGTCCGGGCGCGCAAAACAAGAAAACGGGACCCGACGACGTCGGCACCGCCGAAAACGAGTCCGGGCGCGCAAAACATGAAAACGACACCCGACGACCTCGGCAACGCCCAAAACGTGTCCGGGCGCGAAAAACTTGAAAACGGGAAAGGACGCCCTCGG
Organism: Schoenoplectus triqueter; assembly: GCA_964058805.1. Classification (NCBI taxonomy): domain Eukaryota; kingdom Viridiplantae; phylum Streptophyta; class Magnoliopsida; order Poales; family Cyperaceae; genus Schoenoplectus; species Schoenoplectus triqueter. Next base: position 90,526 of record CAXKVV010002167.1, read on the forward strand.
TACCGCCGAAAACGAGTCCAGGCGCGCAAAACAAGAAAACGGGAAAGGACGCCCTCGGTAACGCCGAAAACGAGTCCGGCCGCGCAAAACATGAAAACGGGACCCGACGACCTCGGCACCAACGAAAACGAGTCCGGGCGCGCAAAACATGAAAACGGGACCCGACGACCTCGGCAACGCCGAAAACGTGTCCGGGAGCGCAAAACAAGAAAACGGGACCCGACGACGTCGACACCGCCGAAAACGAGTCCGGGCGCGCAAAACATGAAAACGGCACCCGACGACCTCGGCAACGCCCAAAATGTGTCCGGGCGCGAAAAACTTGAAAACGGGAAAGGACGCCCTCGGCACCGCCGTAAACGAGTCCGGGCGCGCAAAACTTGAAAACGGGAAAGGACGCCCCCGGCAACGCCGAAAACGAGTCCGGGCGCACAAAACATGAAAACGGGTCCCGACGACCTCGGCACCGCCGAAAACGAGTCCGGGCGAGCAAAACATGAAAACGGTACCCGACGACCTCGGCAACGCCGAAAACGAGTCCGGGCGCGCAAAACAAGAAAACGGGACCCGACGACGTCGGCAACGCCCAAAACGTGTCCGAGCGCGCAAAACTCGAAAACGGGACAGGACGCCCTCGGTATCGCCGAAAACGAGTCCGGGCGCTCAAAACATGAAAACGGGACCCGACGCCCTCGGCACCGCCGTAAACGAGTCCGGGCGCGCAAAACTTGAAAACGGGAAAGGACGCCCCCGGCACCGCCGAATACGAGTCCGGGCGCGCAAAGCATGAAAACGGGACCCGACTACCTCGGCAACGCCGAAAATGTGTCCGGGCGCGCAAAATAAGAAAACGGGACCCGACGACGTCGGCACCGCCGAAAACGAGTCCGGGTGCGCAAAACATGAAAACGACACCCGATGACCTCGGCAACGCCCAAAACGTGTCCGAGCGCGCAAAACTCGAAAACGGGACAGGACGCTCTCGGTACCGCCGAAAACGAGTCCGGGCGCGCAAAACATGAAAATGGGACTCGACGCCCTCGGCAACGCCCAAAACGTGTCCGGGCGCGCAAAACTCGAAAACGGGACAGGACGCCCTCGGTACCGCCGAAAACGTGTCCGGGCGCTAAAAACATGAAAACGGGACCCGACGACCTCGGCAACGCCCAAAACATGTCCGGGCGTGCAAAACTCGAAAACGGGACAGGACGCCCTCGGTACCGCCGAAAACGTGTCCGGGCGCGCAAAACATGAAAACGGGACCCGACGCCCTCGGCACCGCCGTAAACGAGTCCATGCGTACAAAACTTGAAAACGGGAAAGGAGCCCTCGGTAACGCCGAAAACGAGTCCGGGCGCGCAAAACATGAAAACGGGACCCGACGACCTCGGCACCGCCGAAAACGCGTCCGGGCACGTAAAACAGGAAAACGGGACCCGACGACCTCGGCAACGCCGAAAACGAGTCCGGGCGCGCAAAACATGAAAACGAGACCCGACCACCGCGGCAACCCCGAAAACGTGTCCGGGCGCGCAAAACAAGAAAACGGGACCCGACGACGTTGGCACCGCCGAAAACGAGTCTGGGCGCGCAAAACATGGTAACGGCACCCGACGACCTCGGTAACGTCCTAAACGTGTCCGGGCGCGAAAAACTTGAAAACGAGTCCGTGTGCGCAAAACAAGAAAACGGGACCCGATGACGTCGGCACCGCCGAAAACGAGTCCGGGCGAGCAAAACATGAAAAAGTTTCTCGACGACCTCGGCAACGCCCAAAACGTGTCCGGGCGCGAAAAACTTGAAAAAGGGAAAGGACGCCCTCGGTACCGCCGAAAACGAGTCCGGCCGCGCAAAACAAGAAAACCGGACCCGACGCCCTCGGCACCGCCGTAAACGAGTCCGGGCGCGCAAAACTTGAAAACGGGAAAGGACGCCCTCGGTAACGCCGAAAAAGAGTCCGGGCGCGCAAAACATGAAAACGGGACCTGACGACCTCGGCACCAACGAAAACAAGTGCGGGCGCGCAAAACATGAAAACGGGACCCGACGACCTCGGCAACGCCGAAAACGTGTCCGGGCGCGCAAAACAAGAAAACGGGACCCGACGACGTCGACACCGCCGAAAACGAGTCCGGGCGCGCAAAACATGAAAACGGCACCCGACGACCTCGGCAACGCCCAAAACGTGTCTGGGCGCGAAAAACTTGAAAACGGGAAAGGACGCCCTCGGTACCGCCGAAAACGAGTCCGGGCGCGCAAAACAAGAAAACGGGACCCGACGACGTCGGCACCGCCGAAAACGAGTCCGGGTGCGCAAAACATGAAAACGGCACCCGATGACCTCGGCAACGCCCAAAACGTGTCCGAGCGCGCAAAACTCGAAAACGGGACAGGACGCCCTCGGTACCGCCGAAAACGAGTCCGGGCGCGCAAAACATGAAAACGGGACTCGACGCCCTCGGCAACGCCCAAAACGTGTCCGGGCGCGCAAAACTCAAAAACGGGACAGGACGCCCTCGGTACCGCCGAAAACGTGTCCGGGCGCGCAAAACATGAAAACGGGACCCGACGCCCTCGGCACCGCCGTAAACGAGTCCGGGCGCGCAAAACTTGAAAACGAGAAAGGACACCCTCGGTAGCAACGAAAACGAGTCCGGGCGCGCAAAACATGAAAACGGGACCCGACGACCTCGGCACCGCCGAAAACTAGTCCGGGCGCGCACAACATGAAAACGGGACCCGACGACCTCGGCAACGCCGAAAACGTGTCCGGGAGCGCAAAACAAGAAAACGGGACCCGACGATGATGGCGATCAAGTCATGGCAGGTTTACATATAAACAATCATGATCAAGGAAGCAAGTTATGGACCAGTTCTCAGCTTGAAGAACCAGGCCCAAGTCATATTTACAATTAATTTACGAAACAGCAGCTCTCTGGACAGATTCGTACTGGGCCAGTATTTTGGGCATAACTCTCTCATAAAGGCTCGGATTTGGGTGATTTAAATTTCTGTGATCAGATAATGAAATGGACTATCTTTTTTATGTTTTGAGTTTCTCCAGATTCCAGAGTCTTCTTGGTCAAAACCTCGTGTCAAGTGAGCGTGGTTACTGAGGAGCCAGCCAGCAATTAGTTTCTTGGAACTTGTCTTTTGAGTCTTTCTATGTTTTAATTATATTTGGGAATTAGCAGTAGTAGTTAATGTTGTTTTTATTGTGTTTTGATATTTTCAAAAATAGTTAAGGAGTTATTAATTAGTAGGAAGTTTCTAGAGTTGAGTTGTATGGCTATATAAAGCCTAATTTCTGAATGTAAACTCACTTGTTGAATTATTATGAAAAAGTTTATCTTGAGTTGAGTTTATCTCCTCTTTTATCCTGCTGTGAGTTGAGAGTATCCTCCAGTTGTGATTTTATAGTTGAACGTGTGCGTGTCCTTGGACGATTCATAGCTCGAACGCTATCAGTTGGTATCAGAGCAGCAGGCGAAGGATGGTGCGACGTAGTGCTCGTGTCAATCCTCCTGAAGGCAACCAGCAAGCCGATCGAGATATTGAGTTGAACGAGTTGAGGCAGCATGTGCAACAATTCCAAGAGCGTCTAGCGCGCATGGAGGCCGCTGGGAACAACCGCGATGATTCCTATCGTGGCTCAGATGGCGAAACTTATGGTGACGATGATGCCGAGTTCAACCCCTTCCACGACAACCACACCTTGGTGTCCAGTGATGAAGAGGCTCTCCATCAAAATCACACCCGAAGGAACCAGCAATTTCGACGGGCTTTTGATCTAAAAGCGGATATTCCTGTGTACGAAGGGCGCATACAACCCGATGAGTTCATAGATTGGCTCAATACGGTTGAACGTGTCTTTGAATACCAAGATGTCCCTGAGGAAGAGAAGGTGAAGATTGTTGCCATCAAATTAAAGAAGCATGCATCTATTTGGTGGGAGCAGTTGAAGATGAAGCGAGCCCGTGAGGGTAAGCAAAAAATCAGAACATGGGAAAAGATGGTGAAAGAGTTACGAAAGAAGTTTCTGCCGGAAGGGTACTTGCAAGAGGCCTTTTTTCAACTTCATGGCTTTGTTCAAGGTGAAAAAAACTGTGGCAGATTACACTGAAGAACTTGATCACCTCATGTTGAAATGTGGCGTTGTTGAGCCCGAAGAACAAACCATTGCACGATATCTTCGTGGCCTTCGCAAGGAGATTCATGATGTGGTAACTTTACAGCCTTTTATCTCTTATCATGATGTGTTTAAACTTGCCACAAAAGTTGAGAAGCAACTCAAGGAGAAAGAAGTCAGAAAAACAGCGAGCTTTGGTGGTAGCCGAGTTCTCAATCGAGGCCATCCAACAAGCCATGGGAGCAGTACGCAATCAGCCAAACCAACATCAAGTGCAGTGGCCAAATTTTCAGCAAAAACCGCAACCGCAGGACCCTCTAAACCAGCCCCTAAAGCTGTTCAATGCTATCGGTGCAAAGGGTACGGTCACATCATGTCCGAGTGCCCAAACCAGCGGGTATTTACCATTATTGAAGAACCCCTAGAAGAGGAGCAAACAGATTTTGATTCTCCACCCGTGTTTGATGAGGCAGCAGATGAGGAGGATGTCATTTATGGAGATACGGGTGAGATGTTGGTGATTAGGCGTGTGCTGAATTCCAGTCCCGTTCAAGATGATGTGTGGCTCCGTAACAATATCTTCCATACACGATGCACCTCTCATGGGAAGGTATGCGATGTTATCATTGATAGCGGGAGTTGTGAGAATGTTGTTTCTGAAATTATGGTACAAAAGTTGCCGCTTAAAACTGAAAAGCACCCAAAACCGTACAAACTCTCTTGGTTGGAAAAGGGTAAATGTGTGCAAGTTGACCAGCGTTGTTTGGTTAATTTTTCTATTGGTGAGAAGTACCGAGATGAGGTATGGTGTGATGTAGTTCCTATGGATGCTTGTCATTTACTTTTGGGGAGACCTTGGCAGTTTGATAGAAAGGTACACCATGATGGTTTTAAAAACACTTATTCTTTTGAGCTGAATGGTGCTAAGATTACTTTGGGTCCTTCTAGAATGGAAATGAAATCTAAACCAGCCCTCAAGGATAGCAATTTCATTCTCTCAAAATCTGAATTTACTGAAATTTTTGAAGAATCCCAAATAGCCTTTGCATTGGTGGTGAAAGAAGTTAAGGGTGACAGAAATCCTCTAATACCCGGACCAGTGGTACCTTTACTTGAACAATTTCAGAACCTTGTTCCAGATGAAATTCCAGCAGGTTTACCTCCAATGAGGAGTGTGCAACACTGCATAGATTTTGTTCCTGGTGCAATTTTGCCAAACAAAGCAGCATACCGAATGAACCCAACAGAAAATGCCGAGTTGCAGCGGCAAGTAGATGAGTTGATGAGAAAGGGTTTGGTGCGTGAAAGCATGAGTCCTTGTGCAGTTCCAGCCTTGCTTGTGCCAAAGAAAGATGGTTCTTTTCGCATGTGTGTGGATAGTAGAGCGGTCAACAAGATTACTATCAAGTATCGCTTCCCTATTCCTCGTCTAGATGACATGCTAGATCAGCTCCATGGTGCTAGTGTGTTTTCAAAGATTGATCTTAGAAGTGGGTACCATCAGATTCGTATGAGGCCTGGTGATGAATGGAAGACAGCATTTAAGACCCGTGATGGATTGTTTGAGTGGTTGGTGATGCCATTCGGACTCTCTAATGCTCCTAGTACTTTTATGAGACTAATGAATTTGGTGTTTAAGTCTTTTATTGGCAGATTTGTGGTGGTCTATTTTGATGACATACTCGTGTATAGCACGGGTAAAGAAGAGCATTTGGAACACCTTCACCAAGTCTTTGAAGTGCTAGCTGAACAGAAACTCTACATCAACCTCAAGAAGTGCGAGTTCCTAACCAGCAACTTGGTGTTTTTAGGCTATGTGGTTTCAGCTAAAGGTATTCATGTTGATCCTTCTAAGGTGGATGCAATTGTTTCATGGCCAACACCAGCCAACATTCATGATGTGAGAAGTTTTCATGGACTGGCCTCATTCTATCGCCGGTTCATTCGAGATTTCAGCACTCTTGTCTCTCCAATCACCGAGTGCTTGAAAGGAGGAGTATTCAAATGGACGAAGGAAGCTGAAAAGAACTTTCAGCTCATCAAGGAGAAGATGACAGCAGCCCCAATTCTTGCTTTGCCCAACTTTGAGAATATTTTTGAGCTTGAATGTGATGCATCTGGTGTAGGCATTGGTGCGGTTCTCAATCAAGAGGGTCGACCTATTGCCTTCTTTAGTGAAAAGCTTTCAGATTCACGTAAGAACTACACTACATATGACAAAGAGTTCTATGCAATTGTACGAGCTCTTGGGCATTGGAGACACTACCTCATTTCCAAGGAGTTCATTCTCTACTCCGACCATGAGGCGCTGAAGTTCATAAATGGGCAGCACAAGCTCAAACCGAGACATGCAAGGTGGGTGGAATTTTTACAAGGCTACACATTCCACATCAAGCATAAAAGTGGTGCTTCAAATCAGGTGGCAGATGCTTTAAGTAGGAGGCATTCTTTGCTGTCCACAATGAAGGTAAATGTTCTTGGGTTTGAAGTGATCAAGGAGTTGTATTCTGATGATGAGTTCTTTGGCACGATAAAAGCTGAATGTGCAAAAGGTCCATATAAAGAATTTATGGTGAATGATGGATATATTTTCTATGGCAACCGTTTGTGCGTACCGAATTGTTCTTTGAGGTGGCAGATCATTAAAGAGGTTCATGATGGTGGGTTAAGTGGTCATTTTGGACGAGATAAAACTAGTGCATTACTCCAAGACCGTTTCTATTGGCCTAAAATGATGAAGGATGTGAACCATTACATTTTGAGATGTAGAACTTGCCATCTAGCAAAAACAAAGTCTCAAAATTCTGGACTTTACACTCCCCTTCTTGTTCCTAATGCACCGTGGGAAGATGTGAGCATGGACTTTGTGATGGGACTGCCCCGAACTCAACGCAGCAAAGATTCAATCATGGTGGTGGTTCATCGGTTCTCTAAAATGGCACACTTTGTTCCTTGTGCAAAAACGATGGATGCCACTAACATAGCTGATCTTTATTTCAAGGAGATAGTGAAGTTGCATGGCATTCCAAATACCATAACATCTGACAGAGACCCGAAGTTTGTTGGGCATTTTTGGAGAACACTTTGGCGTAAGATGGGTACAAAGCTGCAGTTTAGTTCAGCCTATCATCCTCAAACCGATGGCCAAACTGAAATTGTGAATCGGAGTTTGGGCAATCTGTTGAGAAGCTTGGTGGGTGATAACATACGCCAATGGGACCTTGTTCTACCTCAAGCTGAATTCGCTTACAACAGGTCCAGCAGCAAGACGACAGGTAAAAGCCCTTTTGAAGTGGTGTATGGATGCAATCCGAAGACTCCTCTTGATCTTGTGTCATTGCCAATCAGCCATAGCTATAGTGGAGATGCAGATGAGCGTGCTAAAGCAATCAAGGGCTTGCATGAACAAGTCAGCAAGAGGATTGAGAAGCAAAATCAGAAGTATGAAAGACAAGCTAACAAGCACCGAAGGGCTGTGATTTTCAAAGAAGGTGATCTTGTGTGGGTGCATTTGAGCAAGGAGAGATTTCCTCCTGGGCGCAATGCAAAGCTCAAGCACCGTGGTGATGGACCGTTTAAAATCTTGCAGCGCATAGGTGACAATGCTTACAAGGTGGAGCTTCCCGGAGATTATGGTGTTTCATCCACATTCAATGTGAAGGATCTTTCTCCATACCATGGCGAAAATGAGCCGAACTCGTGGGCGAGTTCTTTTCAACCGGGGGAGAATGATGGCGATCAAGTCATGGCAGGTTTACATATAAACAATCATGATCAAGGAAGCAAGTTATGGATCAGTTCTCAGCTTGAAGAACCAGGCCCAAGTCATATTTACAATTAATTTACGAAACAGCAGCTCTCTGGACAGATTCGTACTGGGCCAGTATTTTGGGCATAACTCTCTCATAAAGGCTCGGATTTGGGTGATTTAAATTTCTGTGATCAGATAATGAAATGGACTATCTTTTTTATGTTTTGAGTTTCTCCAGATTCCAGAGTCTTCTTGGTCAAAACCTCGTGTCAAGTGAGCGTGGTTACTGAGGAGCCAGCCAGCAATTAGTTTCTTGGAACTTGTCTTTTGAGTCTTTCTATGTTTTAATTATATTTGGGAATTAGCAGTAGTAGTTAATGTTGTTTTTATTGTGTTTTGATATTTGCAAAAATAGTTAAGGAGTTATTAATTAGTAGGAAGTTTCTAGAGTTGAGTTGTATGGCTATATAAAGCCTAATTTCTGAATGTAAACTCACTTGTTGAATTATTATGAAAAAGTTTATCTTGAGTTGAGTTTATCTCCTCTTTTATCCTGCTGTGAGTTGAGAGTATCCTCCAGTTGTGATTTTATAGTTGAACGTGTGCGTGTCCTTGGACGATTCATAGCTCGAACGCTATCAGACGACGTCGACACCACCGAAAACGAGTCCGGGCGCGCAAAACATGAAAACGGCACCCGACGACCGCGGCAACGCCCAAAACGTGTCCGGGCGCGAAAAACTTGAAAACGGGAAAGGACGCCCTCGGCACCGCCGTAAACGAGTCCGGGCGCGCAAAACTTGAAAACGGGAAAGGACGCCCCCGGCAACGCCGAAAACGAGTCCGGGCGCGCAAAACATGAAAACGGTACCCGACGACCTCGGCACCGCCGAAAACGAGTCCGGGCGAGCAAAACATGAAAACGGTACCCGACGACCTCGGCAACGCCGAAAACGAGTCCGGGCGCGCAAAACAAGAAAACGGGACCCGACGACGTCGGCAACGCCCAAAACGTGTCCGAGCGCGCAAAACTCGAAAACGGGACAGGACGCCCTCGGTATCGCCGAAAACGAGTCCGGGCGCTCAAAACATGAAAACGGGACCCGACGCCCTCGGCACCGCCGTAAACGAGTCCGGGCGCGCAAAACTTGAAAACGGCACCCGATGACCTCGGCAACGCTTAAAACGTGTCCGAGCGCGCAAAACTCGAAAACGGGACAAGACGCCCTCGGTACCGCCGAAAACGAGTCCGGGCGCGCAAAACATTAAAACGGGACTCGACGCCCTCGGCAACGCCCAAAACGTGTCCGGGCGCGCAAAACTCAAAAACGGGACAGGACGCCCTCGGTACCGCCAAAAACGTGTCCGGGCGCGCAAAACATGAAAACGGGACCCGACGCCCTCGGCACCGCCGTAAACGAGTCCGGGCGCGCAAAACTTGAAAACGGGAAAGGACGCCCTCGGTAGCAACGAAAACGAGTCCGGGCGCGCAAAACATGAAAACGGGACCCGGCGACCTCGGCACTGCCGAAAACTAGTCTGGGCGCGCAAAACAAGAAAACGGGACCCGACGACCTCGGCACCGCCGTAAACGAGTCCGGGCGCGCAAAACTTGAAAACGGGAAAGGATGCCCTCGGTAACGCCGAAAAAGAGTCCGGGCGCGCAAAACATGTAAACGGGACCTGACGACCTCGGCACCAACGAAAACAAGTGCGGGCGCGCAAAACATGAAAACGGGACCCGACGACCTCGGCAACGCCGAAAACGTGTCCGGGCGCGCAAAACAAGAAAACGGGACCCGACGACGTCGACACCGCCGAAAACGAGTCCGGGCGCGCAAAACATGAAAACGGCACCCGACGACCTCGGCAACGCCCAAAACGTGTCTGGGCGCGAAAAACTTGAAAACGGGAAAGGACGCCCTCGGTACCGCCGAAAACGAGTCCGGGCGCGCAAAACAAGAAAACGGGACCCGACGACGTCGGCACCGCCGAAAACGAGTCCGGGCGCGCAAAACATGAAAACGACACCCGACGACCTCGGCAACGCCCAAAACGTGTCCGGGCGCGAAAAACTTGAAAACGGGAAAGGACGCCCTCGGTACCGCCGAAAACGAGTCCAGGCGCGCAAAACAAGAAAACGGGACCCGACGACGTCGGCACCGCCGAAAACGAGTCCGGGTGCGCAAAACATGAAAACGGCACCCGATGACCTCGGCAACGCCCAAAACGTGTTCTAGCGAGCAAAACTCGAAAACGGGACAGGACGCCCTCGGTACCGCCGAAAACGAGTCCGGGCGCGCAAAACATGAAAACGGGACTCGACGCCCTCGGCAACGCCCAAAACGTGTCCGGGCGCGCAAAACTCAAAAACGGGACAGGACGCCCTCGGTACCGCCGAAAACGTGTCCGGGCGCGCAAAACATGAAAACGGGACCCGACGCCCTCGGCACCGCCGTAAACGAGTCCGGGCGCGCAAAACTTGAAAACGAGAAAGGACACCCTCGGTAGCAACGAAAACGAGTCCGGGCGCGCAAAACATGAAAACGGGACCCGACGACCTCGGCACCGCCGAAAACTAGTCCGAGCGCGCACAACATGAAAACGGGACCCGACGACCTCGGCAACGCCCAAAACGTGTCCGGGCGCGCAAAACTCGAAAACGGGACGGGACGCCCTCGGCACCGCCGAAAACGAGTTCGGGCGCGCAAAACAAGAAAACGGGACCCGACGCCCTCGGCACCGCCGTAAACAAGTCCGGGCGCGCAAAACTTGAAAACGGGAAAGGACGCCCTCGGTAACGCCGAAAACGAGTCCGGCCGCGCAAAACATGAAAACGGGACCCGACGACCTCGGCACCAACGAAAACGAGTCCGGGCGCGCAAAACATGAAAACGGGACCCGACGACCTCGGCAACGCCGAAAACGTGTCCGGGAGCGCAAAACAAGAAAACGGGACCCGACGACGTCGACACCGCCGAAAACGAGTCCGGGCGCGCAAAACATGAAAACGGCACCCGACGACCTCGGCAACGCCCAAAATGTGTCCGGGCGCGAAAAACTTGAAAACGGGAAAGGACGCCCTCGGCACCGCCGTAAACGAGTCCGGGCGCGCAAAACTTGAAAACGGGAAACGACGCCCCCGGCAACGCCGAAAACGAGTCCGGGCGCGCAAAACATGAAAACGGGACCCGACGACCTCGGCACCGCCGAAAACGAGTCCGGGCGAGCAAAACATGAAAACGGTACCCGACGACCTCGGCAACGCCGAAAACGAGTCCGGGCGCGCAAAACAAGAAAACGGGACCCGACGACGTCGGCAACGCCCAAAACGTGTCCGAGCGCGCAAAACTCGAAAACGGGACAGGACGCCCTCGGTATCGCCGAAAACGAGTCCGGGCGCTCAAAACATGAAAACGGGACCCGACGCCCTCGGCACCGCCGTAAACGAGTCCGGGCGCGCAAAACTTGAAAACGAGAAAGGACGCCCCCGGCACCGCCGAATACGAGTCAGGGCGCGCAAAGCATGAAAACGGGACCCGACGACCTCGGCAACGCCGAAAATGTGTCCGGGCGCGCAAAATAAGAAAACGGGACCCGACGACGTCGGCACCGTCGAAAACGAGTCCGGGCGCGCAAAACATGAAAACGGCACCCGACGACCTCGGCAACGCCCAAAACGTGTCCGGGCGCGAAAAACTTGAAAACGGGAAAGGACGCCCTCGGCACCGCCGTAAACGAGTCCGGGCGCGCAAAACTTGAAAACGGGAAAGGACGCCCCCGGCAACGCCGAAAACGAGTCCGGGCGCGCAAAACATGAAAACGGGACCCGACGACCTCGGCACCGCCGAAAACGAGTCCGGGCGAGCAAAACATGAAAACGGTACCCGACGACCTCGGCAACGCCGAAAACGAGTACGGGCTCGCAAAACAAGAAAACGGGACCCAACGACGTCGGCAACGCCCAAAACGTGTCAGAGCGCGCAAAACTCGAAAACGGGACATGACGCCCTCGGTATCGCCGAAAACGAGTCCGGGCGCTCAAAACATGAAAACGGGACCCGACGCCCTCGGCACCGCCGTAAACGAGTCCGGGCGCGCAAAACTTGAAAACGGGAAAGGACGCCCCCGGCACCGCCGAATACGAGTCCGGGCGCGCAAAGCATGAAAACGGGACCCGACGACCTCGGCAACGTCGAAAATGTGTCCGGGCGCGCAAAACAAGAAAACGGGACCCGACGACGTCGGCACCGTCGAAAACGAGTCCGGGCGCGCAAAACATGAAAACGGCACCCGACGACCTCGGCAACGCCCAAAATGTGTCCGGGCGCGAAAAACTTGAAAACGGGAAAGGACGCCCTCGGTACCGCCGAAAACGAGTCCGGGCGCGCAAAACAAGAAAACGGGACCCGACGACGTCGGCACCGCCGAAAACGAGCCCGGGCGCGCAAAACATGAAAACGGCACCCGACGACCTCGGCAACGCCCAAAACGTGTCTAGGCGCGAAAAACTTGAAAACGGGAAAGGACGCCCTCGGTACTGCCGAAAACGAGTCCGGGCGCGCAAAACAAGAAAACGGGACCCGACGACGTCGGCACCGCCGAAAACGAGTCCGAGCGCGCAAAACATGAAAACGACACCCGACGACCTCGGCAACGCCCAAAACGTGTCCTGGCGCGAAAAACTTGAACGGGAAAGGACGCCCTCGGTACCGCCGAAAACGAGTTCAGGCGCGCAAAACATGAAAACGGGACTCGACGCCCTCGGCAACGCCCAAAACGTGTCCGGGCGCGCAAAACTCAAAAACGGGACAGGACGCCCTCGGTACCGCCGAAAACGTGTCCTGGCGCGCAAAACATGAAAACGGGACCCGACGCCCTCGACACCGCCGTAAACGAGTCCGGGCGCGCAAAACTTGAAAACGAGAAAGGACACCCTCGGTAGCAACGAAAACGAGTCCGGGCGCGCAAAACATGAAAACGGGACCCGACGACCTCGGCACCGCCGAAAACTAGTCCGGGCGCACACAACATGAAAACGGGACCCGACGACCTCTGCAACGCCCAAAACGTGTCCGGGCGCGCAAAACTCGAAAACGGGACGGGACGCCCTCGGCACCGCCGAAAACGAGTTCGGGCGCGCAAAACAAGAAAACGGGACCCGACGCTCTCGGCACCGCCGTAAACAAGTCCGGGCGCGGAAAACTTGAAAACGGGAAAGGACGCCCTCGGTAACGCCGAAAACGAGTCCGGCCGCGCAAAACATGAAAACGGGACCCGACGACCTCGGCACCAACGAAAACGAGTCCGGGCGCGCAAAACATGAAAACGGGACCCGACGACCTCGGCAACACCGAAAACGTGTACGGGAGCGCAAAACAAGAAAACGGGACCCGACGACGTCGACACCGCCGAAAACGAGTCCGGGCGCGCAAAACATGAAAACGGCACCCGACGACCTCGGCAACGCCCAAAACGTGTCCGGGCGCGAAAAACTTGAAAACGGGAAAGGACGCCCTCGGCACCGCCGTAAACGAGTCCGGGCGCGCAAAACTTGAAAACGGGAAAGGACGCCCCCGGCAACGCTGAAAACGAGTCCGGGCGCACAAAACATGAAAACGGGACCCGACGACCTCGGCACCGCCGAAAACGAGTCCGGGCGAGCAAAACATGAAAACGGTACCCGACGACCTCGGCAACGCCGAAAACGAGTCCGGGCGCGCAAAACAAGAAAACGGGACCCGACGACGTCGGCAACGCCCAAAACGTGTCCGAGCGCGCAAAACTCGAAAACGGGGCAGGACGCCCTCGGTATCGCCGAAAACGAGTCCGGGCGCTCAAAACATGAAAACGGGACCCGACGCCCTCGGCACCGCCGTAAACGAGTCCGGGCGCGCAAAACTTGAAAACGGGAAAGGACGCCCCCGGCACCGCCGAATACGAGTCCGGGCGCGCAAAGCATGAAAACGGGACCCGACGACCTCGGCAACGCCGAAAATGTGTCCGGGCGCGCAAAACAAGAAAACGGGACCCGACGACGTCGGCACCGTCGAAAACGAGTCCGGGCGCGCAAAACATGAAAACGGCACCCGACGACCTCGGCAACGCCCAAAACGTGTCCGGGCGCGAAAAACTTGAAAACGGGAAAGGACGCCCTCGGTACCGCCGAAAACGAGTCCGGGCGCGCAAAACAAGAAAACGGGACCCGACGACGTCGGCACCGCCGAAAACGAGTCCGGGTGCGCAAAACATGAAAACGGCACCCGATGACCTCGGCAACGCCCAAAACGTGTCCGAGCGCGCAAAACTCGAAAACGGGACAAGACGCCCTCGGTACCGCCGAAAACGAGTCCGGGCGCGCAAAACATGAAAACGGGACTCGACGCCCTCGGCAACGCCCAAAACGTGTCCGGGCGCGCAAAACTCAAAAACGGGACAGGACGCCCTCGGTACCGCCGAAAACGTGTCCGGGCGCGCAAAACATGAAAACGGGACCCGACGCCCTCGGCACCGCCGTAAACGAGTCCGGGCGCGCAAAACATGAAAACGGGACCCGGCGACCTCGGCACCGCCGAAAACTAGTCCGGGCGCGCAAAACAAGAAAACGGGACCCGACGACCTCGGCACCGCCGTAAACGAGTCCGGGTGCGCAAAACTTGAAAACGGGAAAGGACGCCCTCGGTAACGCCGAAAAAGAGTCCGGGCGCGCAAAACATGAAAACGGGACCTGACGACCTCGGCACCAACGAAAACAAGTGCGGGCGCGCAAAACATGAAAACGGGACCCGACGACCTCGGCAACGCCGAAAACGTGTCCGGGCGCGCAAAACAAGAAAACGGGACCCGACGACGTCGACACCGCCGAAAACGAGTCCGGGCGCGCAAAACATGAAAACGGCACCCGACGACCTCGGCAACGCCCAAAACGTGTCTGGGCGCGAAAAACTTGAAAACGGGAAAGGACGCCCTCGGTACCGCCGAAAACGAGTCCGGGCGCGCAAAACATGAAAACGGCACCCGACGACCTCGGCAACGCCCAAAACGTGTCCGGGCGCGAAAAACTTGAAAACGGGAAAGTACGCCCTCGGTACCGCCGAAAACGAGTCCGGGCGCGCAAAACAAGAAAACGGGACCCGACGACGTCGGCACCGCCGAAAACGAGTTCGGGTGCGCAAAACATGAAAACGGCACCCGATGACCTCGGCAACGCCCAAAACGTGTCCGAGCGCGCAAAACTCGAAAACGGGACAGGACGCCCTCGGTACCGCCGAAAACGAGTCCGGGCGCGCAAAACATGAATACGGGACTCGACGCCCTCGGCAACGCCCAAAACGTGTCCGGGCGCGCAAAACTCAAAAACGGGACAGGACGCCCTCGGTACCGCCGAAAACGAGTCCGGGCGCGCAAAACATGAAAACGGCACCCGACGACCTCGGCAACGCCGAAAACGTGTCCGGGCGGGCAAAACAAGAAAACGGGACCCGACGACGTCGACACCGCCGAAAACGAGTCCGGGCGCGCAAAACATGAAAACGGCACCCGACGACCTCGGCAACGCCCAAAACGTGTCCGGGCGCGAAAAACTTGAAAACGGGAAAGGACGCCCTCGGTACCGCCGAAAACGAGTCCGGGCGCGCAAAACAAGAAAACGGGACCCGACGACGTCGGCACCGCCGAAAACGAGTCCGAGCGCGCAAAACATGAAAACGGCACCCGACGACCTCGGCAACGCCCAAAACGTGTCCGAGCGCGCAAAACTCGAAAACGGGACAAGACGCCCTCGGTAGCGCCGAAAACGAGTCCGGGCGCGCAAAACATGAAAACGGGACTCGACGCCCTCGGCAACGCCCAAAACGTGTCCGGGCGCGCAAAACTCAAAAACGGGACAGGACGCCCTCGGTACCGCCGAAAACGTGTCCGGGCGCGCAAAACATGAAAACGGGACCCGACGCCCTCGGCACCGCCGTAAACGAGTCCGGGCGCGCAAAACTTGAAAACGGGAAAGGACGCCCTCGGTAGCAACGAAAACGAGTCCGGGCGCGCAAAACATGAAAACGGGACCGGCGACCTCGGCACCGCCGAAAACTAGTCCGGGCGCCCAAAACAAGAAAACGGGACCCGACGACCTCGGCACCGCCGTAAACGAGTCCGGGCGCGCAAAACTTGAAAACGGGAAAGGACGCCCTCGGTAACGCCGAAAAAGAGTCCGGGCGCGCAAAACATGAAAACGGGACCTGACAACCTCGGCACCAACGAAAACGAGTGCGGGCGCGCAAAACATGAAAACGGGACCCGACGACCTCGGCAACGCCGAAAACGTTTCCGGGCGCGCAAAACAAGAAAACGGGACCCGACGACGTCGACACCGCCGAAAACGAGTCCGGGCGCGCAAAACATGAAAACGGCACCCGACGACCTCGGCAACGCCCAAAACGTGTCTGGGCGCGAAAAACTTGAAAACGGGAAAGGACGCCCTCGGTACCGCCGAAAACGAGTCCGGGCGCGCAAAACAAGAAAACGGGACCCGACGACGTCGGCACCGCCGAAAACGAGTCCGAGCGCGCAATAAATGAAAACGACACCCGACGACCTCGGCAACGCCCAAAACGTGTCCGGGCGCGAAAAACTTGAAAACGGGAAAGGACGCCCTCGGTACCGCCGAAAACGAGTCCAGGCGCGCAAAACAAGAAAACGGGACCCGACGACGTCGGCACCGCCGAAAACGAGTCCGGGTGCGCAAAACATGAAAACGGCACCCGATGACCTCGGCAACGCCCAAAACGTGTCCGAGCGCGCAAAACTCGAAAACGGGACAGGACGCCCTCGGTACCGCCGAAAACGAGTCCGGGCGCGCAAAACATGAAAACGGGACTCGACGCCCTCGGCAACGCCCAAAACGTGTCCGGGCGCGCAAAACTCAAAAACGGGACAGGACGCCCTCGGTACCGCCGAAAACGTGTCCGGGCGCGCAAAACATGAAAACGGGACCCGACGCCCTCGGCACCGCCGTAAACGAGTCCGGGCGCGCAAAACTTGAAAACGAGAAAGGACACCCTCGGTAGCAACGAAAACGAGTCCGGGCGCGCAAAACATGAAAACGGGACCCGACGACCTCGGCACCGCCGAAAACTAGTCCGGGCGCACACAACATGAAAACGGGACCCGACGACCTCGGCAACGCCCAAAACGTGTCCGGGCGGGCAAAACTCGAAAACGGGACGGGACGCCCTCGGCACCGCCGAAAACGAGTTCGGGCGCGCAAAACAAGAAAACGGGACCCGACGCTCTCGGCACCGCCGTAAACAAGTCCGGGCGCGCAAAACTTGAAAACGGGAAAGGACGCCCTCGGTAACGCCGAAAACGAGTCCGGCCGCGCAAAACATGAAAACGGGACCCGACGACCTCGGCACCAACGAAAACGAGTCCGGGCGCGCAAAACATGAAAACGGGACCCGACGACCTCGGCAACGCCGAAAACGTGTACGGGAGCGCAAAACAAGAAAACGGGACCCGACGACGTCGACACCGCCGAAAACGAGTCCGGGCGCGCAAAACATGAAAACGGCACCCGACGACCTCGGCAACGCTCAAAACGTGTCCGGGCGCGAAAAACTTGAAAACGGGAAAGGACGCCCTCGGCACCGCCGTAAACGAGTCCGGGCGCGCAAAACTTGAAAACGGGAAAGGACGCCCCCGGCAACGCTGAAAACGAGTCCGGGCGCGCAAAACATGAAAACGGGACCCGACGACCTCGGCACCGCCGAAAATGAGTCCGGGCGAGCAAATCATGAAAACGGTACCCGACGACCTCGGCAACGCCGAAAAAGAGTCTGGGCGCGCAAAACAAGAAAACGGGACCCGACGACGTCGGTAACGCCCAAAACGTGTCCGAGCGCGCAAAACTCGAAAACGGGACAGGACGCCCTCGGTATCGCCGAAAACGAGTCCGGGCGCTCAAAACATGAAAACGGGACCCGACGCCCTCGGCACCGCCGTAAACGAGTCCGGGCGCGCAAAACTTGAAAACGGGAAAGGACGCCCCCGGCACCGCCGAATACGAGTCCGGGCGCGCAAAGCATGAAAACGGGACCCGACGACCTCGGCAACGCCGAAAATGTGTCCGGGCGCGCAAAACAAGAAAACGGGACCCGACGACGTCGGCACCGTCGAAAACGAGTCCGGGCGCGCAAAACATGAAAACGGCACCCGACGACCACGGCAACGCCCAAAACGTGTCCGGGCGCGAAAAACTTGAAAACGGGAAAGGACGCCCTCGGTACCGCCGAAAACGAGTCCGGGCGCGCAAAACAACAAAACGGGACCCGACGACGTCGGCACCGCCGAAAACGAGTCCGGGTGCGCAAAACATGAAAACGGCACCCGACGACCTCGGCAACGCCCAAAACGTGTCCGGGCGCGCAAAACTCGAAAACGGGACAAGACGCCCTCGGTACCGCCGAAAACGAGTCCGGGCGCGCAAAACATGAAAACGGGACTCGACGCCCTCGGCAACGCCCAAAACGTGTCCGGGCGCGCAAAACTCAAAAACGGGACAGGACGCCCTCGGTACCGCCGAAAACGTGTCCGGGCGCGCAAAACATGAAAATGGGACCCGACGCCCTCGGCACCGCCGTAAACGAGTCCGGGCGCGCAAAACTTGAAAACGGGAAAGGACGCCCTCGGTAGCAACGAAAATGAGTCCGGGCGCGCAAAACATGAAAACGGGACCCGGCGACCTCGGTACCGCCGAAAACTAGTCCGGGCGCGCAAAACAAGAAAACGGGACCCGACGACCTCGGCACCGCCGTAAACGAGTCCGGGCGCGCAAAACTTGAAAACGGGAAAGGACGCCCTCGGTAACGCCGAAAAAGAGTCCGGGCGCGCAAAACATGAAAACGGGACCTGACGACCTCGGCACCAACGAAAACAAGTGCGGGCGCGCAAAACATGAAAACGGGACCCGACGACCTCGGCAATTCCGAAAACGTGTCCGGGCGCGCAAAACAAGAAAACGGGACCCGACGACGTCGACACCGCCGAAAACGAGTCCGGGCGCGCAAAACATGAAAACGGCACCCGACGACCTCGGCCACGCCCAAAACGTGTCTGGGCGCGAAAAACTTGAAAACGGGAAAGGACGCCCTCGGTACCGCCGAAAACGAGTCCGGGCGCGCAAAACAAGAAAACGGGACCCGACGACGTCGGCACCGCCGAAAACGAGTCCGGGCGCGCAAAACATGAAAACGGCACCCGACGACCTCGGCAACGCCCAAAACGTGTCCGGGCGCGAAAAACTTGAAAACGGGAAAGGACGCCCTCGGTACCGCCGAAAACGAGTCCGGACGCGCAAAACAAGAAAACGGGACCCGACGACGTCGGCACCGCCGAAAACGAGTTCGGGTGCGCAAAACATGAAAACGGCACCCGATGACCTCGGCAACGCCCAAAACGTGTCCGAGCGCGCAAAACTCGAAAACGGGACAGGACGCCCTCGGTACCGCCGAAAACGAGTCCGGGCGCGCAAAACATGAAAACGGGACTCGACGCCCTCGGCAACGCCCAAAACGTGTCCGGGCGCGCAAAACTCAAAAACGGGACAGGACGCCCTCGGTACCGCCGAAAACGTGTCCGGGCGCGCAAAACATGAAAACGGGACCCGACGCCCTCGGCACCGCCGTAAACGAGTCCGGGCGCGCAAAACTTGAAAACGAGAAAGGACACCCTCGGTAGCAACGAAAACGAGTCCGGGCGCGCAAAACATGAAAACGGGACCCGACGACCTCGGCACCGCCAAATACTAGTCCGGGCGCGCACAACATGAAAACGGGACCCGACGACCTCGGCAACGCCCAAAACGTGTCCGGGCGCGCAAAACTCGAAAACGGGACGGGACGCCCTCGGCACCGCCGAAAACGAGTTCGGGCGCGCAAAACAAGAAAACGGGACCCAACGCCCTCGGCACCGCCGTAAACAATTCCGGGCGCACAAAACTTGAAAACGGGAAAGGACGCCCTCGGTAATGCCGAAAACGAGTCCGGCCGCGCAAAACATGAAAACGGGACCCGACGACCTCGGCACCAACGAAAACGAGTCCGGGCGCGCAAAACATGAAAACGGGACCCGACGACCTCGGCAACGCCGAAAACGTGTCCGGGAGCGCAAAACAAGAAAACGGGACCCGACGACGTCGACACCGCCGAAAACGAGTCAGGGCGCGCAAAACATGAAAACGGCACCCGACGACCTCGGCAACGCCCAAAACGTGTCCGGGAGCGCAAAACTCGGAAACGGGAAAGGACGCCCTCGATACCGCCGAAAACGTGTCCGGGCGTGCAAAACATGAAAATGAGACTCGACGCCCTCGGCAACGCCCAAAACGTGTCCGGGCGCGCAAAACTCAAAAACGGGATAGGACGCCCTCGGTACCGCCGAAAACGTGTCCGGGCGCGCAAAACATGAAAACGGGACCCGACGCCCTCGGCACCGCCGTAAACGAGTCCGGGCGCGCAAAACTTGAAAACGGGAAAGGACGCCCTCGGTAACGCCGAAAAAGAGTCCGGGCGCGCAAAACATGCAAATGGGACCCGACGAACTCGGCACCGCCGAATACGAGTCCGGGCGCGCAAAACATTAAAACGGGACCCGACGACCTCGGCAACGCCGAAAACGTGTCCGGGCGCGCAAAACAAGAAAACGGGACCCGTCCACGTCGGCACCGCCGAAAACGAGTACGGGCGCGCAAAACATAAAAACGGCACCCGACGACCTCGGCAACGCCCAAAACGTGTCCGGGCACGAAAAACTTGAAAACGGGAAAGGACGCCCTCGGTACCGCCGAAAATGAGTCCGGGCGCGCAAAACAAGAAAACAAGACTCGACGACGTCGGCGCCGCGGAAAATGAGTCCGGGCGCGCAAAACATGAAAACGGGACCCGACGACCTCGGCAACGCCCAAAATGTGTCCGGGCGCGCAAAACTCAAAAACGGGACAGGACGCCCTCGGCACCGCCGAAAACGAGTCCGGGCGCGCAAAACAAGAAAACGGGACCCGACGCCCTCGGCACCGCCGTAAACGAGTCCGAGCGCGCAAAACTTGAAAACGGGAAAGGACGCCCTCGGTAACGGCTAAAACGAGTCCGGGCGCGCAAAACATGAAAACGGGACCTGACGACCTCGGCAACGCCAAAAACGTGTCCGGGCGCGCAAAACAAGAAAACGGGACCCGTCCACGTCGGCACCGCCGAAAACGAGTACGGGCGCGCAAAACATGAAAACGGCACCCGACGACCTCGGCAATGCCCAAAACGTGTTCGGGCACGAAAAACTTGAAAAAGGGAAAGGACGCCCTCGGTACCGCCGAAAATGAGTCCGGGCGCGCAAAACAAGAAAACGGGACCCGACGACATCGGCGCCGCCGAAAATGAGTCTGGGCGCGCAAAACATGAAAACGGGACCCGACGACCTCGGCAACGCCCCAAAACGTGTCCGGGCGCGCAAAACTCGAAAACAGGACAGGACGCCCTCGGCACCGCCGAAAACGAGTCCGAGCGCGCAAAACAAGAAAACGGGACCCGACGCCCTCGGCACCGCCGTAAACGAGTCCGGGCGCGCAAAACTTGAAAACGGGAAAGGACGCCCTCGGTAACGGCGAAAACGAGTCCGGGCGCGCAAAACATGAAAACGGGTCCCGACGAAGTCGGCAACGCCGAAAACGTGTCCGGGCGCGCAAAACAAGAAAACGGGACCAGACGACGTCGGCATCGCCGAAAACGAGTCAGGGCGCGCAAAACATGAAAACGGCACCCGACGACCTCGGCAACGCCCAAAAGGTGTCCTAGTGCGCAAAACTCGAAAACGGGAAAGGACGCCCTCGGTACCGCCGAAAACGAGTCCGGGCGCGCAAAACAAGAAAACGGGACCCGACGACGTCGGCACCACCGAAAACGAGTCCGGGCGCGCAAAACATTAAAACGGCACCCGACGACCTCGGCAACGCCCAAAACGTGTCCGAGCGCGCAAAACTCGAAAACGGGACAGGACGCCCTCGGTACCGTCGAAAACGAGTCCGGGCGCGCAAAACATGAAAACGGGACTCGACGCCCTCGGCTACGCCCAAAACTTGTCCGGGCGCGCAAAACTCAAAAACGGGACAGGACGCCCTCGGTACCGCCGAAAACGTGTCCGGGCGCGCAAAACATGAAAACGGGACCCGACGCCCTCGGCACCGCCGTAAACGAGTCCGGGCGCGCAAAACTTGAAAGCGGGAAAGGACGCCCTCGGTAACGCCGAAAACGAATCCGGGCGCGCAAAACATGCAAACGGGATCCGACGACCTCGGCACCGCCGAAAACGAGTCCGGGCGCGCAAAACATTAAAACGGGACCCGACGGCCTCGGCAACGTCGAAAACGTGTCCGGGCGCGCAAAACAAGAAAACGGGACCCGTCCACGTCGGCACCGCCGAAAACGAGTACGGGCGCGCAAAACATGAAAACGGGACCCGACGAACTCGGCCACGCCGAAAACGTGTCCGGGCGCGCAAAACAAGAAAACGGGACCCGACGACGTCGGCACCGCCGAAAACGAGTTCGGGCGCGCAAAACATGAAAACAGCACCCGACGACCTCGGCAACGCCCAAAAGGTGTCCTCGTGCGCAAAACTCGAAAACGAGAAAGGACGCCCTCGGTACCGCCGAAGACGAGTCCGGGCGCGCAAAACAAGAAAGCGGGACCCGACGACGTCGGCACCGCCGAAAACGAGTCCGGGCGCGCAAAACATGAAAACGGCACCCGACGACCTCGGCAACGCCCAAAACGTGTCCGAGCGCGCAAAACTCGAAAACGGGACAGGACGCCCTCGGTACCGTCGAAAACGAGTCCGGGCGCGCAAAACATGAAAACGGGACTCGACGCCCTCGGCTACGCCCAAAACGTGTCCGGGCGCGCAAAACTCAAAAACGGGACAGGACGCCCTCGGTACCGCCGAAAATATGTCCGGGCGCGCAAAACAAGAAAACGGGACCCGACGACGTCGGCACCGCCGAAAACGAGTCCGGGCGCGCAAAACATGAAAACGGCACCCGACGACCTCGGCAACGCCCAAAAGGTGTCCTAGTGCGCAAAACTCGAAAACGGGAAAGGACGCCCTCGGTACCGCCGAAAATGAGTCCGGGCGCGCAAAACAAGAAAACGGGACCCGACGACGTCGGCGCCGCCGAAAATGATTCCGGGCGCGCAAAACATGAAAACGAGACCCGACGACCTCGGCAACGCCCCAAAACGTGTCCGGGCGCGCAAAACTCGAAAACGGGACAGGACGCCCTCGGCACCGCCGAAAACGAGTCCGGGCGCGCAAAACAAGAAAACGGGACCCGACGCCCTCGGCACCGCCGTAAACGAGTCCGGGCGCGCAAAACTTGAAAACGGGAAAGGACGCCCTCGGTAACGGCGAAAACGAGTCCGGGCGCGCAAAACATGAAAACGGGACCCGACGACCTCGGCACCGCCGAATACGAGTCCGGGCGCGCAAAACATGAAAACGGGTCCCGACGAACTCGGCAACGCCGAAAACGTGTCCGGGCGCGCAAAACAAGAAAACGGGACCCGACGACGTCGGCACCGCCGAAAACGAGTCCGGGCGCGCAAAACATGAAAACAGCACCCGACGACCTCGGCAACGCCCAAAAGGTGTCCTAGTGCGCAAAACTCGAAAACGGGAAAGGACGCCCTCGGTACCGCCGAAAACGAGTCCGGGCGCGCAAAACAAGAAAACGGGACCCGACGACGTCGGCACCGCCGAAAACGAGTCCGGGCGCGCAAAACATGAAAACGGCACCCGACGACCTCGGCAACGCCCAAAACGTGTCCGAGCGCGCAAAACTCGAAAACGGGAAAGGACGCCCTCGGTACCGTCGAAAATGAGTCCGGGCGCGCAAAACATGAAAACGGGACTCGACGCCCTCGGCTACGCCCAAAACGTGTCCGGGCGCGCAAAACTCAAAAACGGGACAGGACGCCCTCGGTACCGCCGAAAATGTGTCCGGGCGCGCAAAACATGAAAACGGGACCCGACGCCCTCGGCACCGCCGTAAACGAGTCCGGGCGCGCAAAACTTGAAAGCGGGAAAGGACGCCCTCGGTAACGCCGAAAACGAATCCGGGCGCGCAAAACATGTAAACGGGATCCGACGACCTCGGCACCGCCGAAAACGAGTCCGGGCGCGCAAAACATTAAAACGGGACCCGACGGCCTCGGCAACGTCGAAAACGTGTCCGGGCGCGCAAAACAAGAAAACGGGACCCGTCCACGTCGGCACCGCCGAAAACGAGTACGGGCGCGCAAAACATGAAAACGGCACCCGACGACCTCGGCAACGCCCAAAACGTGTCCGGGCACGAAAAACTTGAAAAAGGGAAAGGGCGCCCTCGGTACCGCCGAAAATGAGTCCGGGCGCGCAAAACAAGAAAACGGGACCCGACGAGCTCGGCAACGCCCCAAAACGTGTCCGGGCGCGCAAAACTCGAAAACGGGACAGGACGCCCTCGGCACCGTCGAAAACGAGTCCGGGCGCGCAAAACAAGAAAACGGGACCCGACGCCCTCGGCACCGCCGTAAACGAGTCCGGGCACGCAAAACTTGAAAACGGGAAAGGACGCCCTCGGTAACGGCGAAAACGAGTCCGGGCGCGCAAAACATGAAAACGGGACCCGACGACCTCGGCACCGCCGAATACGAGTCCGGGCGCGCAAAACATGAAAACGGGTCCCGACGAACTCGGCAACGCCGAAAACGTGTCCGGGCGCGCAAAACAAGAAAACGGGACCCGACGACGTCGGCACCGCCGAAAACGAGTCCGGGCGCGCAAAACATGAAAACAGCACCCGACGACCTCGGCAACGCCCAAAAGGTGTCCTCGTGCGCAAAACTCGAAAACGGGAAAGGACGCCCTCGGTACCGCCGAAAACGAGTCCGGGCGCGCAAAACAAGAAAGCGGGACCCGACGACGTCGGCACCGCCGAAAACGAGTCCGGGCGCGCAAAACATGAAAACGGCACCCGACGACCTCGGCAACGCCCAAAACGTGTCCGAGCGCGCAAAACTCGAAAACGGGACAGGACGCCCTCGGTACCGCCGAAAACGAGTCCGGGCGCGCAAAACATGAAAACGGGACTCGACGCCCTCGGCTACGCCCAAAACGTGTCCGGGCGCGCAAAACTCAAAAACGGGACAGGACGCCCTCGGTACCGCCGAAAACGTGTCCGGGCGCGCAAAACATGAAAACGGGACCCGACGCCCTCGGCACCGCCGTAAACGAGTCCGGGCGCGCAAAACTTGAAAGCGGGAAAGGACGCCCTCGGTAACGCCGAAAACGAATCCGGGCGCGCAAAACATGCAATCGGGATCCGACGACCTCGGCACCGCGGAAAACGAGTCCGGGCGCGCAAAACATTAAAACGGGACCAGACGGCCTCGGCAACGTCGAAAACGTGTCCGGGCGCGCAAAACAAGAAAACGGGACCCGTCCACGTCGGCACCGCCGAAAACGAGTACGGGCGCGCAAAACATGAAAACGGCACCCGACGACCTCGGCAACGCCCAAAACGTGTCCGGGCACGAAAAACTTGAAAAAGGGAAAGGACGCCCTCGGTACCGCCGAAAATGAGTCCGGGCGCGCAAAACAAGAAAACGGGACCCGACGACGTTGGCGCCGCCGAAAATGATTCCGGGCGCGTAAAACATGAAAACGGGACCCGACGACCTCGGCACCGCCGAAAACGAGTCCGGGCGCGCAAAACAAGAAAACGGGACCCGACGCCCTCGGCACCGCCGTAAACGAGTCCGGGCGCGCAAAACTTGAAAACGGGAAAGGACGCCCTCGGCAACGGCGAAAACGTGTCCGGGCGCGCAAAACATGAAAACGGGACCCGACGACCTCGGCACCGCCGAATACGAGTCCGGGCGCGCAAAACATGAAAACGGGTCCCGACGAACTCGGCAACGCCCAAAACGTGTCCGGGCACGAAAAACTTGAAAAAGGGAAAGGACGCCCTCGGTACCGCCGAAAATGAGTCCGGGCGCGCAAAACAAGAAAACGGGACCCGACGACCTCGGCAACGCCCCAAAACGTGTCCGGGCGCGCAAAACTCGAAAACGGGACAGGACGCCCTCGGCACCGTCGAAAACGAGTCCGGGCGCGCAAAACAAGAAAACGGGACCCGACGCCCTCGGCACCGCCGTAAACGAGTCCGGGCACGCAAAACTTGAAAACGGGAAAGGACGCCCTCGGTAACGGCGAAAACGAGTCCGGGCGCGCAAAACATGAAAACGGGACCCGACGACCTCGGCACCGCCGAATACGAGTCCGGGCGCGCAAAACATGAAAACGGGTCCCGACGAACTCGGCAACGCCGAAAACGTGTCCGGGCGCGCAAAACAAGAAAACGGGACCCGACGACGTCGGCACCGCCGAAAACGAGTCCGGGCGCGCAAAACATGAAAACAGCACCCGACGACCTCGGCAACGCCCAAAAGGTGTCCTCGTGCGCAAAACTCGAAAACGGGAAAGGACGCCCTCGGTACCGCCGAAAACGAGTCCGGGCGCGCAAAACAAGAAAGCGGGACCCGACGACGTCGGCACCGCCGAAAACGAGTCCGGGCGCGCAAAACATGAAAACGGCACCCGACGACCTCGGCAACGCCCAAAACGTGTCCGAGCGCGCAAAACTCGAAAACGGGACAGGACGCCCTCGGTACCGCCGAAAACGAGTCCGGGCGCGCAAAACATGAAAACGGGACTCGACGCCCTCGGCTACGCCCAAAACGTGTCCGGGCGCGCAAAACTCAAAAACGGGACAGGACGCCCTCGGTACCGCCGAAAACGTGTCCGGGCGCGCAAAACATGAAAACGGGACCCGACGCCCTCGGCACCGCCGTAAACGAGTCCGGGCGCGCAAAACTTGAAAGCGGGAAAGGACGCCCTCGGTAACGCCGAAAACGAATCCGGGCGCGCAAAACATGCAATCGGGATCCGACGACCTCGGCACCGCGGAAAACGAGTCCGGGCGCGCAAAACATTAAAACGGGACCAGACGGCCTCGGCAACGTCGAAAACGTGTCCGGGCGCGCAAAACAAGAAAACGGGACCCGTCCACGTCGGCACCGCCGAAAACGAGTACGGGCGCGCAAAACATGAAAACGGCACCCGACGACCTCGGCAACGCCCAAAACGTGTCCGGGCACGAAAAACTTGAAAAAGGGAAAGGACGCCCTCGGTACCGCCGAAAATGAGTCCGGGCGCGCAAAACAAGAAAACGGGACCCGACGACGTCGGCGCCGCCGAAAATGATTCCGGGCGCGTAAAACATGAAAACGGGACCCGACGACCTCGGCACCGCCGAAAACGAGTCCGGGCGCGCAAAACAAGAAAACGGGACCCGACGCCCTCGGCACCGCCGTAAATGAGTCCGGGCGCGCAAAACTTGAAAACGGGAAAGGACGCCCTCGGTAACGGCGAAAACGAGTCCGGGCGCGCAAAACATGAAAACGGGACCCGACGACCTCGGCACCGCCGAATACGAGTCCGGGCGCGCAAAACATGAAAACGGGTCCCGACGAACTCGGCAACGCCCAAAACGTGTCCGGGCACGAAAAACTTGAAAAAGGGAAAGGACGCCCTCGGTACCGCCGAAAATGAGTCCGGGCGCGCAAAACAAGAAAACGGGACCCGACGACCTCGGCAACGCCCCAAAACGTGTCCGGGCGCGCAAAACTCGAAAACGGGACAGGACGCCCTCGGCACCGTCGAAAACGAGTCCGGGCGCGCAAAACAAGAAAACGGGACCCGACGCCCTCGGCACCGCCGTAAACGAGTCCGGGCACGCAAAACTTGAAAACGGGAAAGGACGCCCTCGGTAACGGCGAAAACGAGTCCGGGCGCGCAAAACATGAAAACGGGACCCGACGACCTCGGCACCGCCGAATACGAGTCCGGGCGCGCAAAACATGAAAACGGGTCCCGACGAACTCGGCAACGCCGAAAACGTGTCCGGGCGCGCAAAACAAGAAAACGGGACCCGACGACGTCGGCACCGCCGAAAACGAGTCCGGGCGCGCAAAACATGAAAACAGCACCCGACGACCTCGGCAACGCCCAAAAGGTGTCCTCGTGCGCAAAACTCGAAAACGGGAAAGGACGCCCTCGGTACCGCCGAAAACGAGTCCGGGCGCGCAAAACAAGAAAGCGGGACCCGACGACGTCGGCACCGCCGAAAACGAGTCCGGGCGCGCAAAACATGAAAACGGCACCCGACGACCTCGGCAACGCCCAAAACGTGTCCGAGCGCGCAAAACTCGAAAACGGGACAGGACGCCCTCGGTACCGCCGAAAACGAGTCCGGGCGCGCAAAACATGAAAACGGGACTCGACGCCCTCGGCTACGCCCAAAACGTGTCCGGGCGCGCAAAACTCAAAAACGGGACAGGACGCCCTCGGTACCGCCGAAAACGTGTCCGGGCGCGCAAAACATGAAAACGGGACCCGACGCCCTCGGCACCGCCGTAAACGAGTCCGGGCGCGCAAAACTTGAAAGCGGGAAAGGACGCCCTCGGTAACGCCGAAAACGAATCCGGGCGCGCAAAACATGCAAACGGGATCCGACGACCTCGGCACCGCCGAAAACGAGTCCGGGCGCGCAAAACATTAAAACGGGACCAGACGGCCTCGGCAACGTCGAAAACGTGTCCGGGCGCGCAAAACAAGAAAACGGGACCCGTCCACGTCGGCACCGCCGAAAACGAGTACGGGCGCGCAAAACATGAAAACGGCACCCGACGACCTCGGCAACGCCCAAAACGTGTCCGGGCACGAAAAACTTGAAAAAGGGAAAGGACGCCCTCGGTACCGCCGAAAATGAGTCCGGGCGCGCAAAACAAGAAAACGGGACCCGACGACGTCGGCGCCGCCGAAAATGATTCCGGGCGCGTAAAACATGAAAACGGGACCCGACGACCTCGGCACCGCCGAAAATGAGTCCGGGCGCGCAAAACAAGAAAACGGGACCCGACGCCCTCGGCACCGCCGTAAATGAGTCCGGGCGCGCAAAACTTGAAAACGGGAAAGGACGCCCTCGGTAACGGCGAAAACGAGTCCGGGCGCGCAAAACATGAAAACGGGACCCGACGACCTCGGCACCGCTGAATACGAGTCCGGGCGCGCAAAACATGAAAACGGGTCCCGACGAACTCGGCAACGCCGAAAACGTGTCCGGGCGCGCAAAACAAGCAAACGGGACCCGACGACGTCGGCATCGCCGAAAACGAGTCCGGGCGCGCAAAACATGAAAACGGCACCCGCCGACCTCGGCAACGCCCAAAAGGTGTCCTAGTGCGCAAAACTCGAAAACGGGAAAGGACGCCCTCGGTACCGCCGAAAACGAGTCCGGGCGCGCAAAACAAGAAAACGGGACCCGACGACGTCGGCACCGCCGAAAACGAGTCCGGGCGCGCAAAACATGAAAACGGTACCCGACGACCTCGGCAACGCCCAAAACGTGTCCGAGCGCGCAAAACTCGAAAACGGGACAGGACGCCCTCGGTACCGCCGAAAACGAGTCCGGGCACGCAAAACATGAAAACAGGACTCGACGCCCTCGGCTACGCCCAAAACGTGTCCGGGCGCGCAAAACTCGAAAACGGGACAGGACGCCCTCGGCACCGCCGAAAACGAGTCCGGGCGCGCAAAACAAGAAAACGGGACCCGACGCCCTCGGCACCGCCGTAAACGAGTCCGGGCGCGCAAAACTTGAAAACGGGAAAGGACGCCCTCGGTAACGGCGAAAACGAGTCCGGGCGCGCAAAACATGAAAACGGGACCCGACGACCTCGGCATCGCCGAATACGAGTCCGGGCGCGCAAAACATGAAAACGGGTCCCGACGAACTCGGCAACGCCGAAAACGTGTCCGGGCGCGCAAAACAAGAAAACAGAACCCGACGACGTCGGCACCGCCGAAAACGAGTCCGGGCGCGCAAAAAATGAAAACGGCACCCGCCGACCTCGGCAACGCCCAAAAGGTGTCCTAGTGCGCAAAACTCGAAAACGGGAAAGGACGCCCTCGGTACCGCCGAAAACGAGTCCGGGCGCGCAAAACAAGAAAACGGGACCCGACGACGTCGGCATCGCCGAAAACGTGTCCGGGCGCGCAAAACATCAAAACGGCACCCGACGACCTCGGCAACGCCCAAAACGTGTCCGAGCGCGCAAAACTCGAAAACGGGACAGGACGCCTTCGGTACCGCCGAAAACGAGTCCGGGCGCGCAAAACAAGAAAACGGGACCCGACGACGTCGGCATCGCCGAAAACGTGTCCGGGCGCGCAAAACATCAAAACGGCACCCGACGACCTCGGCAACGCCCAAAACGTGTCCGAGCGCGCAAAACTTGAAAACGGGACAGGACGCCCTCGGTACCGTCGAAAACGAGTCCGGGCGCGCAAAACATGAAAACGGGACTCGACGCCCTCGGCTACGCCCAAAACGTGTTCGGGCGCGCAAAACTCAAAAACGGGACAGGACGCCCTCGGTACCGCCGAAAACGTGTCCGGGCGCGCAAAACATGAAAACGGGACCCGACGCCCTCGGCACCGCCGTAAACGAGTCTGGGCGCGCAAAACTTGAAAGCGGGAAAGGACGCCCTCGGTAACGCCGAAAACGAATCCGGGCGCGCAAAACATGCAAACGGGATCCGACGACCTCGGCACCGCCGAAAACGAGTCCGGGCGCGCAAAACATTAAAACGGGACCCGACGGCCTCGGCAACGTCGAAAACGTGTCCGGGCGCGCAAAACAAGAAAACGGGACCCGTCCACGTCGGCACCGCCGAAAACGAGTACGGGCGCGCAAAACATGAAAACGGCACCCGACGACCTCGGCAACGCCCAAAACGTGTCCGGGCACGAAAAACTTGAAAAAGGGAAAGGACGCCCTCGGTACCGCCGAAAATGAGTCCGGGCGCGCAAAATAAGAAAACGGGACCCGACGACGTCGGCGCCGCCGAAAATGATTCTGAGCGCGCAAAACATGAAAACGGGACCCGACGACCTCGGCAACGCCCCAAAACGTGTCCGGGCGCGCAAAACTCGAAAACGGGACAGGACGCCCTCGGCACCGCCGAAAACGAGTCCGGGCGCGCAAAACAAGAAAACGGGACCCGACGCCCTCGGCACCGCCGTAAACGAGTCCGGGCGCGCAAAACTTGAAAACGGGAAAGGACGTCCTCGGTAACAGCGAAAACGAGTCCGGGCGCGCAAAACATGAAAACGGGACCCGACGACCTCGGCACCGCCGAATACGACTCCGGGCGCGCAAAACATGAAAACGGGTCCCGACGAACTCGGCAACGCCGAAAACGTGTCCGGGCGCGCAAAACAAGAAAACGGGACCCGACGACGTCGGCACCACCGAAAACAAGTCCGGGCGCGCAAAACATGAAAACAGCACCCGACGACCTCGGCAACGCCCAAAAGGTGTCCTCGTGCGCAAAACTCGAAAACGGGACAGGACGCCCTCGGTACCGCCGAAAACGAGTCCGGGCGCGCAAAACATGAAAACGGGACTCGACGCCCTCGGCTACGCCCAAAACGTGTCCGGGCGCGCAAAACTCAAAAACGGGACAGGACGCCCTCGGTACCGCCGAAAACGTGTCCGGGCGCGCAAAACATGAAAACGGGACCCGACGCCCTCGGCACCGCCGTAAACGAGTCCGGGCGCGCAAAACTTGAAAGCGGGAAAGGACGCCCTCGGTAACGCCGAAAACGAATCCGGGCGCGCAAAACATGCAAACGGGATCCGACGACCTCGGCACCGCCGAAAACGAGTCCGGGCGCGCAAAACATTAAAACGGGACCCGACGGCCTCGGCAACGTCGAAAACGTGTCCGGGCGCGCAAAACAAGAAAACGGGACCCGTCCACGTCGGCACCGCCGAAAACGAGTACGGGCGCGCAAAACATGAAAACGGGACCCGACGACCTCGGCAACGCCCCAAAACGTGTCCGGGCGCGCAAAACTCGAAAACGGGACAGGACGCCCTCGGCACCGCCGAAAACGAGTCCGGGCGCGCAAAACATGAAAACGGGACCCGACGACCTCGGCACCGCCGAATACGAGTCCGGGCGCGCAAAACATGAAAACGGGACTCGACGCCCTCGGCTACGCCCAAAACATGTCCGGGCGCGCAAAACTCGAAAACGGGACAGGACGCCCTCGGCACCGCCCAAAACGAGTCCGGGCGCGCAAAACAAGAAAACGGGACCCGACGCCCTCGGCACCGCCGTAAATGAGTCCGGGCGCGCAAAACTTGAAAACGGGAAAGGACGCCCTCGGTAACGGCGGAAACGAGTCCGGGCGCGCAAAACATGAAAACGGGACCCGACGACCTCGGCACCGCCGAATACGAGTCCGGGCGCGCAAAACATGAAAACGGGTCCCGACGAACTCGGCAACGCCGAAAACGTGTCCGGGCGCGCAAAACAAGAAAACGGGACCCGACGACGTCGGCATCGCCGAAAACGTGTCCGGGCGCGCAAAACATCAAAACGGCACCCGACGACCTCGGCAACGCCCAAAACGTGTCCGAGCGCGCAAAACTCGAAAACGGGACAGGACGCCCTCGGTACCGCCGAAAACGAGTCCGGGCGCGCAAAACAAGAAAACGGGACCCGACGACGTCGGCATCGCCGAAAACGTGTCCGAGCGCGCAAAACATCAAAACGGCACCCGACGACCTCGGCAACGCCCAAAACGTTTCCGAGCGCGCAAAACTCGAAAACGGGACAGGACGCCCTCGGTACCGTCGAAAACGAGTCCGGGCGCGCAAAACATGAAAACGGGACTCGACGCCCTCGGCTACGCCCAAAACGTGTTCGGGCGCGCAAAACTCAAAAACGGGACAGGACGCCCTCGGTACCGCCGAAAACGTGTCCGGGCGCGCAAAACATGAAAACGGGACCCGACGCCCTCGGCACCGCCGTAAACGAGTCCGGGCGCGCAAAACTTGAAGCGGGAAAGGACGCCCTCGGTAACGCCGAAAACGAATCCGGGCGCGCAAAACATGCAAACGGGATCCGACGACCTCGGCACCGCCGAAAACGAGTCCGGGCGCGCAAAATAATAAAACGGGACCCGACGGCCTCGGCAACGTCGAAAACGTGTCCGGGCGCGCAAAACAAGAAAACGGGACCCGTCCACGTCGGCACCGCCGAAAACGAGTACGGGCGCGCAAAACATGAAAACGGCACCCGACGACCTCGGCAACGCCCAAAACGTGTCCGGGCACGAAAAACTTGAAAAAGGGAAAGGACGCCCTCGGTACCGCCGAAAATGAGTCCGGGCGCGCAAAACAAGAAAACGGGACCCGACGACGTCGGCGCCGCCGAAAATGATTCCGGGCGCGTAAAACATGAAAACGGGACCCGACGACCTCGGCACCGCCGAAAACGAGTCCGGGCGCGCAAAACAAGAAAACGGGACCCGACGACGTCGGCGCCGCCGAAAATGATTCTGGGCGCGCAAAACATGAAAACGGGACCCGACGACCTCGGCAACGCCCCAAAACGTGTCCGGGCGCGCAAAACTCGAAAACGGGACAGGACGCCCTCGGCACCGCCGAAAACGAGTCCGGGCGCGCAAAACAAGAAAACGGGACCCGACGCCCTCGGCACCGCCGTAAACGAGTCCGGGCGCGCAAAACTTGAAAACGGGAAAGGACGTCCTCGGTAACGGCGAAAACGAGTCCGGGCGCGCAAAACATGAAAACGGGACCCGACGACCTCGGCACCGCCGAATACGACTCCGGGCGCGCAAAACATGAAAACGGGTCCCGACGAACTCGGCAACGCCGAAAACGTGTCCGGGCGCGCAAAACAAGAAAACGGGACCCGACGACGTCGGCACCGCCGAAAACGAGTCCGGGCGCGCAAAACATGAAAACAGCACCCGACGACCTCGGCAACGCCCAAAAGGTGTCCTCGTGCTCAAAACTCGAAAACGGGACAGGACGCCCTCGGTACCGCCGAAAACGAGTCCGGGCGCGCAAAACATGAAAACGGGACTCGACGCCCTCGGCTACGCCCAAAACGTGTCCGGGCGCGCAAAACTCAAAAACGGGACAGGACGCCCTCGGTACCGCCGAAAACGTGTCCGGGCGCGCAAAACATGAAAACGGGACCCGACGCCCTCGGCACCGCCGTAAACGAGTCCGGGCGCGCAAAACTTGAAAGCGGGAAAGGACGCCCTCGGTAACGCCGAAAACGAATCCGGGCGCGCAAAACATGCAAACGGGATCCGACGACCTCGGCACCGCCGAAAACGAGTCCGGGCGCGCAAAACATTTAAACGGGACCCGACGGCCTCGGCAACGTCGAAAACGTGTCCGGGCGCGCAAAACAAGAAAACGGGACCCGTCCACGTCGGAACCGCCGAAAACGAGTACGGGCGCGCAAAACATGAAAACGGCACCCGACGACCTCGGCAACGCCCAAAACGTGTCCGGGCACGAAAAACTTGAAAAAGGGAAAGGACGCCCTCGGTACCGCCGAAAATGAGTCCAGGCGCGCAAAACAAGAAAACGGGACCCGACGACGTCGGCGCCGCCGAAAATGATTCCGGGCGCGCAAAACATGAAAACGGGACCCGACGACCTCGGCAACGCCCCAAAACGTGTCCGGGCGCGCAAAACTCGAAAACGGGACAGGACGCCCTCGGCACCTCCGAAAACGAGTCCGGGCGCGCAAAACAAGAAAACGGGACCCGACGCCCTCGGCACCGCCGTAAATGAGTCCGGGCGCGCAAAACTTGAAAACGGGAAAGGACGCCCTCGGTAACGGCGAAAACGAGTCCGGGCGCGCAAAACATGAAAACGGGACCCGACGACCTCGGCACCGCCGAATACGAGTCCGGGCGCGCAAAACATGAAAACGGGTCCCGACGAACTCGGCAACGCCGAAAACGTGTCCGGGCGCGCAAAACAAGAAAACGGGACCCGACGACGTCGGCATCGCCGAAAACGAGTTCGGGCGCGCAAAACATGAAAACGGCACCCGCCGACCTCGGCAACGCCCAAAAGGTGTCCTAGTGCGCAAAACTCGAAAACGGGAAAGGACGCCCTCGGTACCGCCGAAAACGAGTCCGGGCGCGCAAAACTAGAAAACGGGACCCGACGACGTCAGCACCGCCGAAAACGAGTCCGGGCGCGCAAAACATGAAAACGGCACCCGACGACCTCGGCAACGCCCAAAACGTGTCCGAGCGCGCAAAACTCGAAAACGGGACAGGACGCCCTCGGTACCGCCGAAAACGAGTCCGGGCACGCAAAACATGAAAACGGGACTCGATGCCCTCGGCTACGCCCAAAACGTGTCCGGGCGCGCAAAACTCGAAAACGGGACAGGACGCCCTCGGCACCGCCGAAAACGAGTCCGGGCGCGCAAAACAAGAAAACGGGACCCGACGCCCTCGGCACCGCCGTAAACGAGTCCGGGCGCGCAAAACTTGAAAACGGGAAAGGACGCCCTCGGTAACGGCGAAAACGAGTCCGGGCGCGCAAAACATGAAAACGGGACCCGACGACCTCGGCACCGCCGAATACGAGTCCGGGCGCGCAAAACATGAAAACGGGTCCCGACGAACTCGGCAACGCCGAAAACGTGTCCAGGCGCGCAAAACAAGAAAACGGGACCCGACGACGTCGGCACCGCCGAAAACGAGTCCGGGCGCGCAAAACATGAAAACGGCACCCGCCGACCTCGGCAACGCCCAAAAGGTGTCCTAGTGCGCAAAACTCGAAAACGGGAAAGGACGCCCTCGGTACCGCCGAAAACGAGTCCGGGCGCGCAAAACAAGAAAACGGGACCCGACGACGTCGGCATCGCCGAAAACGTGTCCGGGCGCACAAAACATCAAAACGGCACCCGACGACCTCGGCAACGCCCAAAACGTGTCCGAGCGCGCAAAACTCGAAAACGGGACAGGACGCCCTCGGTACCGCCGAAAACGAGTCCGGGCGCGCAAAACAAGAAAACGGGACCCGACGACGTCGGCATCGCCGAAAACGTGTCCGGGCGCGCAAAACATCAAAACGGCACCCGACGACCTCGGCAACGCCCAAAACGTGTCAGAGCGCGCAAAACTCGAAAACGGGACAGGACGCCCTCGGTACCGTCGAAAACGAGTCCGGGCGCGCAAAACATGAAAACGGGACTCGACGCCCTCGGCTACGCCCAAAACGTGTTCGGGCGCGCAAAACTCAAAAACGGGACAGGACGCCATCGGTACCGCCGAAAACGTGTCCGGGCGCGCAAAACATGAAAACGGGACCCGACGCCCTCGGCACCGCCGTAAACGAGTCCGGGCGCGCAAAACTTGAAAGCGGGAAAGGACGCCCTCGGTAACGCCGAAAACGAATCCGGGCGCGCAAAACATGCAAACGGGATCCGACGACCTCGGCACCGCCGAAAACGAGTCCGGGCGCGCAAAACATTAAAACGGGACCCGACGGCCTCGGCAACGTCGAAAACGTGTCCGGGCGCGCAAAACAAGAAAACGGGACCCGTCCACGTCGGCACCGCCGAAAACGAGTACGGGCGCGCAAAACATGAAAACGGCACCCGACGACCTCGGCAACGCCCAAAACGTGTCCGGGCACGAAAAACTTGAAAAAGGGAAAGGACGCCCTCGGTACCGCCGAAAATGAGTCCGGGCGCGCAAAACAAGAAAACGGGACCCGACGACGTCGGCGCCGCCGAAAATGATTCTGGGCGCGCAAAACATGAAAACGGGACCCGACGACCTCGGCAACGCCCCAAAACGTGTCCGGGCGCGCAAAACTCGAAAACGGGACAGGACGCCCTCGGCACCGCCGAAAACGAGTCCGGGCGCGCAAAACAAGAAAACGGGACCCGACGCCCTCGGCACCGCCGTAAACGAGTCCGGGCGCGCAAAACTTGAAAACGGGAAAGGACGTCCTCGGTAACGGCGAAAACGAGTCCGGGCGCGCAAAACATGAAAACGGGACCCGACGACCTCGGCACCGCCGAATACGAGTCCGGGCGCGCAAAACATGAAAACGGGTCCCGACGAACTCGGCAACGCCGAAAACGTGTCCGGGCGCGCAAAACAAGAAAACGGGACCCGACGACGTCGGCACCGCCGAAAACGAGTCCGGGCGCGCAAAACATGAAAACAGCACCCGCCGACCTCGGCAACGCCCAAAAGGTGTCCAAGTGCGCAAAACTCGAAAACGGGAAAGGACGCCCTCGGTACCGCCGAAAACGAGTCCGGGCGCGCATAACAAGAAAACGGGACCCGACGACGTCGGCACCGCCGAAAACGAGTCCGGGCGCGCAAAACATGAAAACGGCACCCGACGACCTCGGCAATGCCCAAAACGTGTCCGAGCGCGCAAAACTCGAAAACGGGACAGGACGCCCTCGGTACCGTCGAAAACGAGTCCGGGCGCGCAAAACATGAAAACGGGACTCGACGCCCTCGGCTACGCCCAAAACGTGTCCGGGCGCGCAAAACTCAAAAACGGGACAGGACGCCCTCGGTACCGCCGAAAACGTGTCCGGGCGCGCAAAACATGAAAACGGGACCCGACGCCCTCGGCACCGCCGTAAACGAGTCCGGGCGCGCAAAACTTGAAAACGGGAAAGGACGCCCTCGGTAACGGCGAAAACGAGTCCGGGCGCGCAAAACATGAAAACGGGACCCGACGACCTCGGCATCGCCGAATACGAGTCCGGGCGCGCAAAACATGAAAACGGGTCCCGACGAACTCGGCAACGCCGAAAACGTGTCCGGGCGCGCAAAACAAGAAAACAGAACCCGACGACGTCGGCACCGCCGAAAACGAGTCCGGGCGCGCAAAAAATGAAAACGGCACCCGCCGACCTCGGCAACGCCCAAAAGGTGTCCTAGTGCGCAAAACTCGAAAACGGGAAAGGACGCCCTCGGTACCGCCGAAAACGAGTCCGGGCGCGCAAAACAAGAAAACGGGACCCGACGACGTCGGCATCGCCGAAAACGTGTCCGGGCGCGCAAAACATCAAAACGGCACCCGACGACCTCGGCAACGCCCAAAACGTGTCCGAGCGCGCAAAACTCGAAAACGGGACAGGACGCCTTCGGTACCGCCGAAAACGAGTCCGGGCGCGCAAAACAAGAAAACGGGACCCGACGACGTCGGCATCGCCGAAAACGTGTCCGGGCGCGCAAAACATCAAAACGGCACCCGACGACCTCGGCAACGCCCAAAACGTGTCCGAGCGCGCAAAACTTGAAAACGGGACAGGACGCCCTCGGTACCGTCGAAAACGAGTCCGGGCGCGCAAAACATGAAAACGGGACTCGACGCCCTCGGCTACGCCCAAAACGTGTTCGGGCGCGCAAAACTCAAAAACGGGACAGGACGCCCTCGGTACCGCCGAAAACGTGTCCGGGCGCGCAAAACATGAAAACGGGACCCGACGCCCTCGGCACCGCCGTAAACGAGTCTGGGCGCGCAAAACTTGAAAGCGGGAAAGGACGCCCTCGGTAACGCCGAAAACGAATCCGGGCGCGCAAAACATGCAAACGGGATCCGACGACCTCGGCACCGCCGAAAACGAGTCCGGGCGCGCAAAACATTAAAACGGGACCCGACGGCCTCGGCAACGTCGAAAACGTGTCCGGGCGCGCAAAACAAGAAAACGGGACCCGTCCACGTCGGCACCGCCGAAAACGAGTACGGGCGCGCAAAACATGAAAACGGCACCCGACGACCTCGGCAACGCCCAAAACGTGTCCGGGCACGAAAAACTTGAAAAAGGGAAAGGACGCCCTCGGTACCGCCGAAAATGAGTCCGGGCGCGCAAAATAAGAAAACGGGACCCGACGACGTCGGCGCCGCCGAAAATGATTCTGAGCGCGCAAAACATGAAAACGGGACCCGACGACCTCGGCAACGCCCCAAAACGTGTCCGGGCGCGCAAAACTCGAAAACGGGACAGGACGCCCTCGGCACCGCCGAAAACGAGTCCGGGCGCGCAAAACAAGAAAACGGGACCCGACGCCCTCGGCACCGCCGTAAACGAGTCCGGGCGCGCAAAACTTGAAAACGGGAAAGGACGTCCTCGGTAACAGCGAAAACGAGTCCGGGCGCGCAAAACATGAAAACGGGACCCGACGACCTCGGCACCGCCGAATACGACTCCGGGCGCGCAAAACATGAAAACGGGTCCCGACGAACTCGGCAACGCCGAAAACGTGTCCGGGCGCGCAAAACAAGAAAACGGGACCCGACGACGTCGGCACCACCGAAAACAAGTCCGGGCGCGCAAAACATGAAAACAGCACCCGACGACCTCGGCAACGCCCAAAAGGTGTCCTCGTGCGCAAAACTCGAAAACGGGACAGGACGCCCTCGGTACCGCCGAAAACGAGTCCGGGCGCGCAAAACATGAAAACGGGACTCGACGCCCTCGGCTACGCCCAAAACGTGTCCGGGCGCGCAAAACTCAAAAACGGGACAGGACGCCCTCGGTACCGCCGAAAACGTGTCCGGGCGCGCAAAACATGAAAACGGGACCCGACGCCCTCGGCACCGCCGTAAACGAGTCCGGGCGCGCAAAACTTGAAAGCGGGAAAGGACGCCCTCGGTAACGCCGAAAACGAATCCGGGCGCGCAAAACATGCAAACGGGATCCGACGACCTCGGCACCGCCGAAAACGAGTCCGGGCGCGCAAAACATTAAAACGGGACCCGACGGCCTCGGCAACGTCGAAAACGTGTCCGGGCGCGCAAAACAAGAAAACGGGACCCGTCCACGTCGGCACCGCCGAAAACGAGTACGGGCGCGCAAAACATGAAAACGGGACCCGACGACCTCGGCAACGCCCCAAAACGTGTCCGGGCGCGCAAAACTCGAAAACGGGACAGGACGCCCTCGGCACCGCCGAAAACGAGTCCGGGCGCGCAAAACATGAAAACGGGACCCGACGACCTCGGCACCGCCGAATACGAGTCCGGGCGCGCAAAACATGAAAACGGGACTCGACGCCCTCGGCTACGCCCAAAACATGTCCGGGCGCGCAAAACTCGAAAACGGGACAGGACGCCCTCGGCACCGCCCAAAACGAGTCCGGGCGCGCAAAACAAGAAAACGGGACCCGACGCCCTCGGCACCGCCGTAAATGAGTCCGGGCGCGCAAAACTTGAAAACGGGAAAGGACGCCCTCGGTAACGGCGGAAACGAGTCCGGGCGCGCAAAACATGAAAACGGGACCCGACGACCTCGGCACCGCCGAATACGAGTCCGGGCGCGCAAAACATGAAAACGGGTCCCGACGAACTCGGCAACGCCGAAAACGTGTCCGGGCGCGCAAAACAAGAAAACGGGACCCGACGACGTCGGCATCGCCGAAAACGTGTCCGGGCGCGCAAAACATCAAAACGGCACCCGACGACCTCGGCAACGCCCAAAACGTGTCCGAGCGCGCAAAACTCGAAAACGGGACAGGACGCCCTCGGTACCGCCGAAAACGAGTCCGGGCGCGCAAAACAAGAAAACGGGACCCGACGACGTCGGCATCGCCGAAAACGTGTCCGAGCGCGCAAAACATCAAAACGGCACCCGACGACCTCGGCAACGCCCAAAACGTTTCCGAGCGCGCAAAACTCGAAAACGGGACAGGACGCCCTCGGTACCGTCGAAAACGAGTCCGGGCGCGCAAAACATGAAAACGGGACTCGACGCCCTCGGCTACGCCCAAAACGTGTTCGGGCGCGCAAAACTCAAAAACGGGACAGGACGCCCTCGGTACCGCCGAAAACGTGTCCGGGCGCGCAAAACATGAAAACGGGACCCGACGCCCTCGGCACCGCCGTAAACGAGTCCGGGCGCGCAAAACTTGAAGCGGGAAAGGACGCCCTCGGTAACGCCGAAAACGAATCCGGGCGCGCAAAACATGCAAACGGGATCCGACGACCTCGGCACCGCCGAAAACGAGTCCGGGCGCGCAAAATAATAAAACGGGACCCGACGGCCTCGGCAACGTCGAAAACGTGTCCGGGCGCGCAAAACAAGAAAACGGGACCCGTCCACGTCGGCACCGCCGAAAACGAGTACGGGCGCGCAAAACATGAAAACGGCACCCGACGACCTCGGCAACGCCCAAAACGTGTCCGGGCACGAAAAACTTGAAAAAGGGAAAGGACGCCCTCGGTACCGCCGAAAATGAGTCCGGGCGCGCAAAACAAGAAAACGGGACCCGACGACGTCGGCGCCGCCGAAAATGATTCCGGGCGCGTAAAACATGAAAACGGGACCCGACGACCTCGGCACCGCCGAAAACGAGTCCGGGCGCGCAAAACAAGAAAACGGGACCCGACGACGTCGGCGCCGCCGAAAATGATTCTGGGCGCGCAAAACATGAAAACGGGACCCGACGACCTCGGCAACGCCCCAAAACGTGTCCGGGCGCGCAAAACTCGAAAACGGGACAGGACGCCCTCGGCACCGCCGAAAACGAGTCCGGGCGCGCAAAACAAGAAAACGGCACCCGACGCCCTCGGCACCGCCGTAAACGAGTCCGGGCGCGCAAAACTTGAAAACGGGAAAGGACGTCCTCGGTAACGGCGAAAACGAGTCCGGGCGCGCAAAACATGAAAACGGGACCCGACGACCTCGGCACCGCCGAATACGACTCCGGGCGCGCAAAACATGAAAACGGGTCCCGACGAACTCGGCAACGCCGAAAACGTGTCCGGGCGCGCAAAACAAGAAAACGGGACCCGACGACGTCGGCACCGCCGAAAACGAGTCCGGGCGCGCAAAACATGAAAACAGCACCCGACGACCTCGGCAACGCCCAAAAGGTGTCCTCGTGCTCAAAACTCGAAAACGGGACAGGACGCCCTCGGTACCGCCGAAAACGAGTCCGGGCGCGCAAAACATGAAAACGGGACTCGACGCCCTCGGCTACGCCCAAAACGTGTCCGGGCGCGCAAAACTCAAAAACGGGACAGGACGCCCTCGGTACCGCCGAAAACGTGTCCGGGCGCGCAAAACATGAAAACGGGACCCGACGCCCTCGGCACCGCCGTAAACGAGTCCGGGCGCGCAAAACTTGAAAGCGGGAAAGGACGCCCTCGGTAACGCCGAAAACGAATCCGGGCGCGCAAAACATGCAAACGGGATCCGACGACCTCGGCACCGCCGAAAACGAGTCCGGGCGCGCAAAACATTTAAACGGGACCCGACGGCCTCGGCAACGTCGAAAACGTGTCCGGGCGCGCAAAACAAGAAAACGGGACCCGTCCACGTCGGAACCGCCGAAAACGAGTACGGGCGCGCAAAACATGAAAACGGCACCCGACGACCTCGGCAACGCCCAAAACGTGTCCGGGCACGAAAAACTTGAAAAAGGGAAAGGACGCCCTCGGTACCGCCGAAAATGAGTCCAGGCGCGCAAAACAAGAAAACGGGACCCGACGACGTCGGCGCCGCCGAAAATGATTCCGGGCGCGCAAAACATGAAAACGGGACCCGACGACCTCGGCAACGCCCCAAAACGTGTCCGGGCGCGCAAAACTCGAAAACGGGACAGGACGCCCTCGGCACCTCCGAAAACGAGTCCGGGCGCGCAAAACAAGAAAACGGGACCCGACGCCCTCGGCACCGCCGTAAATGAGTCCGGGCGCGCAAAACTTGAAAACGGGAAAGGACGCCCTCGGTAACGGCGAAAACGAGTCCGGGCGCGCAAAACATGAAAACGGGACCCGACGACCTCGGCACCGCCGAATACGAGTCCGGGCGCGCAAAACATGAAAACGGGTCCCGACGAACTCGGCAACGCCGAAAACGTGTCCGGGCGCGCAAAACAAGAAAACGGGACCCGACGACGTCGGCATCGCCGAAAACGAGTTCGGGCGCGCAAAACATGAAAACGGCACCCGCCGACCTCGGCAACGCCCAAAAGGTGTCCTAGTGCGCAAAACTCGAAAACGGGAAAGGACGCCCTCGGTACCGCCGAAAACGAGTCCGGGCGCGCAAAACTAGAAAACGGGACCCGACGACGTCAGCACCGCCGAAAACGAGTCCGGGCGCGCAAAACATGAAAACGGCACCCGACGACCTCGGCAACGCCCAAAACGTGTCCGAGCGCGCAAAACTCGAAAACGGGACAGGACGCCCTCGGTACCGCCGAAAACGAGTCCGGGCACGCAAAACATGAAAACGGGACTCGATGCCCTCGGCTACGCCCAAAACGTGTCCGGGCGCGCAAAACTCGAAAACGGGACAGGACGCCCTCGGCACCGCCGAAAACGAGTCCGGGCGCGCAAAACAAGAAAACGGGACCCGACGCCCTCGGCACCGCCGTAAACGAGTCCGGGCGCGCAAAACTTGAAAACGGGAAAGGACGCCCTCGGTAACGGCGAAAACGAGTCCGGGCGCGCAAAACATGAAAACGGGACCCGACGACCTCGGCACCGCCGAATACGAGTCCGGGCGCGCAAAACATGAAAACGGGTCCCGACGAACTCGGCAACGCCGAAAACGTGTCCAGGCGCGCAAAACAAGAAAACGGGACCCGACGACGTCGGCACCGCCGAAAACGAGTCCGGGCGCGCAAAACATGAAAACGGCACCCGCCGACCTCGGCAACGCCCAAAAGGTGTCCTAGTGCGCAAAACTCGAAAACGGGAAAGGACGCCCTCGGTACCGCCGAAAACGAGTCCGGGCGCGCAAAACAAGAAAACGGGACCCGACGACGTCGGCATCGCCGAAAACGTGTCCGGGCGCACAAAACATCAAAACGGCACCCGACGACCTCGGCAACGCCCAAAACGTGTCCGAGCGCGCAAAACTCGAAAACGGGACAGGACGCCCTCGGTACCGCCGAAAACGAGTCCGGGCGCGCAAAACAAGAAAACGGGACCCGACGACGTCGGCATCGCCGAAAACGTGTCCGGGCGCGCAAAACATCAAAACGGCACCCGACGACCTCGGCAACGCCCAAAACGTGTCAGAGCGCGCAAAACTCGAAAACGGGACAGGACGCCCTCGGTACCGTCGAAAACGAGTCCGGGCGCGCAAAACATGAAAACGGGACTCGACGCCCTCGGCTACGCCCAAAACGTGTTCGGGCGCGCAAAACTCAAAAACGGGACAGGACGCCATCGGTACCGCCGAAAACGTGTCCGGGCGCGCAAAACATGAAAACGGGACCCGACGCCCTCGGCACCGCCGTAAACGAGTCCGGGCGCGCAAAACTTGAAAACGGGAAAGGACGCCCTCGGTAACGCCGAAAACGAATCCGGGCGCGCAAAACATGCAAACGGGATCCGACGACCTCGGCACCGCCGAAAACGAGTCCGGGCGCGCAAAACATTAAAACGGGACCCGACGGCCTCGGCAACGTCGAAAACGTGTCCGGGCGCGCAAAACAAGAAAACGGGACCCGTCCACGTCGGCACCGCCGAAAACGAGTACGGGCGCGCAAAACATGAAAACGGCACCCGACGACCTCGGCAACGCCCAAAACGTGTCCGGGCACGAAAAACTTGAAAAAGGGAAAGGACGCCCTCGGTACCGCCGAAAATGAGTCCGGGCGCGCAAAACAAGAAAACGGGACCCGACGACGTCGGCGCCGCCGAAAATGATTCTGGGCGCGCAAAACATGAAAACGGGACCCGACGACCTCGGCAACGCCCCAAAACGTGTCCGGGCGCGCAAAACTCGAAAACGGGACAGGACGCCCTCGGCACCGCCGAAAACGAGTCCGGGCGCGCAAAAC
Organism: Schoenoplectus triqueter; assembly: GCA_964058805.1. NCBI lineage: Eukaryota > Viridiplantae > Streptophyta > Magnoliopsida > Poales > Cyperaceae > Schoenoplectus > Schoenoplectus triqueter. Next base: position 135,234 of record CAXKVV010002167.1, read on the forward strand.
AAGAAAACGGGACCCGACGCCCTCGGCACCGCCGTAAACGAGTCCGGGCGCGCAAAACTTGAAAACGGGAAAGGACGTCCTCGGTAACGGCGAAAACGAGTCCGGGCGCGCAAAACATGAAAACGGGACCCGACGACCTCGGCACCGCCGAATACGAGTCCGGGCGCGCAAAACATGAAAACGGGTCCCGACGAACTCGGCAACGCCGAAAACGTGTCCGGGCGCGCAAAACAAGAAAACGGGACCCGACGACGTCGGCACCGCCGAAAACGAGTCCGGGCGCGCAAAACATGAAAACAGCACCCGCCGACCTCGGCAACGCCCAAAAGGTGTCCAAGTGCGCAAAACTCGAAAACGGGAAAGGACGCCCTCGGTACCGCCGAAAACGAGTCCGGGCGCGCATAACAAGAAAACGGGACCCGACGACGTCGGCACCGCCGAAAACGAGTCCGGGCGCGCAAAACATGAAAACGGCACCCGACGACCTCGGCAATGCCCAAAACGTGTCCGAGCGCGCAAAACTCGAAAACGGGACAGGACGCCCTCGGTACCGTCGAAAACGAGTCCGGGCGCGCAAAACATGAAAACGGGACTCGACGCCCTCGGCTACGCCCAAAACGTGTCCGGGCGCGCAAAACTCAAAAACGGGACAGGACGCCCTCGGTACCGCCGAAAACGTGTCCGGGCGCGCAAAACATGAAAACGGGACCCGACGCCCTCGGCACCGCCGTAAACGAGTCCGGGCGCGCAAAACTTGAAAGCGGGAAAGGATGCCCTCGGTAACGCCGAAAACGAATCCGGGCGCGCAAAACATGCAAACGGGATCCGACGACCTCGGCACCGCCGAAAATGAGTCCGGGCGCGCAAAACATTAAAACGGGACCCGACGGCCTCGGCAACGTCGAAAACGTGTCCGGGCGCGCAAAACAAGAAAACGGGACCCGTCCACGTCGGCACCGCCGAAAACGAGTACGGGCGCGCAAAACATGAAAACGGCACCCGACGACCTCGGCAACGCCCAAAACGTGTCCGGGCACGAAAAACTTGAAAAAGGGAAAGGACGCCCTCGGTACCGCCGAAAATGAGTCCGGGCGCGCAAAACAAGAAAACGGGACCCGACGACGTCGGCGCCGCCGAAAATGATTCTGGGCGCGCAAAACATGAAAACGGGACCCGACGACCTCGGAAACGCCCCAAAACGTGTCCGGGCGCGCAAAACTCGAAAACGGGACAGGACGCCCTCGGCACCGCCGAAAACGAGTCCGGGCGCGCAAAACAAGAAAACGGGACCCGACGCCCACGGCACCGCCGTAAACGAGTCCGGGCGCGCAAAACTTGAAAACGGGAAAGGACGACCTCGGTAACGGCGAAAACGAGTCCGGGGGCGCAAAACATGAAAACGGGACCCGACGACCTCGGCACCGCCGAATACGAGTCCGGGCGCGCAAAACATGAAAACGGGTCCCGACGAACTCGGCAACGCCGAAAACGTGTCCGGGCGCGCAAAACAAGAAAACGGGACCCGACGACGTCGGCACCGCCGAAAACGAGTCCGGGCGCGCAAAACATTAAAACAGCACCCGACGACCTCGGCAACGCCCAAAAGGTGTCCTTGTGCGCAAAACTCGAAAACGGGAAAGGACGCCCTCGGTACCGCCGAAAATGAGTCCGGGCGCGCAAAACAAGAAAACGGGACCCGACGACGTCGGTACCGCCGAAAACGAGTCCGGGCGCGCAAAACATGAAAACGGCACCCGACGACCTCGGCAAAACGCCCAAAACGTGTCCGAGCGCGCAAAACCCGAAAACGGGACAGGACGCCCTCGGTACCGCCGAAAACGAGTCCGGGCGCGCAAAACATGAAAACGGGACTCGACGCCCTCGGCTACGCCCAAAACGTGTCCGGGCGCGCAAAACTCAAAAACGGGACAGGACGCCCTCGGTACCGCCGAAAACGTGTCCGGGCGCGCAAAACATGAAAACGGGACCCGACGCCCTCGGCACCGCCGTAAACGAGTCCGGGCGCGCAAAACTTGAAAGCGGGAAAGGACGCCCTCGATAACGCCGAAAACGAATCCGGGCGCGCAAAACATGCAAACGGGATCCGACGACCTCGGCACCGCCGAAAACGAGTCCGGGCGCGAAAAACATTAAAACGGGACCCGACGGCCTCGGCAACGTCGAAAACGTGTCCGGGCGCGCAAAACAAGAAAACGGGACCCGTCCACGTCGGCACCGCCGAAAACGAGTACGGAGGCGCAAAACATGAAAACTGCACCCGACGACCTCGGCAACGCCCAAAACGTGTCCGGGCACGAAAAACTTGAAAAAGGGAAAGGACGCCCTCGGTACCGCCGAAAATGAGTCCGGGCGCGCAAAACAAGAAAACGGGACCCGACGACGTCGGCGCCGCCGAAAATGATTCTGTGCGCGCAAAACATGAAAGCGGGACCTGACGACCTCGGCAACGCCCCAAAACGTGTCCGGGCGCGCAAAACTCGAAAACGGGACAGGACGCCCTCGGCACCGCCGAAAACTAGTCCGGGCGGGCAAAACAAGAAAACGGGACCCGACGCCCTCGGCACCGCCGTAAACGAGTCCGGGCGCGCAAAACTTGAAAGCGGGAAAGGACGCCCTCGGTAACGCCGAAAACGAATCCGGGCGCGCAAAACATGCAAACGGGATCCGACGACCTCGGCACCGCCGAAAACGAGTCCGGGCGCGCAAAACATTAAAACGGGACCCGACGGCCTCGGCAACGTCGAAAACGTGTCCGGGCGCGCAAAACAAGAAAACGGGACCCGTCCACGTCGGCACCGCCGAAAACGAGTACGGGCGCGCAAAACATGAAAACGGCACCCGACGACCTCGGCAACGCCCAAAACGTGTCCGGGCACGAAAAACTTGAAAAAGGGAAAGGACGCCCTCGGTACCGCCGAAAATGAGTCCGGGCGCGCAAAACAAGAAAACGGGACCCGACGACGTCGGCGCCGCCGAAAATGATTCTGGGCGCGCAAAACATGAAAACGGGACCCGACGACCTCGGCAACGCCCCAAAACGTGTCCGGGCGCGCAAAACTCGAAAACGGGACAGGACGCCCTCGGCACCGCCGAAAACGAGTCCGGGCGCGCAAAACATGAAAACGGGACCCGACGACCTCGGCACCGCCGAATACGAGTCCGGGCGCGCAAAACATGAAAACGGGACTCGACGCCCTCGGCTACGCCCAAAACATGTCCGGGCGCGCAAAACTCGAAAACGGGACAGGACGCCCTCGGCACCGCCCAAAACGAGTCCGGGCGCGCAAAACAAGAAAACGGGACCCGACGCCCTCGGCACCGCCGTAAATGAGTCCGGGCGCGCAAAACTTGAAAACGGGAAAGGACGCCCTCGGTAACGGCGAAAACGAGTCAGGGCGCGCAAAACATGAAAACGGGACCCGACAACCTCGGCACCGCCGAATACGAGTCCGGGCGCGCAAAACATGAAAACGGGTCCCGACGAACTCGGCAACGCCGAAAACCTGTCCGGGCGCGCAAAACTAGAAAACGGGACCCGACGACGTCGGCATCGCCGAAAACGTGTCCGGGCGCGCAAAACATCAAAACGGCACCCGACGACCTCGGCAACGCCCAAAACGTGTCCGAGCGCGCAAAACTCGAAAACGGGACAGGACGCCCTCGGTACCGCCGAAAACGAGTCCGGGCGCGCAAAACAAGAAAACGGGACCCGACGACGTCGGCATCGCCGAAAACGTGTCCGAGCGCGCAAAACATCAAAACGGCACCCGACGACCTCGGCAACGCCCAAAACGTTTCCGAGCGCGCAAAACTCGAAAACGGGACAGGACGCCCTCGGTACCGTCGAAAACGAGTCCGGGCGCGCAAAACATGAAAACGGGACTCGACGCCCTCGGCTACGCCCAAAACGTGTTCGGGCGCGCAAAACTCAAAAACGGGACAGGACGCCCTCGGTACCGCCGAAAACGTGTCCGGGCGCGCAAAACATGAAAACGGGACCCGACGCCCTCGGCACCGCCGTAAACGAGTCCGGGCGCGCAAAACTTGAAGCGGGAAAGGACGCCCTCGGTAACGCCGAAAACGAATCCGGGCGCGCAAAACATGCAAACGGGATCCGACGACCTCGGCACCGCCGAAAACGAGTCCGGGCGCGCAAAATAATAAAACGGGACCCGACGGCCTCGGCAACGTCGAAAACGTGTCCGGGCGCGCAAAACAAGAAAACGGGACCCGTCCACGTCGGCACCGCCGAAAACGAGTACGGGCGCGCAAAACATGAAAACGGCACCCGACGACCTCGGCAACGCCCAAAACGTGTCCGGGCACGAAAAACTTGAAAAAGGGAAAGGACGCCCTCGGTACCGCCGAAAATGAGTCCGGGCGCGCAAAACAAGAAAACGGGACCCGACGACGTCGGCGCCGCCGAAAATGATTCCGGGCGCGTAAAACATGAAAACGGGACCCGACGACCTCGGCACCGCCGAAAACGAGTCCGGGCGCGCAAAACAAGAAAACGGGACCCGACGACGTCGGCGCCGCCGAAAATGATTCTGGGCGCGCAAAACATGAAAACGGGACCCGACGACCTCGGCAACGCCCCAAAACGTGTCCGGGCGCGCAAAACTCGAAAACGGGACAGGACGCCCTCGGCACCGCCGAAAACGAGTCCGGGCGCGCAAAACAAGAAAACGGGACCCGACGCCCTCGGCACCGCCGTAAACGAGTCCGGGCGCGCAAAACTTGAAAACGGGAAAGGACGTCCTCGGTAACGGCGAAAACGAGTCCGGGCGCGCAAAACATGAAAACGGGACCCGACGACCTCGGCACCGCCGAATACGACTCCGGGCGCGCAAAACATGAAAACGGGTCCCGACGAACTCGGCAACGCCGAAAACGTGTCCGGGCGCGCAAAACAAGAAAACGGGACCCGACGACGTCGGCACCGCCGAAAACGAGTCCGGGCGCGCAAAACATGAAAACAGCACCCGACGACCTCGGCAACGCCCAAAAGGTGTCCTCGTGCTCAAAACTCGAAAACGGGACAGGACGCCCTCGGTACCGCCGAAAACGAGTCCGGGCGCGCAAAACATGAAAACGGGACTCGACGCCCTCGGCTACGCCCAAAACGTGTCCGGGCGCGCAAAACTCAAAAACGGGACAGGACGCCCTCGGTACCGCCGAAAACGTGTCCGGGCGCGCAAAACATGAAAACGGGACCCGACGCCCTCGGCACCGCCGTAAACGAGTCCGGGCGCGCAAAACTTGAAAGCGGGAAAGGACGCCCTCGGTAACGCCGAAAACGAATCCGGGCGCGCAAAACATGCAAACGGGATCCGACGACCTCGGCACCGCCGAAAACGAGTCCGGGCGCGCAAAACATTTAAACGGGACCCGACGGCCTCGGCAACGTCGAAAACGTGTCCGGGCGCGCAAAACAAGAAAACGGGACCCGTCCACGTCGGAACCGCCGAAAACGAGTACGGGCGCGCAAAACATGAAAACGGCACCCGACGACCTCGGCAACGCCCAAAACGTGTCCGGGCACGAAAAACTTGAAAAAGGGAAAGGACGCCCTCGGTACCGCCGAAAATGAGTCCAGGCTCGCAAAACAAGAAAACGGGACCCGACGACGTCGGCGCCGCCGAAAATGATTCCGGGCGCGCAAAACATGAAAACGGGACCCGACGACCTCGGCAACGCCCCAAAACGTGTCCGGGCGCGCAAAACTCGAAAACGGGACAGGACGCCCTCGGCACCTCCGAAAACGAGTCCGGGCGCGCAAAACAAGAAAACGGGACCCGACGCCCTCGGCACCGCCGTAAATGAGTCCGGGCGCGCAAAACTTGAAAACGGGAAAGGACGCCCTCGGTAACGGCGAAAACGAGTCCGGGCGCGCAAAACATGAAAACGGGACCCGACGACCTCGGCACCGCCGAATACGAGTCCGGGCGCGCAAAACATGAAAACGGGTCCCGACGAACTCGGCAACGCCGAAAACGTGTCCGGGCGCGCAAAACAAGAAAACGGGACCCGACGACGTCGGCATCGCCGAAAACGAGTCCGGGCGCGCAAAACATGAAAACGGCACCCGCCGACCTCGGCAACGCCCAAAAGGTGTCCTAGTGCGCAAAACTCAAAAACGGGAAAGGACGCCCTCGGTACCGCCGAAAACGAGTCCGGGCGCGCAAAACTAGAAAACGGGACCCGACGACGTCGGCACCGCCGAAAACGAGTCCGGGCGCGCAAAACATGAAAACGGCACCCGACGACCTCGGCAACGCCCAAAACGTGTCCGAGCGCGCAAAACTCGAAAACGGGACAGGACGCCCTCGGTACCGCCGAAAACGAGTCCGGGCACGCAAAACATGAAAACGGGACTCGACGCCCTCGGCTACGCCCAAAACGTGTCCGGGCGCGCAAAACTCGAAAACGGGACAGGACGCCCTCGGCACCGCCGAAAACGAGTCCGGGCGCGCAAAACAAGAAAACGGGACCCGACGCCCTCGGCACCGCCGTAAACGAGTCCGGGCGCGCAAAACTTGAAAACGGGAAAGGACGCCCTCGGTAACGGCGAAAACGAGTCCGGGCGCGCAAAACATGAAAACGGGACCCGACGACCTCGGCACCGCCGAATACGAGTCCGGGCGCGCAAAACATGAAAACGGGTCCCGACGAACTCGGCAACGCCGAAAACGTGTCCAGGCGCGCAAAACAAGAAAACGGGACCCGACGACGTCGGCAACGCCGAAAACGAGTCCGGGCGCGCAAAACATGAAAACGGCACCCGCCGACCTCGGCAACGCCCAAAAGGTGTCCTAGTGCGCAAAACTCGAAAACGGGAAAGGACGCCCTCGGTACCGCCGAAAACGAGTCCGGGCGCGCAAAACAAGAAAACGGGACCCGACGACGTCGGCATCGCCGAAAACGTGTCCGGGCGCACAAAACATCAAAACGGCACCCGACGACCTCGGCAACGCCCAAAACGTGTCCGAGCGCGCAAAACTCGAAAACGGGACAGGACGCCCTCGGTACCGCCGAAAACGAGTCCGGGCGCGCAAAACAAGAAAACGGGACCCGACGACGTCGGCATCGCCGAAAACGTGTCCGGGCGCGCAAAACATCAAAACGGCACCCGACGACCTCGGCAACGCCCAAAACGTGTCAGAGCGCGCAAAACTCGAAAACGGGACAGGACGCCCTCGGTACCGTCGAAAACGAGTCCGGGCGCGCAAAACATGAAAACGGGACTCGACGCCCTCGGCTACGCCCAAAACGTGTTCGGGCGCGCAAAACTCAAAAACGGGACAGGACGCCCTCGGTACCGCCGAAAACGTGTCCGGGCGCGCAAAACATGAAAACGGGACCCGACGCCCTCGGCACCGCCGTAAACGAGTCCGGGCGCGCAAAACTTGAAAGCGGGAAAGGACGCCCTCGGTAACGCCGAAAACGAATCCGGGCGCGCAAAACATGCAAACGGGATCCGACGACCTCGGCACCGCCGAAAACGAGTCCGGGCGCGCAAAACATTAAAACGGGACCCGACGGCCTCGGCAACGTCGAAAACGTGTCCGGGCGCGCAAAACAAGAAAACGGGACCCGTCCACGTCGGCACCACCGAAAACGAGTACGGGCGCGCAAAACATGAAAACGGCACCCGACGACCTCGGCAACGCCCAAAACGTGTCCGGGCACGAAAAACTTGAAAAAGGGAAAGGACGCCCTCGGTACCGCCGAAAATGAGTCCGGGCGCGCAAAACAAGAAAACGGGACCCGACGACGTCGGCGCCGCCGAAAATGATTCTGGGCGCGCAAAACATGAAAACGGGACCCGACGACCTCGGCAACGCCCCAAAACGTGTCCGGGCGCGCAAAACTCGAAAACGGGACAGGACGCCCTCGGCAACGCCGAAAACGTGTCCAGGCGCGCAAAACAAGAAAACGGGACCCGACGACGTCGGCAACGCCGAAAACGAGTCCGGGCGCGCAAAACATGAAAACGGCACCCGCCGACCTCGGCAACGCCCAAAAGGTGTCCTAGTGCGCAAAACTCGAAAACGGGAAAGGACGCCCTCGGTACCGCCGAAAACGAGTCCGGGCGCGCAAAACAAGAAAACGGGACCCGACGACGTCGGCATCGCCGAAAACGTGTCCGGGCGCACAAAACATCAAAACGGCACCCGACGACCTCGGCAACGCCCAAAACGTGTCCGAGCGCGCAAAACTCGAAAACGGGACAGGACGCCCTCGGTACCGCCGAAAACGAGTCCGGGCGCGCAAAACAAGAAAACGGGACCCGACGACGTCGGCATCGCCGAAAACGTGTCCGGGCGCGCAAAACATCAAAACGGCACCCGACGACCTCGGCAACGCCCAAAACGTGTCAGAGCGCGCAAAACTCGAAAACGGGACAGGACGCCCTCGGTACCGTCGAAAACGAGTCCGGGCGCGCAAAACATGAAAACGGGACTCGACGCCCTCGGCTACGCCCAAAACGTGTTCGGGCGCGCAAAACTCAAAAACGGGACAGGACGCCCTCGGTACCGCCGAAAACGTGTCCGGGCGCGCAAAACATGAAAACGGGACCCGACGCCCTCGGCACCGCCGTAAACGAGTCCGGGCGCGCAAAACTTGAAAGCGGGAAAGGACGCCCTCGGTAACGCCGAAAACGAATCCGGGCGCGCAAAACATGCAAACGGGATCCGACGACCTCGGCACCGCCGAAAACGAGTCCGGGCGCGCAAAACATTAAAACGGGACCCGACGGCCTCGGCAACGTCGAAAACGTGTCCGGGCGCGCAAAACAAGAAAACGGGACCCGTCCACGTCGGCACCGCCGAAAACGAGTACGGGCGCGCAAAACATGAAAACGGCACCCGACGACCTCGGCAACGCCCAAAACGTGTCCGGGCACGAAAAACTTGAAAAAGGGAAAGGACGCCCTCGGTACCGCCGAAAATGAGTCCGGGCGCGCAAAACAAGAAAACGGGACCCGACGACGTCGGCGCCGCCGAAAATGATTCTGGGCGCGCAAAACATGAAAACGGGACCCGACGACCTCGGAAACGCCCCAAAACGTGTCCGGGCGCGCAAAACTCGAAAACGGGACAGGACGCCCTCGGCACCGCCGAAAACGAGTCCGGGCGCGCAAAACAAGAAAACGGGACCCGACGCCCACGGCACCGCCGTAAACGAGTCCGGGCGCGCAAAACTTGAAAACGGGAAAGGACGACCTCGGTAACGGCGAAAACGAGTCCGGGGGCGCAAAACATGAAAACGGGACCCGACGACCTCGGCACCGCCGAATACGAGTCCGGGCGCGCAAAACATGAAAACGGGTCCCGACGAACTCGGCAACGCCGAAAACGTGTCCGGGCGCGCAAAACAAGAAAACGGGACCCGACGACGTCGGCACCGCCGAAAACGAGTCCGGGCGCGCAAAACATTAAAACAGCACCCGACGACCTCGGCAACGCCCAAAAGGTGTCCTTGTGCGCAAAACTCGAAAACGGGAAAGGACGCCCTCGGTACCGCCGAAAATGAGTCCGGGCGCGCAAAACAAGAAAACGGGACCCGACGACGTCGGCACCGCCGAAAACGAGTCCGGGCGCGCAAAACATGAAAACGGCACCCGACGACCTCGGCAACGCCCAAAACGTGTCCGAGCGCGCAAAACCCGAAAACGGGACAGGACGCCCTCGGTACCGCCGAAAACGAGTCCGGGCGCGCAAAACATGAAAACGGGACTCGACGCCCTCGGCTACGCCCAAAACGTGTCCGGGCGCGCAAAACTCAAAAACGGGACAGGACGCCCTCGGTACCGCCGAAAACGTGTCCGGGCGCGCAAAACATGAAAACGGGACCCGACGCCCTCGGCACCGCCGTAAACGAGTCCGGGCGCGCAAAACTTGAAAGCGGGAAAGGACGCCCTCGATAACGCCGAAAACGAATCCGGGCGCGCAAAACATGCAAACGGGATCCGACGACCTCGGCACCGCCGAAAACGAGTCCGGGCGCGAAAAACATTAAAACGGGATCCGACGGCCTCGGCAACGTCGAAAACGTGTCCGGGCGCGCAAAACAAGAAAACGGGACCCGTCCACGTCGGCACCGCCGAAAACGAGTACGGAGGCGCAAAACATGAAAACTGCACCCGACGACCTCGGCAACGCCCAAAACGTGTCCGGGCACGAAAAACTTGAAAAAGGGAAAGGACGCCCTCGGTACCGCCGAAAATGAGTCCGGGCGCGCAAAACAAGAAAACGGGACCCGACGACGTCGGCGCCGCCGAAAATGATTCTGTGCGCGCAAAACATGAAAGCGGGACCTGACGACCTCGGCAACGCCCCAAAACGTGTCCGGGCGCGCAAAACTCGAAAACGGGACAGGACGCCCTCGGCACCGCCGAAAACGAGTCCGGGCGGGCAAAACAAGAAAACGGGACCCGACGCCCTCGGCACCGCCGTAAACGAGTCCGGGCGCGCAAAACTTGAAAGCGGGAAAGGACGCCCTCGGTAACGCCGAAAACGAATCCGGGCGCGCAAAACATGCAAACGGGATCCGACGACCTCGGCACCGCCGAAAACGAGTCCGGGCGCGCAAAACATTAAAACGGGACCCGACGGCCTCGGCAACGTCGAAAACGTGTCCGGGCGCGCAAAACAAGAAAACGGGACCCGTCCACGTCGGCACCGCCGAAAACGAGTACGGGCGCGCAAAACATGAAAACGGCACCCGACGACCTCGGCAACGCCCAAAACGTGTCCGGGCACGAAAAACTTGAAAAAGGGAAAGGACGCCCTCGGTACCGCCGAAAATGAGTCCGGGCGCGCAAAACAAGAAAACGGGACCCGACGACGTCGGCGCCGCCGAAAATGATTCTGGGCGCGCAAAACATGAAAACGGGACCCGACGACCTCGGCAACGCCCCAAAACGTGTCCGGGCGCGCAAAACTCGAAAACGGGACAGGACGCCCTCGGCACCGCCGAAAACGAGTCCGGGCGCGCAAAACAAGAAAACGGGACCCGACGCCCTCGGCACCGCCGTAAACGAGTCCGGGCGCGCAAAACTTGAAAACGGGAAAGGACGTCCTCGGTAACGGCGAAAACGAGTCCGGGCGCGCAAAACATGAAAACGGGACCCGACGACCTCGGCACCGCCGAATATGAGTCCGGGCGCGCAAAACATGAAAACGGGTCCCGACGAACTCGGCAACGCCGAAAACGTGTCCGGGCGCGCAAAACAAGAAAACGGGACCCGACGACGTCGGCACCGCCGAAAACGAGTCCGGGCGCGCAAAACATGAAAACAGCACCCGCCGACCTCGGCAACGCCCAAAAGGTGTCCAAGTGCGCAAAACTCGAAAACGGGAAAGGACGCCCTCGGTACCGCCGAAAACGAGTCCGGGCGCGCATAACAAGAAAACGGGACCCGACGACGTCGGCACCGCCGAAAACGAGTCCGGGCGCGCAAAACATGAAAACGGCACCCGACGACCTCGGCAATGCCCAAAACGTGTCCGAGCGCGCAAAACTCGAAAACGGGACAGGACGCCCTCGGTACCGTCGAAAACGAGTCCGGGCGCGCAAAACATGAAAACGGGACTCGACGCCCTCGGCTACGCCCAAAACGTGTCCGGGCGCGCAAAACTCAAAAACGGGACAGGACGCCCTCGGTACCGCCGAAAACGTGTCCGGGCGCGCAAAACATGAAAACGGGACCCGACGCCCTCGGCACCGCCGTAAACGAGTCCGGGCGCGCAAAACTTGAAAGCGGGAAAGGATGCCCTCGGTAACGCCGAAAACGAATCCGGGCGCGCAAAACATGCAAACGGGATCCGACGACCTCGGCACCGCCGAAAATGAATCCGGGCGCGCAAAACATTAAAACGGGACCCGACGGCCTCGGCAACGTCGAAAACGTGTCCGGGCGCGCAAAACAAGAAAACGGGACCCGTCCACGTCGGCACCGCCGAAAACGAGTACGGGCGCGCAAAACATGAAAACGGCACCCGACGACCTCGGCAACGCCCAAAACGTGTCCGGGCACGAAAAACTTGAAAAAGGGAAAGGACGTCCTCGGTACCGCCGAAAATGAGTCCGGGCGCGCAAAACAAGAAAACGGGACCCGACGACGTCGGCGCCGCCGAAAATTATTCTGGGCGCGCAAAACATGAAAACGGGACCCGACGACCTCGGAAACGCCCCAAAACGTGTCCGGGCGCGCAAAACTCGAAAACGGGACAGGACGCCCTCGGCACCGCCGAAAACGAGTCCGGGCGCGCAAAACAAGAAAACGGGACCCGACGCCCACGGCACCGCCGTAAACGAGTCCGGGCGCGCAAAACTTGAAAACGGGAAAGGACGACCTCGGTAACGGCGAAAACGAGTCCGGGGGCGCAAAACATGAAAACGGGACCCGACGACCTCGGCACCGCCGAATACGAGTCCGGGCGCGCAAAACATGAAAACGGGTCCCGACGAACTCGGCAACGCCGAAAACGTGTCCGGGCGCGCAAAACAAGAAAACGGGACCCGACGACGTCGGCACCGCCGAAAACGAGTCCGGGCGCGCAAAACATTAAAACAGCACCCGCCGACCTCGGCAACGCCCAAAAGGTGTCCTTGTGCGCAAAACTCGAAAACGGGAAAGGACGCCCTCGGTACCGCCGAAAATGAGTCCGGGCGCGCAAAACAAGAAAACGGGACCCGACGACGTCGGCACCGCCGAAAACGAGTCCGGGCGCGCAAAACATGAAAACGGCACCCGACGACCTCGGCAACGCCCAAAACGTGTCCGAGCGCGCAAAACCCGAAAACGGGACAGGACGCCCTCGGTACCGCCGAAAACGAGTCCGGGCGCGCAAAACATGAAAACGGGACTCGACGCCCTCGGCTACGCCCAAAACGTGTCCGGGCGCGCAAAACTCAAAAACGGGACAGGACGCCCTCGGTACCGCCGAAAACGTGTCCGGGCGCGCAAAACATGAAAACGGGACCCGACGCCCTCGGCACCGCCGTAAACGAGTCCGGGCGCGCAAAACTTGAAAGCGGGAAAGGACGCCCTCGATAACGCCGAAAACGAATCCGGGCGCGCAAAACATGCAAACGGGATCCGACGACCTCGGCACCGCCGAAAACGAGTCCGGGCGCGAAAAACATTAAAACGGGACCCGACGGCCTCGGCAACGTCGAAAACGTGTCCGGGCGCGCAAAACAAGAAAACGGGACCCGTCCACGTCGGCACCGCCGAAAACGAGTACGGGCGCGCAAAACATGAAAACGGCACCCGACGACCTCGGCAACGCCCAAAACGTGTCCGGGCACGAAAAACTTGAAAAAGGGAAAGGACGCCCTCGGTACCGCCGAAAATGAGTCCGGGCGCGCAAAACAAGAAAACGGGACCCGACGACGTCGGCGCCGCCGAAAATGATTCTGGGCGCGCAAAACATGAAAACGGGACCCGACGACCTCGGAAACGCCCCAAAACGTGTCCGGGCGCGCAAAACTCGAAAACGGGACAGGACGCCCTCGGCACCGCCGAAAACGAGTCCGGGCGCGCAAAACAAGAAAACGGGACCCGACGCCCACGGCACCGCCGTAAACGAGTCCGGGCGCGCAAAACTTGAAAACGGGAAAGGACGACCTCGGTAACGGCGAAAACGAGTCCGGGGGCGCAAAACATGAAAACGGGACCCGACGACCTCGGCACCGCCGAATACGAGTCCGGGCGCGCAAAACATGAAAACGGGTCCCGACGAACTCGGCAACGCCGAAAACGTGTCCGGGCGCGCAAAACAAGAAAACGGGACCCGACGACGTCGGCACCGCCGAAAACGAGTCCGGGCGCGCAAAACATTAAAACAGCACCCGACGACCTCGGCAACGCCCAAAAGGTGTCCTTGTGCGCAAAACTCGAAAACGGGAAAGGACGCCCTCGGTACCGCCGAAAATGAGTCCGGGCGCGCAAAACAAGAAAACGGGACCCGACGACGTCGGCACCGCCGAAAACGAGTCCGGGCGCGCAAAACATGAAAACGGCACCCGACGACCTCGGCAACGCCCAAAACGTGTCCGAGCGCGCAAAACCCGAAAACGGGACAGGACGCCCTCGGTACCGCCGAAAACGAGTCCGGGCGCGCAAAACATGAAAACGGGACTCGACGCCCTCGGCTACGCCCAAAACGTGTCCGGGCGCGCAAAACTCAAAAACGGGACAGGACGCCCTCGGTACCGCCGAAAACGTGTCCGGGCGCGCAAAACATGAAAACGGGACCCGACGCCCTCGGCACCGCCGTAAACGAGTCCGGGCGCGCAAAACTTGAAAGCGGGAAAGGACGCCCTCGATAACGCCGAAAACGAATCCGGGCGCGCAAAACATGCAAACGGGATCCGACGACCTCGGCACCGCCGAAAACGAGTCCGGGCGCGAAAAACATTAAAACGGGACCCGACGGCCTCGGCAACGTCGAAAACGTGTCCGGGCGCGCAAAACAAGAAAACGGGACCCGTCCACGTCGGCACCGCCGAAAACGAGTACGGAGGCGCAAAACATGAAAACTGCACCCGACGACCTCGGCAACGCCCAAAACGTGTCCGGGCACGAAAAACTTGAAAAAGGGAAAGGACGCCCTCGGTACCGCCGAAAATGAGTCCGGGCGCGCAAAACAAGAAAACGGGACCCGACGACGTCGGCGCCGCCGAAAATGATTCTGTGCGCGCAAAACATGAAAGCGGGACCTGACGACCTCGGCAACGCCCCAAAACGTGTCCGGGCGCGCAAAACTCGAAAACGGGACAGGACGCCCTCGGCACCGCCGAAAACGAGTCCGGGCGGGCAAAACAAGAAAACGGGACCCGACGCCCTCGGCACCGCCGTAAACGAGTCCGGGCGCGCAAAACTTGAAAACGGGAAAGGACGCCCTCGGTAACGGCGAAAACGAGTCCGGGCGCGCAAAACATGAAAACAGGACCCGACGACCTCGGCACCGCCGAATACGAGTCCGGGCGCGCAAAACATGAAAACAGGTCCCGACGAACTCGGCAACGCCGAAAACGTGTCCGTGCGCGCAAAACAAGAAAACGGGACCCGACGACGTCGGCACCGCCGAAAACGAGTCCGGGCGCGCAAAACATGAAAACAGCACCCGAAAACGGGAATGGACGCCCTCGGTACCGCCGAAAACGTGTCCGGCGCGCAAAACATGAAAACGGGACCCGACGCCCTAGGCACCGCCGTAAACGAGTCCGGGCGCGCAAAACTTGAAAGCGGGAAAGGACGCCCTCGGTAACGCCGAAAACGAATCCGGGCGCGCAAAACATGCAAACGGGATCCGACGACCTCGGCACCGCCGAAAACGAGTCCGGGCGCGCAAAACATTAAAACGGGACCCGACGGCCTCGGCAACGTCGAAAACGTGTCCGGGCGCGCAAAACAAGAAAAAACAGGACTCGTCCACGTCGGCACCGCCGAAAACGAGTACGGGCGCGCAAAACATGAAAACGGCTCCCGACGACCTCTGCAACGCCCAAAACGTGTCCGGGCACGAAAAACTTGAAAAAGGGAAAGGACGCCCTCGGTACCGCCGAAAATGAGTCCGTGCGCGCAAAACAAGAAAACGGGACCCGACGCCCTCGGCACCGCCGTAAACGAGTCCGGGCGCGCAAAACTTGAAAACGGGAAAGGACGCCCTCGGTAACGGCGAAAACGAGTTGGGGCGCGCAAAACATGAAAACTGGACCCGACGACCTCGGCACCGCCGAATACGAGTCCGGGCGCGTAAAACATGCAAACGGGATCCGACGACCTCGGCACCGCCGAAAACGAGTCCGGGCGCGTAAAACATGAAAACGGGACCCGACGACCTCGGCACCGCCGAATACGAGTCCGGGCGCGTAAAACATGAAAACGGGACCCGACGACCTCGGCAACGCCGAAAACGTGTCCGGGCGCGCAAAACAAGAAAACGGGACCCGACGACGTCGGCACCGCCGAAAACGAGTCCGGGCGCGCAAAACATGAAAACAGCACCCGACGACCTCGGCAACGCCCAAAAGGTGTCCTAGTGCGCAAAACTCGAAAACAGGAAAGGACGCCCTCGGTACCGCCGAAAACGAGTCCGGGCGCGCAAAACATGAAAACGGGACTCGACGCCCTCGGCTACGCCCAAAACGTGTCCGGGCGCGCAAAACTCAAAAACGGGACAGGACGCCCTCGGTACCGCCGAAAACGTGTCCGGGCGCGCAAAACATGAAAGCGGGACACGACGCCCTCGGCACCGCCGTAAACGAGTCCGGGCGCGCAAAACTTGAAAGCGGGAAAGGACGCCCTCGGTAACGCCGAAAACGAATCCGGGCGCGCAAAACATGCATACGGGATCCGACGACCTCGGCACCGCCGAAAACGAGTCCGGGCGCACAAAATATTAAAACGGGACCCGACGGCCTCGGCAACGTCGAAAACGTGTCCGGGCGCGCAAAACAAGAAAACGGGACCCGTCCACGTCGGCACCGCCAAAAACGATTACGGGCGCGCAAAACATGAAAACGGCACCCGACGACCTCGGCAACGCCCAAAACGTGTTCGGGCACGAAAAACTTGAAAAAGGGAAAGGACGCCCTCGGTACCGCCAAAAATGAGTCCGGGCGCGCAAAACAAGAAAACGGGACCGGACGACGTCGGCGCCGCCGAAAATGATTCTGGGCGCGCAAAACATGCAAAACGGGACCCGACGACCTCGGCAACGCCCCAAAACGTGTCCGGGCGCGCAAAACTCGAAAACAGGACAGGACGCCCTCGGCACCGCCGAAAACGAGTCCGGGCGCGCAAAACAAGAAAACGGGACCCGACGCCCTCGGCACCGCCGTAAACGAGTCCGGAAGCGCAAAACTTGAAAACGGGTAAGGACGCCCTCGGCACCGCCGTAAACGAGTCCGGGCGCGCAAAACTTGAAAACGGGAAAGGACGCCCTCGATAACGGCGAAAACGAGTCCGGGCGCGCAAAACATGAAAACGGGACCCGACGACCTCGGCACCGCCGAATACGAGTCCGGGCGCGCAAAACATGAAAACGGGTCCCGACGAACTCGGCAACGCCGAAAACGTGTCCGGGCGCGCAAAACAAGAAAACGGGACCCGACGACGTCGGCACCGCCGAAAACGAGTCCGGGCGCGCAAAACATTAAAATGGCACCCGACGACCTCGGCAACGCCCAAAAGGTGTCCTAGTGCGCAAAACTCGAAAACGGGAAAGGACGCCCTCGGTACCGCCGAAAATGAGTCCGGGCGCGCAAAACAAGAAAACGGGACCCGACGACGTCGGCACCGCCGAAAACGAGTCCGGGCGCGCAAAACATGAAAACGGCACCCGACGACCTCGGCAACGCCCAAAACGTGTCCGAGCGCGCAAAACCCGAAAACGGGACAGGACGCCCTCGGTACCGCCGAAAACGAGTCCGGGCGCGCAAAACATGAAAACGGGACTCGACGCCCTCGGCTACGCCCAAAACGTGTCCGGGCGCGCAAAACTCAAAAACGGGACAGGACGCCCTCGGTACCGCCGAAAACGTGTCCGGGCGCGCAAAACATGAAAACGGGACCCGACGCCCTCGGCACCGCCGTAAACGAGTCCGGGCGCGCAAAACTTGAAAGCGGGAAAGGACGCCCTCGGTAACGCCGAAAACGAATCCGGGCGCGCAAAACATGCAAACGGGATCCGACGACCTCGGCACCGCCGAAAACGAGTCCGGGCGCGCAAAACATTAAAACGGGACCCGACGGCCTCGGCAACGTCGAAAACGTGTCCGGGCGCGCAAAACAAGAAAACGGGACCCGTCCACGTCGACACCGCCGAAAACGAGTACGGGCGCGCAAAACATGAAAACGGCACCCGACGACCTCGGCAACGCCCAAAACGTGTCCGGGCACGAAAAACTTGAAAAAGGGAAAGGACGCCCTCGGTACCGCCGAAAATGATTCCGGGCGCGCAAAACATGAAAACGGGACCCGACGACCTCGGCAACGCCCCAAAACGTGTCCGGGCGCGCAAAACTCGAAAACGGGACAGGACGCCCTCGGCACCGCCGAAAACGAGTCCGGGCGCGCAAAACAAGAAAACGGGACACGACGCCCTCGGCACCGCCGTAAACGAGTCCGGGCGCGCAAAACTTGAAAACGGGAAAGGACGCCCTCGGTAACGGCGAAAACGAGTCAGGGCGCGCAAAACATGAAAACGGGACCCGACAACCTCGGCACCGCCGAATACGAGTCCGGGCGCGCAAAACATGAAAACGGGTCCCGACAAACTCGGCAACGCCGAAAACGTGTCCGGGCGCGCAAAACAAGAAAACGGGACCCGACGACGTCGGCACCGCCGAAAACGAGTCCGGGCGCGCAAAACATTAAAACGGCACCCGACGACCTCGGCAACGCCCAAAAGGTGTCCTAGTGCGCAAAACTCGAAAACGGGAAAGGACGCCCTCGGTACCGCCGAAAATGAGTCCGGGCGCGCAAAACAAGAAAACGGGACCCGACGACGTCGGCACCGCCGAAAACGAGTCCGGGCGCGCAAAACATGAAAACTGCACCCGACGACCTCGGCAACGCCCAAAACGTGTCCGAGCGCGCAAAACCCGAAAACGGGACAGGACGCCCTCGGTACCGCCGAAAACGAGTCCGGGCGCGCAAAACATGAAAACGGGACTCGACGCCCTCGGCTACGCCCAAAACGTGTCCGGGCGCGCAAAACTCAAAAACGGGACAGGACGCCCTCGGTACCGCCGAAAACGTGTCCGGGCGCGCAAAACATGAAAACGGGACACGACGCCCTCGGCACCGCCGTAAACGAGTCCGGGCGCGCAAAACTTGAAAGCGGGAAAGGACGCCCTCGGTAACGCCGAAAACGAATCCGGGCGCGCAAAACATGCAAACGGGATCCGACGACCTCGGCACCGCCGAAAACGAGTCCGGGCGCACAAAATATTAAAACGGGACCCGACGGCCTCGGCAACGTCGAAAACGTGTCCGGGCGCGCAAAACAAGAAAACGGGACCCGTCCACGTCGGCACCGCCAAAAACGAGTACGGGCGCGCAAAACATGAAAACGGCACCCGACGACCTCGGCAACGCCCAAAACGTGTCCGGGCACGAAAAACTTGAAAAAGGGAAAGGACGCCCTCGGTACCGCCGAAAATGAGTCCGGGCGCGCAAAACAAGAAAACGGGACCGGACGACGTCGGCGCCGCCGAAAATGATTCTGTGCGCGCAAAACATGAAAACGGGACCCGACGACCTCGGCAACGCCCCAAAACGTGTCCGGGCGCGCAAAACTCGAAAACGGGACAGGACGCCCTCGGCACCGCCGAAAACGAGTCCGGGTGGGCAAAACAAGAAAACGGGACCCGACGCCCTCGGCACCGCCGTAAACGAGTCCGGGCGCGCAAAACTTGAAAACGGGAAAGGACGCCCTCGGTAACGGCGAAAACGAGTCCGGGCGCGCAAAACATGAAAACGGGACCCGACGACCTCGGCACCGCCGAATACGAGTCCGGGCGCGCAAAACATGAAAACAGGTCCCGACGAACTCGGCAACGCCGAAAACGTGTCCGGGCGCGCAAAACAAGAAAACGGGACCCGACGACGTCAGCACCGCCGAAAACGAGTCCGGGCGCGCAAAACATGAAAACAGCACCCGACGACCTCGGCAACGCCCAAAAGGTGTCCTAGTGCGCAAAACTCGAAAACGGGAAAGGACGCCCTCGGTACCGCCGAAAACGAGTCCGGGCGCGCAAAACAAGAAAACGGGACCCGACGACCTCGGCACCGCCGAAAACGAGTCCGGGCGCGCAAAACATGAAAACGGCACCCGACGACCTCGGCAACGCCCAAAACGTGTCCGAGCGCGCAAAACTCGAAAACGGGACAGGACGCCCTCGGTACCGCCGAAAACGAGTCCGGGCGCGCAAAACATGAAAACGGGACTCGACGCCCTCGGCTACGCCCAAAACGTGTCCGGGCGCGCAAAACTCAAAAACGGGACAGGACGCCCTCGATACCGCCGAAAACGTGTCCGGCGCGCAAAACATGAAAACGGGACCCGACGCCCTCGGCACCGCCGTAAACGAGTCCGGGCGCGCAAAACTTGAAAGCGGGAAAGGACGCCCTCGGTAACGCCGAAAACGAATCCGGGCGCGCAAAACATGCAAACGGGATCCGACGACCTCGGCACCGCCGAAAACGAGTCCGGGCGCGCAAAACATTAAAACGGGACCCGACGGCCTCGGCAACGTCGAAAACGTGTCCAGGCGCGCAAAACAAGAAAACGGGACCCGTCCACGTCGGCTCCGCCGAAAACGAGTACGGGCGCGCAAAACATGAAAACGGCACCCGACGACCTCGGCAACGCCCAAAACGTGTCCGGGCACGAAAAACTTGAAAAAGGGAAAGGACGCCCTCGGTACCGCCGAAAATGAGTCCGGGCGCGCAAAATAAGAAAACGGGACCCGACGACGTCGGCGCCGCCGAAAATGATTCTGGGCGCGCAAAACATGAAAACGGGACCCGACGACCTCGGAAACGCCCCAAAACGTGTCCGGGCGCGCAAAACTCGAAAACGGGACAGGACGCCCTCGGCACCGCCGAAAACGAGTCCGGGCGCGCAAAACAAGAAAACGGGACCCGACGCCCACGGCACCGCCGTAAACGAGTCCGGGCGCGCAAAACTTGAAAACGGGAAAGGACGCCCTCGGTAACGGCGAAAACGAGTCCGGGGGCGCAAAACATGAAAACGGGACCCGACGACCTCGGCACCGCCGAATACGAGTCCGGGCGCGCCAAACATGAAAACGGGTCCCGACGAACTCGGCAACGCCGAAAACGTGTCCGGGCGCGCAAAACAAGAAAACGGGACCCGACGACGTCGGCACCGCCGAAAACGAGTCCGGGCGCGCAAAACATTAAAACAGCACCCGACGACCTCGGCAACGCCCAAAAGGTGTCCTTGTGCGCAAAACTCGAAAACGGGAAAGGACGCCCTCGGTACCGCCGAAAATGAGTCCGGGCGCGCAAAACAAGAAAACGGGACCCGACGACGTCGGCACCGCCGAAAACGAGTCCGGGCGCGCAAAACATGAAAACGGCACCCGACGACCTCGGCAACGCCCAAAACGTGTCCGAGCGCGCAAAACCCGAAAACGGGACAGGACGCCCTCGGTACCGCCGAAAACGAGTCCGGGCGCGCAAAACATGAAAACGGGACTCGACGCCCTCGGCTACGCCTAAAACGTGTCCGGGCGCGCAAAACTCAAAAACGGGACAGGACGCCCTCGGTACCCCCGAAAACGTGTCCGGGCGCGCAAAACATGAAAACGGGACCCGACGCCCTCGGCACCGCCGTAAACGAGTCCGGGCGCGCAAAACTTGAAAGCGGGAAAGGACGCCCTCGATAACGCCGAAAACGAATCCGGGCGCGCAAAACATGCAAACGGGATCCGACGACCACGGCACCGCCGAAAACGAGTCCGGGCGCGAAAAACATTAAAACGGGACCCGACGGCCTCGGCAACGTCGAAAACGTGTCCGGGCGCGCAAAACAAGAAAACGGGACCCGTCCACGTCGGCACCGCCGAAAATGAGTACGGGCGCGCAAAACATGAAAACGGCACCCGACGACCTCGGCAACGCCCAAAACGTGTCCGGGCACGAAAAACTTGAAAAAGGGAAAGGACGCCCTCGGTACCGCCGAAAATGAGTCCGTGCGCGCAAAACAAGAAAACAGGACCCGACGACGTCGGCGCCGCCGAAAATGATTCCGGGCGCGCAAAACATGAAAACGGGACCCGACGACCTCGGCAACGCCCCAAAACGTGTCCGGGCGCGCAAAACTCGAAAACGGGACAGGACGCCCTCGGCACCGCCGAAAACGAGTCCGGGCGCGCAAAACAAGAAAACTGGACCCGACGCCCTCGGCACCGCCGTAAACGAGTCCGGGCGCGCAAAACTTGAAAACGGGAAAGGACGCCCTCGGTAACGGCGAAAACGAGTTGGGGCGCGCAAAACATGAAAACTGGACCCGACGACCTCGGCACCGCCGAATACGAGTCCGGGCGCGTAAAACATGCAAACGGGATCCGACGACCTCGGCACCGCCGAAAACGAGACCGGGCGCGCAAAACTTGAAAAAGGGAAAGGACGCCCTCGGTAACGGCGAAAACGAGTCCGGGCGCGCAAAACATGTAAACTGGACCCGACGACCTCGGCACCGCCGAATACGAGTCCGGGCGCGTAAAACATGAAAACGGGACCCGACGACCTCGGCAACGCCGAAAACGTGTCCGGGCGCGCAAAACAAGAAAACGGGACCCGACGACGTCGGCACCACCGAAAACGAGTCCGGGCGCGCAAAACATGAAAACAGCAGCCGACGACCTCGGCAACGCCCAAAAGGTGTCCTAGTGCGCAAAACTCGAAAACGGGAAAGGACGCCCTCGGTACCGCCGAAAACGAGTCCGGGCGCGCAAAACATGAAAACGGGACTCGACGCCCTCGGCTACGCCCAAAACGTGTCCGGGCGCGCAAAACTCAAAAACGGGACAGGACGCCCTCGGTACCGCCGAAAACGTGTCCGGGCGCGCAAAACATGAAAACGGGACCCGACGCCCTCGGCACCGCCGTAAACGAGTCCGGGCGCGCAAAACTTGAAAGCGGGAAAGGACGCCCTCGGTAACGCCGAAAACGAATCCGGGCGCGCAAAACATGCATACGGGATCCGACGACCTCGGCACCGCCGAAAACGAGTCCGGGCAAACAAAACATTAAAACGGGACCCGACGGCCTCGGCAACGTCGAAAACGTGTCCGGGCGCGCAAAACAAGAAAACGGGACCCGTCCACGTCGGCACCGCCGAAAACGAGTACGGGCGCGCAAAACATGAAAACGGCACCCGACGACCTCGGCAACGCCCAAAACGTGTCCGGGCACGAAAAACTTGAAAAAGGGAAAGGACGCCCTCGGTACCGCCGAAAATGAGTCCGGGCGCGCAAAACAAGAAAACGGGACCGGACGACGTCGGCGCCGCCGAAAATGATTCTGGGCGCGCAAAACATGCAAAACGGGACCCGACGACCTCGGCAACGCCCCAAAACGTGTCCGGGCGCGCAAAACTCGAAAACGGGACAGGACGCCCTCGGCACCGCCGAAAACGAGTCCGGGCGCGCAAAACAAGAAAACGGGACCCGACGCCCTCGGCACCGCCGTAAACGAGTCCGGAAGCGCAAAACTTGAAAACGGGAAAGGACGCCCTCGGCACCGCCGTAAACGAGTCCGGGCGCGCAAAACTTGAAAACGGGAAAGGACGCCCTCGATAACGGCGAAAACGAGTCCGGGCGCGCAAAACATGAAAACGGGACCCGACGACCTCGGCACCGCCGAATACGAGTCCGGGCGCGCAAAACATGAAAACGGGTCCCGACGAACTCGGCAACGCCGAAAACGTGTCCGGGCGCGCAAAACAAGAAAACGGGACCCGACGACGTCGGCACCGCCGAAAACGAGTCCGGGCGCGCAAAACATTAAAACGGCACCCGACGACCTCGGCAACGCCCAAAAGGTGTCCTAGTGCGCAAAACTCGAAAACGGGAAAGGACGCCCTCGGTACCGCCGAAAATGAGTCCGGGCGCGCAAAACAAGAAAACGGGACCCGACGACGTCGGCACCGCCGAAAACGAGTCCGGGCGCGCAAAACATGAAAACGGCACCCGACGACCTCGGCAACGCCCAAAACGTGTCCGAGCGCGCAAAACCCGAAAACGGGACAGGACGCCCTCGGTACCGCCGAAAACGAGTCCGGGCGCGCAAAACATGAAAACGGGACTCGACGCCCTCGGCTACGCCCAAAACGTGTCCGGGCGCGCAAAACTCAAAAACGGGACAGGACGCCCTCGGTACCGCCGAAAACGTGTCCGGGCGCGCAAAACATGAAAACGGGACCCGACGCCCTCGGCACCGCCGTAAACGAGTCCGGGCGCGCAAAACTTGAAAGCGGGAAAGGACGCCCTCGGTAACGCCGAAAACGAATCCGGGCGCGCAAAACAAGCAAACGGGATCCGACGACCTCGGCACCGCCGAAAACGAGTCCGGGCGCGCAAAACATTAAAACGGGACCCGACGGCCTCGGCAACGTCGAAAACGTGTCCGGGCGCGCAAAACAAGAAAACGGGACCCGTCCACGTCGGCACCGCCGAAAACGAGTACGGGCGCGCAAAACATGAAAACGGCACCCGACGACCTCGGCAACGCCCAAAACGTGTCCGGGCACGAAAAACTTGAAAAAGGGAAAGGACGCCCTCGGTACCGCCGAAAATGAGTCCGGGCGCGCAAAACAAGAAAACGGGACCCGACGACGTCGGCGCCGCCGAAAATGATTCCGTGCGCGCAAAACATGAAAACGGGACCCGACGACCTCGGCAACGCCCCAAAACGTGTCCGGGCGCGCAAAACTCGAAAACGGGACAGGACGCCCTCGGCACCGCCGAAAACGAGTCCGGGCGCGCAAAACAAGAAAACGGGACCCGACGCCCTCGGCACCGCCGTAAACGAGTCCGGGCGCGCAAAACTTGAAAACGGGAAAGGACGCCCTCGGTAACGGCGAAAACGAGTCCGGGGGCGCAAAACATGAAAACGGGACCCGACGACCTCGGCACCGCCGAATACGAGTCCGGGCGCGCCAAACATGAAAACGGGTCCCGACGAACTCGGCAACGCCGAAAACGTGTCCGGGCGCGCAAAACAAGAAAACGGGACCCGACGACGTCGGCACCGCCGAAAACGAGTCCGGGCGCGCAAAACATTAAAACAGCACCCGACGACCTCGGCAACGCCCAAAAGGTGTCCTTGTGCGCAAAACTCGAAAACGGGAAAGGACGCCCTCGGTACCGCCGAAAATGAGTCCGGGCGCGCAAAACAAGAAAACGGGACCCGACGACGTCGGCACCGCCGAAAACGAGTCCGGGCGCGCAAAACATGAAAACGGCACCCGACGACCTCGGCAACGCCCAAAACGTGTCCGAGCGCGCAAAACCCGAAAACGGGACAGGACGCCCTCGGTACCGCCGAAAACGAGTCCGGGCGCGCAAAACATGAAAACGGGACTCGACGCCCTCGGCTACGCCTAAAACGTGTCCGGGCGCGCAAAACTCAAAAACGGGACAGGACGCCCTCGGTACCCCCGAAAACGTGTCCGGGCGCGCAAAACATGAAAACGGGACCCGACGCCCTCGGCACCGCCGTAAACGAGTCCGGGCGCGCAAAACTTGAAAGCGGGAAAGGACGCCCTCGATAACGCCGAAAACGAATCCGGGCGCGCAAAACATGCAAACGGGATCCGACGACCACGGCACCGCCGAAAACGAGTCCGGGCGCGAAAAACATTAAAACGGGACCCGACGGCCTCGGCAACGTCGAAAACGTGTCCGGGCGCGCAAAACAAGAAAACGGGACCCGTCCACGTCGGCACCGCCGAAAATGAGTACGGGCGCGCAAAACATGAAAACGGCACCCGACGACCTCGGCAACGCCCAAAACGTGTCCGGGCACGAAAAACTTGAAAAAGGGAAAGGACGCCCTCGGTACCGCCGAAAATGAGTCCGTGCGCGCAAAACAAGAAAACAGGACCCGACGACGTCGGCGCCGCCGAAAATGATTCCGGGCGCGCAAAACATGAAAACGGGACCCGACGACCTCGGCAACGCCCCAAAACGTGTCCGGGCGCGCAAAACTCGAAAACGGGACAGGACGCCCTCGGCACCGCCGAAAACGAGTCCGGGCGCGCAAAACAAGAAAACTGGACCCGACGCCCTCGGCACCGCCGTAAACGAGTCCGGGCGCGCAAAACTTGAAAACGGGAAAGGACGCCCTCGGTAACGGCGAAAACGAGTTGGGGCGCGCAAAACATGAAAACTGGACCCGACGACCTCGGCACCGCCGAATACGAGTCCGGGCGCGTAAAACATGCAAACGGGATCCGACGACCTCGGCACCGCCGAAAACGAGACCGGGCGCGCAAAACTTGAAAAAGGGAAAGGACGCCCTCGGTAACGGCGAAAACGAGTCCGGGCGCGCAAAACATGTAAACTGGACCCGACGACCTCGGCACCGCCGAATACGAGTCCGGGCGCGTAAAACATGAAAACGGGACCCGACGACCTCGGCAACGCCGAAAACGTGTCCGGGCGCGCAAAACAAGAAAACGGGACCCGACGACGTCGGCACCACCGAAAACGAGTCCGGGCGCGCAAAACATGAAAACAGCAGCCGACGACCTCGGCAACGCCCAAAAGGTGTCCTAGTGCGCAAAACTCGAAAACGGGAAAGGACGCCCTCGGTACCGCCGAAAACGAGTCCGGGCGCGCAAAACATGAAAACGGGACTCGACGCCCTCGGCTACGCCCAAAACGTGTCCGGGCGCGCAAAACTCAAAAACGGGACAGGACGCCCTCGGTACCGCCGAAAACGTGTCCGGGCGCGCAAAACATGAAAACGGGACCCGACGCCCTCGGCACCGCCGTAAACGAGTCCGGGCGCGCAAAACTTGAAAGCGGGAAAGGACGCCCTCGGTAACGCCGAAAACGAATCCGGGCGCGCAAAACATGCATACGGGATCCGACGACCTCGGCACCGCCGAAAACGAGTCCGGGCAAACAAAACATTAAAACGGGACCCGACGGCCTCGGCAACGTCGAAAACGTGTCCGGGCGCGCAAAACAAGAAAACGGGACCCGTCCACGTCGGCACCGCCGAAAACGAGTACGGGCGCGCAAAACATGAAAACGGCACCCGACGACCTCGGCAACGCCCAAAACGTGTCCGGGCACGAAAAACTTGAAAAAGGGAAAGGACGCCCTCGGTACCGCCGAAAATGAGTCCGGGCGCGCAAAACAAGAAAACGGGACCGGACGACGTCGGCGCCGCCGAAAATGATTCTGGGCGCGCAAAACATGCAAAACGGGACCCGACGACCTCGGCAACGCCCCAAAACGTGTCCGGGCGCGCAAAACTCGAAAACGGGACAGGACGCCCTCGGCACCGCCGAAAACGAGTCCGGGCGCGCAAAACAAGAAAACGGGACCCGACGCCCTCGGCACCGCCGTAAACGAGTCCGGAAGCGCAAAACTTGAAAACGGGAAAGGACGCCCTCGGCACCGCCGTAAACGAGTCCGGGCGCGCAAAACTTGAAAACGGGAAAGGACGCCCTCGATAACGGCGAAAACGAGTCCGGGCGCGCAAAACATGAAAACGGGACCCGACGACCTCGGCACCGCCGAATACGAGTCCGGGCGCGCAAAACATGAAAACGGGTCCCGACGAACTCGGCAACGCCGAAAACGTGTCCGGGCGCGCAAAACAAGAAAACGGGACCCGACGACGTCGGCACCGCCGAAAACGAGTCCGGGCGCGCAAAACATTAAAACGGCACCCGACGACCTCGGCAACGCCCAAAAGGTGTCCTAGTGCGCAAAACTCGAAAACGGGAAAGGACGCCCTCGGTACCGCCGAAAATGAGTCCGGGCGCGCAAAACAAGAAAACGGGACCCGACGACGTCGGCACCGCCGAAAACGAGTCCGGGCGCGCAAAACATGAAAACGGCACCCGACGACCTCGGCAACGCCCAAAACGTGTCCGAGCGCGCAAAACCCGAAAACGGGACAGGACGCCCTCGGTACCGCCGAAAACGAGTCCGGGCGCGCAAAACATGAAAACGGGACTCGACGCCCTCGGCTACGCCCAAAACGTGTCCGGGCGCGCAAAACTCAAAAACGGGACAGGACGCCCTCGGTACCGCCGAAAACGTGTCCGGGCGCGCAAAACATGAAAACGGGACCCGACGCCCTCGGCACCGCCGTAAACGAGTCCGGGCGCGCAAAACTTGAAAGCGGGAAAGGACGCCCTCGGTAACGCCGAAAACGAATCCGGGCGCGCAAAACATGCAAACGGGATCCGACGACCTCGGCACCGCCGAAAACGAGTCCGGGCGCGCAAAACATTAAAACGGGACCCGACGGCCTCGGCAACGTCGAAAACGTGTCCGGGCGCGCAAAACAAGAAAACGGGACCCGTCCACGTCGGCACCGCCGAAAACGAGTACGGGCGCGCAAAACATGAAAACGGCACCCGACGACCTCGGCAACGCCCAAAACGTGTCCGGGCACGAAAAACTTGAAAAAGAGAAAGGACGCCCTCGGTACCGCCGAAAATGAGTCCGGGCGCGCAAAACAAGAAAACGGGACCCGACGACGTCGGCGCCGCCGAAAATGATTCCGTGCGCGCAAAACATGAAAACGGGACCCGACGACCTCGGCAACGCCCCAAAACGTGTCCGGGCGCGCAAAACTCGAAAACGGGACAGGACGCCCTCGGCACCGCCGAAAACGAGTCCGGGCGCGCAAAACAAGAAAACGGGACCCGACGCCCTCGGCACCGCCGTAAACGAGTCCGGGCGCGCAAAACTTGAAAACGGGAAAGGACGCCCTCGGTAACGGCGAAAACGAGTCCGGGCGCGCAAAACATGAAAACGGGACCCGACGACCTCGGCACCGCCGAATACGAGTCCGGGCGCGCAAAACATGAAAACGGGTCCCGACGAACTCGGCAGCGCCGAAAACGTGTCCGGGCGCGCAAAACAAGAAAACGGGACCCGACGACGTCGGCACCGCCGAAAACGAGTCCGGGCGCGCAAAACATTAAAACGGCACCCGACGACCTCGGCAACGCCCAAAAGGTGTCCTAGTGCGCAAAACTCGAAAACGGGAAAGGACGCCCTCGGTACCGCCGAAAATGAGTCCGGGCGCGCAAAACAAGAAAACGGGACCCGACGACGTCGGCACCGCCGAAAACGAGTCCGGGCGCGCAAAACATGAAAACGGCACCCGACGACCTCGGCAACGCCCAAAACGTGTCCGAGCGCGCAAAACCCGAAAACGGGACAGGACGCCCTCGGTACCGCCGAAAACGAGTCCGGGCGCGCAAAACATGAAAACGGGACTCGACGCCCTCGGCTACGCCCAAAACGTGTCCGGGCGCGCAAAACTCAAAAACGGGACAGGACGCCCTCGGTACCGCCGAAAACGTGTCCGGGCGCGCAAAACATGAAAACGGGACCCGACGCCCTCGGCACCGCCGTAAACGAGTCCGGGCGCGCAAAACTTGAAAGCGGGAAAGGACGCCCTCGGTAACGCCGAAAACGAATCCGGGCGCGCAAAACATGCAAACGGGATCCGACGACCTCGGCACCGCCGAAAACGAGTCCGGGCGCGCAAAACATTAAAACGGGACCCGACGGCCTCGGCAACGTCGAAAACGTGTCCGGGCGCGCAAAACAAGAAAACGGGACCCGTCCACGTCGGCACCGCCGAAAACGAGTACGGGCGCGCAAAACATGAAAACGGCACCCGACGACCTCGGCAACGCCCAAAACGTGTCCGGGCACGAAAAACTTGAAAAAGGGAAAGGACGCCCTCGGTACCGCCGAAAATGAGTCCGGGCGCGCAAAACAAGAAAACGGGACCCGACGACGTCGGCGCCGCCGAAAATGATTCCGTGCGCGCAAAACATGAAAACGGGATCCGACGACCTCGGCAACGCCCCAAAACGTGTCCGGGCGCGCAAAACTCGAAAACGGGACAGGACGCCCTCGGCACCGCCGAAAACGAGTCCGGGCGCGCAAAACAAGAAAACGGGACCCGACGCCCTCGGCACCGCCGTAAACGAGTCCGGGCGCGCAAAACTTGAAAACGGGAAAGGACGCCCTCGGTAACGGCGAAAACGAGTCCGGGCGCGCAAAACATGAAAACGGGACCCGACGACCTCGGCACCGCCGAATACGAGTCCGGGCGCGCAAAACATGAAAACGGGTCCCGACGAACTCGGCAACGCCGAAAACGTGTCCGGGCGCGCAAAACAAGAAAACGGGCCCCGACGACGTCGGCACCGCCGAAAACGAGTCCGGGCGCGCAAAACATTAAAACGGCACCCGACGACCTCGGCAACGCCCAAAAGGTGTCCTAGTGCGCAAAACTCGAAAACGGGAAAGGACGCCCTCGGTACCGCCGAAAATGAGTCCGGGCGCGCAAAACAAGAAAACGGGACCCGACGACGTCGGCACCGCCGAAAACGAGTCCGGGCGCGCAAAACATGAAAACGGCACCCGACGACCTCGGCAACGCCCAAAACGTGTCCGAGCGCGCAAAACCCGAAAACGGGACAGGACGCCCTCGGTACCGCCGAAAACGAGTCCGGGCGCGCAAAACATGAAAACGGGACTCGACGCCCTCGGCTACGCCCAAAACGTGTCCGGGCGCGCAAAACTCAAAAACGGGACAGGACGCCCTCGGTACCGCCGAAAACGTGTCCGGGCGCGCAAAACATGAAAACGGGACCCGACGCCCTCGGCACCGCCGTAAACGAGTCCGAGCGCGCAAAACTTGAAAGCGGGAAAGGACGCCCTCGGTAACGCCGAAAACGAATCCGGGCGCGCAAAACATGCAAACGGGATCCGACGACCTCGGCACCGCCGAAAACGAGTCCGGGCGCGCAAAACATTAAAACGGGACCCGACGGCCTCGGCAACGTCGAAAACGTGTCCGGGCGCGCAAAACAAGAAAACGGGACCCGTCCACGTCGGCTCCGCCGAAAACGAGTACGGGCGCGCAAAACATGAAAACGGCACCCGACGACCTCGGCAACGCCCAAAACATGTCCGGGCACGAAAAACTTGAAAAAGGGAAAGGACGCCCTCGGTACCGCCGAAAATGAGTCCGGGCGCGCAAAACAAGAAAACGAGACCCGACGACGTCGGCGCCGCCGAAAATGATTCCGTGCGCGCAAAACATGAAAACGGGACCCGACGACCTCGGCAACGCCCCAAAACGTGTCCGGGCGCGCAAAACTCGAAAACGGGACAGGACGCCCTCGGCACCGCCGAAACGAGTCCGGGCGGGCAAAACAAGAAAACGGGACCCGACGCCCTCGGCACCGCCGTAAACGAGTCCGGGCGCGCAAAACTTGAAAACGGGAAAGGACGCCCTCGGTAACGGCGAAAACGAGTCCGGGCGCGCAAAACATGAAAACGGGACCCGACGACCTCGGCACCGCCGAATACGAGTCCGGGCGCGCAAAACATGAAAACAGGTCCCGATGAACTCGGCAACGCCGAAAACGTGTCCGGGCGCGCAAAACAAGAAAACGGGACCCGACGACGTCGGCACCGCCGAAAACGAGTCCGGGCGCGCAAAACATGAAAACAGCACCCGACGACCTCGGCAACGCCCAAAAGGTGTCCTAGTGCGCAAAACTCGAAAACGGGAAAGGACGCCCTCGGTACCGCCGAAAACGAGTCCGGGCGCGCAAAACAAGAAAACGGGACCCGACGACGTCGGCACCGCCGAAAACGAGTCCGGGCGCGCAAAACATGAAAACGGCACCCGACGACCTCGGCAACGCCCAAAACGTGTCCGAGCGCGCAAAACTCGAAAACGGGACAGGACGCCCTCGGTACCGCCGAAAACGAGTCCGGGCGCGCAAAACATGAAAACGGGACTCGACGCCCTCGGCTACGCCCAAAACGTGTCCGGGCGCGCAAAACTCAAAAACGGGACAGGACGCCCTCGGTACCGCCGAAAACGTGTCCGGCGCGCAAAACATGAAAACGGGACCCGACGCCCTCGGCACCGCCGTAAACGAGTCCGGGCGCGCAAAACTTGAAAGCGGGAAAGGACGCCCTCGGTAACGCCGAAAACGAATCCGGGCGCGCAAAACATGCAAACGGGATCCGACGACCTCGGCACCGCCGAAAACGAGTCCGGGCGCGCAAAACTTTAAAACGGGACCCGACGGCCTCGGCAACGTCGAAAACGTGTCCGGGCGCGCAAAACAAGAAAACGGGACCCGTCCACGTCGGCTCCGCCGAAAACGAGTACGGGCGCGCAAAACATGAAAACGGCACCCGACGACCTCGGCAACGCCCAAAACGTGTCCGGGCACGAAAAACTTGAAAAAGGGAAAGGACGCCCTCGGTACCGCCGAAAATGAGTCCGGGCGCGCAAAACAAGAAAACGAGACCCGACGACGTCGGCGCCGCCGAAAATGATTCCGTGCGCGCAAAACATGAAAACGGGACCCGACGACCTCGGCAACGCCCCAAAACGTGTCCGGGCGCGCAAAACTCGAAAACGGGACAGGACGCCCTCGGCACCGCCGAAAACGAGTCCGGGCGGGCAAAACAAGAAAACGGGACCCGACGCCCTCGGCACCGCCGTAAACGAGTCCGGGCGCGCAAAACTTGAAAACGGGAAAGGACGCCCTCGGTAACGGCGAAAACGAGTCAGGGCGCGCAAAACATGAAAACGGGACCCGACGACCTCGGCACCGCCGAATACGAGTCCGGGCGCGCAAAACATGAAAACGGGTCCCGACGAACTCGGCAACGCCGAAAACGTGTCCGGGCGCGCAAAACAAGAAAACGGGACCCGACGACGTCGGCACCGCCGAAAACAAGTCCGGGCGCGCAAAACATTAAAACGGCACCCGACGACCTCGGCAACGCCCAAAAGGTGTCCTAGTGCGCAAAACTCGAAAACGGGAAAGGACGCCCTCGGTACCGCCGAAAATGAGTCCGGGCGCGCAAAACAAGAAAACGGGACCCGACGACGTCGGCACCGCCGAAAACGAGTCCGGGCGCGCAAAACATGAAAACGGCACCCGACGACCTCGGCAACGCCCAAAACGTGTCCGAGCGCGCAAAACCCGAAAACGGGACAGGACGCCCTCGGTACCGCCGAAAACGAGTCCGTGCGCGCAAAACATGAAAACGGGACCCGACGACCTCGGCAACGCCCCAAAACGTGTCCGGGCGCGCAAAACTCGAAAACGGTACAGGACGCCCTCGGCACCGCCGAAAACGAGTCCGGGCGCGCAAAACAAGAAAACAGGACCCGACGCCCTCGGCACCGCCGTAAACGAGTCCGGGCGCGCAAAACTTGAAAACGGGAAAGGACGCCCTCGGTAACGGCGAAAACGAGTCAGGGCGCGCAAAACATGAAAACGGGACCCGACGACCTCGGCACCGCCGAATACGAGTCCGGGCGCGCAAAACATGAAAACGGGTCCCGACGAACTCGGCAACGCCGAAAACGTGTCCGGGCGCGCAAAACAAGAAAACGGGACCCGACGACGTCGGCACCGCCGAAAACGAGTCCGGGCGCGCAAAACATTAAAACGGCACCCGACGACCTCGGCAACGCCCAAAAGGTGTCCTAGTGCGCAAAACTCGAAAACGGGAAAGGACGCCCTCGGTACCGCCGAAAATGAGTCCGGGCGCGCAAAACAAGAAAACGGGACCCGACGACGTCGGCACCGCCGAAAACGAGTCCGGGCGCGCAAAACATGAAAACGGCACCCGACGACCTCGGCAACGCCCAAAACGTGTCCGAGCGCGCAAAACCCGAAAACGGGACAGGACGCCCTCGGTACCGCCGAAAACGAGTCCGTGCGCGCAAAACATGAAAACGGGACCCGACGACCTCGGCAACGCCCCAAAACGTGTCCGGGCGCGCAAAACTCAAAAACGGGACAGGACGCCCTCGGCACCGCCGAAAACGAGTCCGGGCGCGCAAAACAAGAAAACGGGACCCGACGCCCTCGGCACCGCCGTAAACGAGTCCGGGCGCGCAAAACTTGAAAGCGGGAAAGGACGCCCTCGGTAACGCCGAAAACGAATCCGGGCGCGCAAAACATGAAAACGGGACCCGACGACCTCGGCACCGCCGAATACAAGTCCGGGCGCGCAAAACATTAAAACGGGACCCGACGGCCTCGGCAACGTCGAAAACGTGTCCGGGCGCGCAAAACAAGAAAACGGGACCCGTCCACGTCGGCACCGCCGAAAACGAGTCCGGGCGCGCAAAACATGAAAACGGCACCCGACGACCTCGGCAACGCCCAAAAGGTGTCCTAGTGCGCAAAACTTGAAAAAGGGAAAGGACGCCCTCGGTACCGCCGAAAATGAGTCCGGGCGCGCAAAACAAGAAAACGGGACCCGACGACGTCGGCGCCGCCGAAAATGATTCCGTGCGCGCAAAACATGAAAACGGGACCCGACGACCTCGGCAACGCCCCAAAACGTGTCCGGGCGCGCAAAACTCGAAAACGGGACAGGACGCCCTCGGCACCGCCGAAAACGAGTCCGGGCGCGCAAAACAAGAAAACGGGACCCGACGCCCTCGGCACCGCCGTAAACGAGTCCGGGCGCGCAAAACTTGAAAACGGGAAAGGACGCCCTCGGTAACGGCGAAAACGAGTCCGGGCGCGCAAAACATGAAAACGGGACCCGACGACCTCGGCACCGCCGAATACGAGTCCGGGCGCGCAAAACATGAAAACGGGTCCCGACGAACTCGGCAACGCCGAAAACGTGTCCGGGCGCGCAAAACAAGAAAACGGGACCCGACGACGTCGGCACCGCCGAAAACGAGTCCGGGCGCGCAAAACATTAAAACGGCACCCGACGACCTCGGCAACGCCCAAAAGGTGTCCTAGTGCGCAAAACTCGAAAACGGGAAAGGACGCCCTCGGTACCGCCGAAAACGAGTCCGGGCGCGCAAAACAAGAAAACGGGACCCGACGACGTCGGCACCGCCGAAAACGAGTCCGGGCGCGCAAAACATGAAAACGGCACCCGACGACCTCGGCAACGCCCAAAACGTGTCCGAGCGCGCAAAACTCGAAAACGGGACAGGACGCCCTCGGTACCGCCGAAAACGAGTCCGGGCGCGCAAAACATGAAAACGGGACTCGACGCCCTCGGCTACGCCCAAAACGTGTCCGGGCGCGCAAAACTCAAAAACGGGACAGGACGCCCTCGGTACCGCCGAAAACGTGTCCGGCGCGCAAAACATGAAAACAGGACCCGACGCCCTCGGCACCGCCGTAAACGAGTCCGGGCGCGCAAAACTTGAAAGCGGGAAAGGACGCCCTCGGTAACGCCGAAAACGAATCCGGGCGCGCAAAACATGCAAACGGGATCCGACGACCTCGGCACCGCCGAAAACGAGTCCGGGCGCGCAAAACATTAAAACGGGACCCGACGGCCTCGGCAACGTCGAAAACGTGTCCGGGCGCGCAAAACAAGAAAACGGGACCCGTCCACGTCGGCACCGCCAAAACGAGTACGGGCGCGCAAAACATGAAAACGGCACCCGACGACCTCGGCAACGCCCAAAACGTGTCCGGGCACGAAAAACTTGAAAAAGGGAAAGGACGCCCTCGGTACCGCCGAAAATGAGTCCGGGCGCGCAAAACAAGAAAACGGGACCCGACGACGTCGGCGCCGCCGAAAATGATTCCGTGCGCGCAAAACATGAAAACGGGACCCGACGACCTCGGCAACGCCCCAAAACGTGTCCGGGCGCGCAAAACTCGAAAACGGGACAGGACGCCCTCGGCACCGCCGAAAACGAGTCCGGGCGCGCAAAACAAGAAAACGGGACCCGACGCCCTCGGTACCGCCGTAAACGAGTCCGGGCGCGCAAAACTTGAAAACGGGAAAGGACGCCCTCGGTAACGGCGAAAACGAGTCCGGGCGCGCAAAACATGAAAACGGGACCCGACGACCTCGGCACCGCCGAATACGAGTCCGGGCGCGCAAAACATGAAAACGGGTCCCGACGAACTCGGCAACGCCGAAAACGTGTCCGGGCGCGCAAAACAAGAAAACGGGACCCGACGACGTCGGCACCGCCGAAAATGAGTCCGGGCGCGCAAAACATTAAAACGGCACCCGACGACCTCGGCAACGCCCAAAAGGTGTCCTAGTGCGCAAAACTCGAAAACGGGAAAGGACGCCCTCGGTACCGCCGAAAACGAGTCCGGGCGCGCAAAACAAGAAAACGGGACCCGACGACGTCGGCACCGCCGAAAACGAGTCCGGGCGCGCAAAACATGAAAACGGCACTCGACGACCTCGGCAACGCCCAAAACGTGTCCGAGCGCGCAAAACTCGAAAACGGGACAGGACGCCCTCGGTACCGCCGAAAACGAGTCCGGGCGCGCAAAACATGAACACGGGACTCGACGCCCTCGGCTACGCCCAAAACGTGTCCGGGCGCGCAAAACTCAAAAACGGGACAGGACGCCCTCGGTACCGCCGAAAACGTGTCCGGCGCGCAAAACATGAAAACAGGACCCGACGCCCTCGGCACCGCCGTAAACGAGTCCGGGCGCGCAAAACTTGAAAGCGGGAAAGGACGCCCTCGGTAACGCCGAAAACGAATCCGGGCGCGCAAAACATGCAAACGGGATCCGACGACCTCGGCACCGCCGAAGACGAGTCCGGGCGCGCAAAACATTAAAACGGGACCCGACGGCCTCGGCAACGTCGAAAACGTGTCCGGGCGCGCAAAACAAGAAAACGGGACCCGTCCACGTCGGCACCGCCAAAACGAGTACGGGCGCGCAAAACATGAAAACGGCACCCGACGACCTCGGCAACGCCCAAAACGTGTCCGGGCACGAAAAACTTGAAAAAGGGAAAGGACGCCCTCGGTACCGCCGAAAATGAGTCCGGGCGCGCAAAACAAGAAAACGGGACCCGACGACGTCGGCGCCGCCGAAAATGATTCCGTGCGCGCAAAACATGAAAACGGGACCCGACGACCTCGGCAACGCCCCAAAACGTGTCCGGGCGCGCAAAACTCGAAAACGGGACAGGACGCCCTCGGCACCGCCGAAAACGAGTCCGGGCGCGCAAAACAAGAAAACGGGACCCGACGCCCTCGGTACCGCCGTAAACGAGTCCGGGCGCGCAAAACTTGAAAACGGGAAAGGACGCCCTCGGTAACGGCGAAAACGAGTCCGGGCGCGCAAAACATGAAAACGGGACCCGACGACCTCGGCACCGCCGAATACGAGTCCGGGCGCGCAAAACATGAAAACGGGTCCCGACGAACTCGGCAACGCCGAAAACGTGTCCGGGCGCGCAAAACAAGAAAACGGGACCCGACGACGTCGGCACCGCCGAAAACGAGTCCGGGCGCGCAAAACATTAAAACGGCACCCGACGACCTCGGCAACGCCCAAAAGGTGTCCTAGTGCGCAAAACTCGAAAACGGGAAAGGACGCCCTCGGTACCGCCGAAAATGAGTCCGGGCGCGCAAAACATGAAAACGGGACTCGACGCCCTCGGCTACGCCCAAAACGTGTCCGGGCGCGCAAAACTCAAAAACGGGACAGGACGCCCTCGGTACCGCCGAAAACGTGTCCGGGCGCGCAAAACATGAAAATGGGACCCGACGCCCTCGGCACCGCCGTAAACGAGTCCGGGCGCGCAAAACTTGAAAGCGGGAAAGGACGCCCTCGGTAACGCCGAAAACGAATCCGGGCGCGCAAAACATGCAAACGGGATCCGACGACCTCGGCACCGCCGAAAACGAGTCCGGGCGCGCAAAACATTAAAACGGGACCCGACGGCCTCGGCAACGTCGAAAACGTGTTTGGGCGCGCAAAACAAGAAAACGGGACCCGTCCACGTCGGCTCCGCCGAAAACGAGTACGGGCGCGCAAAACATGAAAACGGCACCCGACGACCTCGGCAACGCCCAAAACGTATCCGGGCACGAAAAACTTGAAAAAGGGAAAGGACGCCCTCGGTACCGCCGAAAATGAGTCCGGGCGCGCAAAACAAGAAAACGAGACCCGACGACGTCGGCGCCGCCGAAAATGATTCCGTGCGCGCAAAACATGAAAACGGGACCCGACGACCTCGGCAACGCCCCAAAACGTGTCCGGGCGCGCAAAACTCGAAAACGGGACAGGACGCCCTCGGCACCGCCGAAAACGAGTCCGGGCGGGCAAAACAAGAAAACGGGACCCGACGCCCTCGGCACCGCCGTAAACGAGTCCGGGCGCGCAAAACTTGAAAACGGGAAAGGACGCCCTCGGTAACGGCGAAAACGAGTCCGGGCGCGCAAAACATGAAAACGGGACCCGACGACCTCGGCACCGCCGAATACGAGTCCGGGCGCGCAAAACATGAAAACAGGTCCCGACGAACTCGGCAACGCCGAAAACGTGTCCGGGCGCGCAAAACAAGAAAACGGGACCCGACGACGTCGGCACCGCCGAAAACGAGTCCGGGCGCGCAAAACATGAAAACAGCACCCGACGACCTCGGCAACGCCCAAAAGGTGTCGTAGTGCGCAAAACTCGAAAACGGGAAAGGACGCCCTCGGTACCGCCGAAAATGAGTCCGGGCGCGCAAAACAAGAAAACGGGACCCGACGACGTCGGCACCGCCGAAAACGAGTCCGGGCGCGCAAAACATGAAAACGACACCCGACGACCTCGGCAACGCCCAAAACGTGTCCGAGCGCGCAAAACTCGAAAACGGGACAGGACGCCCTCGGTACCGCCGAAAACGAGTCCGGGGCGCGCAAAACATGAAAACGGGACTCGACGCCCTCGGCTACGCCCAAAACGTGTCCGGGCGCGCAAAACTCAAAAACGGGACAGGACGCCCTCGGTACCGCCGAAAACGTGTCCGGCGCGCAAAACATGAAAACGGGACCCGACGCCCTCGGCACCGCCGTAAACGAGTCCGGGCGCGCAAAACTTGAAAGCGGGAAAGGACGCCCTCGGTAACGCCGAAAACGAATCCGGGCGCGCAAAACATGCAAACGGGATCCGACGACCTCGGCACCGCCGAAAACGAGTCCGGGCGCGCAAAACATTAAAACGGGACCCGACGGCCTCGGCAACGTCGAAAACGTGTCCGGGCGCGCAAAATAAGAAAACGGGACCCGTCCACGTCGGCTCCGCCGAAAACGAGTACGGGCGCGCAAAACATGAAAACGGCACCCGACGACCTCGGCAACGCCCAAAACGTGTCCGGGCACGAAAAACTTGAAAAAGGGAAAGGACGCCCTCGGTACCGCCGAAAATGAGTCCGGGCGCGCAAAACAAGAAAACGAGACCCGACGACGTCGGCGCCGCCGTAAATGATTCCGTGCGCGCAAAACATGAAAACGGGACCCGACGACCTCGGCAACGCCCCAAAACGTGTCCGGGCGCGCAAAACTCGAAAACGGGACAGGACGCCCTCGGCACCGCCGAAAACGAGTCCGGGCGGGCAAAACAAGAAAACGGGACCCGACGCCCTCGGCACCGCCGTAAACGAGTCCGGGCGCGCAAAACTTGAAAACGGGAAAGGACGCCCTCGGTAACGGCGAAAACGAGTCCGGGCGCGCAAAACATGAAAACGGGACCCGACGACCTCGGCACCGCCGAATACGAGTCCGGGCGCGCAAAACATGAAAACAGGTCCCGACGAACTCGGCAACGCCGAAAACGTGTCCGGGCGCGCAAAACAAGAAAACGGGACCCGACGACGTCGGCACCGCCGAAAACGAGTCCGGGCGCGCAAAACATGAAAACAGCACCCGACGACCTCGGCAACGCCCAAAAGGTGTCCTAGTGCGCAAAACTCGAAAACGAGAAAGGACGCCCTCGGTACCGCCGAAAACGAGTCCGGGCGCGCAAAACAAGAAAACGGGACCCGACGACGTCGGCACCGCCGAAAACGAGTCCGGGCGCGCAAAACATGAAAACGGCACCCGACGACCTCGGCAACGCCCAAAACGTGTCCGAGCGCGCAAAACTCGAAAACGGAACAGGACGCCCTCGGTACCGCCGAAAACGAGTCCGGGCGCGCAAAACATGAAAACGGGACTCGACGCCCTCGGCTACGCCCAAAACGTGTCTGGGCGCGCAAAACTCAAAAACGGGACAGGACGCCCTCGGTACCGCCGAAAACGTGTCCGGCGCGCAAAACATGAAAACGGGACCCGACGCCCTCGTCACCGCCGTAAACGAGTCCGGGCGCGCAAAACTTGAAAGCGGGAAAGGACGCCCTCGGTAACGCCGAAAACGAATCCGGGCGCGCAAAACATGCAAACGGGATCCGACGACCTCGGCACCGCCGAAAACGAGTCCGGGCGCGCAAAACATTAAAACGGGACCCGACGGCCTCGGCAACGTCGAAAACGTGTCCGGGCGCGCAAAACAAGAAAACGGGACCCGTCCACGTCGGCACCGCCGAAAACGAGTACGGGCGCGCAAAACATGAAAACGGCACCCGACGACCTCGGCAACGCCCAAAACGTGTCCGGGCACGAAAAACTTGAAAAAGGGAAAGGACGCCCTCGGTACCGCCGAAAATGAGTCCGGGCGCGCAAAACAAGAAAACGGGACCCGACGACGTCGGCGCCGCCGAAAATGATTCCGTGCGCGCAAAACATGAAAACGGGACCCGACGACCTCGGCAACGCCCCAAAACGTGTCCGGGCGCGCAAAACTCGAAAACGGGACAGGACGCCCTCGGCACCGCCGAAAACGAGTCCGGGCGCGCAAAACAAGAAAACGGGACCCGACGCCCTCGGCACCGCCGTAAACGAGTCCGGGCGCGCAAAACTTGAAAACGGGAAAGGACGCCCTCGGTAACGGCGAAAACGAGTCAGGGCGCGCAAAACATGAAAACGGGACCCGACGACCTCGGCACCGCCGAATACGAGTCCGGGCGCGCAAAACATGAAAACGGGTCCCGACGAACTCGGCAACGCCGAAAACGTGTCCGGGCGCGCAAAACAAGAAAACGGGACCCGACGACGTCGGCACCGCCGAAAACGAGTCCGGGCGCGCAAAACATTAAAACGGCACCCGACGACCTCGGCAACGCCCAAAAGGTGTCCTAGTGCGCAAAACTCGAAAACGGGAAAGGACGCCCTCGGTACCGCCGAAAATGAGTCCGGGCGCGCAAAACAAGAAAACGGGACCCGACGACGTCGGCACCGCCGAAAACGAGTCCGGGCGCGCAAAACATGAAAACGGCACCCGACGACCTCGGCAACGCCCAAAACGTGTCCGAGCGCGCAAAACCCGAAAACGGGACAGGACGCCCTCGGTACCGCCGAAAACGAGTCCGGGCGCGCAAAACATGAAAACGGGACTCGACGCCCTCGGCTACGCCCAAAACGTGTCCGGGCGCGCAAAACTCAAAAACGGGACAGGACGCCCTCGGTACCGCCGAAAACGTGTCCGGGCGCGGAAAACATGAAAACGGGACCCGACGCCCTCGGCACCGCCGTAAACGAGTCCGGGCGCGCAAAACTTGAAAGCGGGAAAGGACGCCCTCGGTAACGCCGAAAACGAATCCGGGCGCGCAAAACATGCAAACGGGATCCGACGACCTCGGCACCGCCGAAAACGAGTCCGGGCGCGCAAAACATTAAAACGGGACCCGACGGCCTCGGCAACGTCGAAAACGTGTCCGGGCGCGCAAAACAAGAAAACGGGACCCGTCCACGTCGGCACCGCCGAAAACGAGTACGGGCGCGCAAAACATGAAAACGGCACCCGACGACCTCGGCAACGCCCA
Source organism: Schoenoplectus triqueter (assembly GCA_964058805.1). Taxonomy (NCBI): domain Eukaryota; kingdom Viridiplantae; phylum Streptophyta; class Magnoliopsida; order Poales; family Cyperaceae; genus Schoenoplectus; species Schoenoplectus triqueter. The sequence continues at coordinate 176,724 of CAXKVV010002167.1, forward strand.
AAACGTGTCCGGGCACGAAAAACTTGAAAAAGGGAAAGGACGCCCTCGGTACCGCCGAAAATGAGTCCGGGCGCGCAAAACAAGAAAACGGGACCCGACGACGTCGGCGCCGCCGAAAATGATTCCGTGCGCGCAAAACATGAAAACGGGACCTGACGACCTCGGCAACGCCCCAAAACGTGTCCGGGCGCGCAAAACTCGAAAACGGGACAGGACGCCCTCGGCACCGCCGAAAACGAGTCCGGGCGCGCAAAACAAGAAAACGGGACCCGACGCCCTCGGCACCGCCGTAAACGAGTCCGGGCGCGCAAAACTTGAAAACGGGAAGGACGCCCTCGGTAACGGCGAAAACGAGTCCGGGCGCGCAAAACATGAAAACGGGACCCGACGACCTCGGCACCGCCGAATACGAGTCCGGGCGCGCAAAACATGAAAACGGGTCCCGACGAACTCGGCAACGCCGAAAACGTGTCCGGGCGCGCAAAACAAGAAAACGGGACCCGACGACGTCGGCACCGCCGAAAACGAGTCCGGGCGCGCAAAACATTAAAACGGCACCCGACGACCTCGGCAACGCCCAAAAGGTGTCCTAGTGCGCAAAACTCGAAAACGGGAAAGGACGCCCTCAGTACCGCCGAAAATGAGTCCGGGCGCGCAAAACAAGAAAACGGGACCCGACGACGTCGGCACCGCCGAAAACGAGTCCGGGCGCGCAAAACATGAAAACGACACCCGACGACCTCGGCAACGCCCAAAACGTGTCCGAGCGCGCAAAACTCGAAAACGGGACAGGACGCCCTCGGTACCGCCGAAAACGAGTCCGGGGCGCGCAAAACATGAAAACGGGACTCGACGCCCTCGGCTACGCCCAAAACGTGTCCGGGCGCGCAAAACTCAAAAACGGGACAGGACGCCCTCGGTACCGCCGAAAACGTGTCCGGCGCGCAAAACATGAAAACGGGACCCGACGCCCTCGGCACCGCCGTAAACGAGTCCGGGCGCGCAAAACTTGAAAGCGGGAAAGGACGCCCTCGGTAACGCCGAAAACGAATCCGGGCGCGCAAAACATGCAAACGGGATCCGACGACCTCGGCACCGCCGAAAACGAGTCCGGGCGCGCAAAACATTAAAACGGGACCCGACGGCCTCGGCAACGTCGAAAACGTGTCCGGGCGCGCAAAATAAGAAAACGGGACCCGTCCACGTCGGCTCCGCCGAAAACGAGTACGGGCGCGCAAAACATGAAAACGGCACCCGACGACCTCGGCAACGCCCAAAACGTGTCCGGGCACGAAAAACTTGAAAAAGGGAAAGGACGCCCTCGGTACCGCCGAAAATGAGTCCGGGCGCGCAAAACAAGAAAACGAGACCCGACGACGTCGGCGCCGCCGTAAATGATTCCGTGCGCGCAAAACATGAAAACGGGACCCGACGACCTCGGCAACGCCCCAAAACGTGTCCGGGCGCGCAAAACTCGAAAACGGGACAGGACGCCCTCGGCACCGCCGAAAACGAGTCCGGGCGGGCAAAACAAGAAAACGGGACCCGACGCCCTCGGCACCGCCGTAAACGAGTCCGGGCGCGCAAAACTTGAAAACGGGAAAGGACGCCCTCGGTAACGGCGAAAACGAGTCCGGGCGCGCAAAACATGAAAACGGGACCCGACGACCTCGGCACCGCCGAATACGAGTCCGGGCGCGCAAAACATGAAAACAGGTCCCGACGAACTCGGCAACGCCGAAAACGTGTCCGGGCGCGCAAAACAAGAAAACGGGACCCGACGACGTCGGCACCGCCGAAAACGAGTCCGGGCGCGCAAAACATGAAAACAGCACCCGACGACCTCGGCAACGCCCAAAAGGTGTCCTAGTGCGCAAAACTCGAAAACGAGAAAGGACGCCCTCGGTACCGCCGAAAACGAGTCCGGGCGCGCAAAACAAGAAAACGGGACCCGACGACGTCGGCACCGCCGAAAACGAGTCCGGGCGCGCAAAACATGAAAACGGCACCCGACGACCTCGGCAACGCCCAAAACGTGTCCGAGCGCGCAAAACTCGAAAACGGAACAGGACGCCCTCGGTACCGCCGAAAACGAGTCCGGGCGCGCAAAACATGAAAACGGGACTCGACGCCCTCGGCTACGCCCAAAACGTGTCTGGGCGCGCAAAACTCAAAAACGGGACAGGACGCCCTCGGTACCGCCGAAAACGTGTCCGGCGCGCAAAACATGAAAACGGGACCCGACGCCCTCGTCACCGCCGTAAACGAGTCCGGGCGCGCAAAACTTGAAAGCGGGAAAGGACGCCCTCGGTAACGCCGAAAACGAATCCGGGCGCGCAAAACATGCAAACGGGATCCGACGACCTCGGCACCGCCGAAAACGAGTCCGGGCGCGCAAAACATTAAAACGGGACCCGACGGCCTCGGCAACGTCGAAAACGTGTCCGGGCGCGCAAAACAAGAAAACGGGACCCGTCCACGTCGGCACCGCCGAAAACGAGTACGGGCGCGCAAAACATGAAAACGGCACCCGACGACCTCGGCAACGCCCAAAACGTGTCCGGGCACGAAAAACTTGAAAAAGGGAAAGGACGCCCGCGGTACCGCCGAAAATGAGTCCGGGCGCGCAAAACAAGAAAACGGGACCCGACGACGTCGGCGCCGCCGAAAATGATTCCGTGCGCGCAAAACATGAAAACGGGACCCGACGACCTCGGCAACGCCCCAAAACGTGTCCGGGCGCGCAAAACTCGAAAACGGGACAGGACGCCCTCGGCACCGCCGAAAACGAGTCCGGGCGCGCAAAACAAGAAAACGGGACCCGACGCCCTCGGCACCGCCGTAAACGAGTCCGGGCGCGCAAAACTTGAAAACGGGAAAGGACGCCCTCGGTAACGGCGAAAACGAGTCAGGGCGCGCAAAACATGAAAACGGGACCCGACGACCTCGGCACCGCCGAATACGAGTCCGGGCGCGCAAAACATGAAAACGGGTCCCGACGAACTCGGCAACGCCGAAAACGTGTCCGGGCGCGCAAAACAAGAAAACGGGACCCGACGACGTCGGCACCGTCGAAAACGAGTCCGGGCGCGCAAAACATTAAAACGGCACCCGACGACCTCGGCAACGCCCAAAAGGTGTCCTAGTGCGCAAAACTCGAAAACGGGAAAGGACGCTCTCGGTACCGCCGAAAATGAGTCCGGGCGCGCAAAACAAGAAAACGGGACCCGACGACGTCGGCACCGCCGAAAACGAGTCCGGGCGCGCAAAACATGAAAACGGCACCCGACGACCTCGGCAACGCCCAAAACGTGTCCGAGCGCGCAAAACCCGAAAACGGGACAGGACGCCCTCGGTACCGCCGAAAACGAGTCCGGGCGCGCAAAACATGAAAACGGGACTCGACGCCCTCGGCTACGCCCAAAACGTGTCCGGGCGCGCAAAACTCAAAAACGGGACAGGACGCCCTCGGTACCGCCGAAAACGTGTCCGGGCGCGGAAAACATGAAAACGGGACCCGACGCCCTCGGCACCGCCGTAAACGAGTCCGGGCGCGCAAAACTTGAAAGCGGGAAAGGACGCCCTCGGTAACGCCGAAAACGAATCCGGGCGCGCAAAACATGCAAACGGGATCCGACGACCTCGGCACCGCCGAAAACGAGTCCGGGCGCGCAAAACATTAAAACGGGACCCGACGGCCTCGGCAACGTCGAAAACGTGTCCGGGCGCGCAAAACAAGAAAACGGGACCCGTCCACGTCGGCACCGCCGAAAACGAGTACGGGCGCGCAAAACATGAAAACGGCACCCGACGACCTCGGCAACGCCCAAAACGTGTCCGGGCACGAAAAACTTGAAAAAGGGAAAGGACGCCCTCGGTACCGCCGAAAATGAGTCCGGGCGCGCAAAACAAGAAAACGGGACCCGACGACGTCGGCGCCGCCGAAAATGATTCCGTGCGCGCAAAACATGAAAACGGGACCTGACGACCTCGGCAACGCCCCAAAACGTGTCCGGGCGCGCAAAACTCGAAAACGGGACAGGACGCCCTCGGCACCGCCGAAAACGAGTCCGGGCGCGCAAAACAAGAAAACGGGACCCGACGCCCTCGGCACCGCCGTAAACGAGTCCGGGCGCGCAAAACTTGAAAACGGGAAGGACGCCCTCGGTAACGGCGAAAACGAGTCCGGGCGCGCAAAACATGAAAACGGGACCCGACGACCTCGGCACCGCCGAATACGAGTCCGGGCGCGCAAAACATGAAAACGGGTCCCGACGAACTCGGCAACGCCGAAAACGTGTCCGGGCGCGCAAAACAAGAAAACGGGACCCGACGACGTCGGCACCGCCGAAAACGAGTCCGGGCGCGCAAAACATTAAAACGGCACCCGACGACCTCGGCAACGCCCAAAAGGTGTCCTAGTGCGCAAAACTCGAAAACGGGAAAGGACGCCCTCAGTACCGCCGAAAATGAGTCCGGGCGCGCAAAACAAGAAAACGGGACCCGACGACGTCGGCACCGCCGAAAACGAGTCCGGGCGCGCAAAACATGAAAACGGCACCCGACGACCTCGGCAACGCCCAAAACGTGTCCGAGCGCGCAAAACCCGAAAACGGGACAGGACGCCCTCGGTACCGCCGAAAACGAGTCCGGGCGCGCAAAACATGAAAACGGGACTCGACGCCCTCGGCTACGCCCAAAACGTGTCCGGGCGCGCAAAACTCAAAAACGGGACAGGACGCCCTCGGTACCGCCGAAAACGTGTCCGGGCGCGCAAAACATGAAAACGGGACCCGACGCCCTCGGCACCGCCGTAAACGAGTCCGGGCGCGCAAAACTTGAAAGCGGGAAAGGACGCCCTCGGTAACGCCGAAAACGAATCCGGGCGCGCAAAACATGCAAACGGGATCCGACGACCTCGGCACCGCCGAAAACGAGTCCGGGCGCGCAAAACATTAAAACGGGACCCGACGGCCTCGGCAACGTCGAAAACGTGTCCGGGCGCGCAAAACAAGAAAACGGGACCCGTCCACGTCGGCTCCGCCGAAAACGAGTACGGGCGCGCAAAACATGAAAACGGCACCCGACGACCTCGGCAACGCCCAAAACGTGTCCGGGCACGAAAAACTTGAAAAAGGGAAAGGACGCCCTCGGTACCGCCGAAAATGAGTCCGGGCGCGCAAAACAAGAAAACGAGACCCGACGACGTCGGCGCCGCCGAAAATGATTCCGTGCGCGCAAAACATGAAAACGGGACCCGACGACCTCGGCAACGCCCCAAAACGTGTCCGGGCGCGCAAAACTCGAAAACGGGACAGGACGCCCTCGGCACCGCCGAAAACGAGTCCGGGCGGGCAAAACAAGAAAACGGGACCCGACGCCCTCGGCACCGCCGTAAACGAGTCCGGGCGCGCAAAACTTGAAAACGGGAAAGGACGCCCTCGGTAACGGCGAAAACGAGTCCGGGCGCGCAAAACATGAAAACAGGACCCGACGACCTCGGCACCGCCGAATACGAGTCCGGGCGCGCAAAACATGAAAACAGGTCCCGACGAACTCGGCAACGCCGAAAACGTGTCCGGGCGCGCAAAACAAGAAAACGGGACCCGACGACGTCGGCACCGCCGAAAACGAGTCCGGGCGCGCAAAACATGAAAACAGCACCCGACGACCTCGGCAACGCCCAAAAGGTGTCCTAGTGCGCAAAACTCGAAAACGGGAAAGGACGCCCTCGGTACCGCCGAAAACGAGTCCGGGCGCGCAAAACAAGAAAACGGGACCCGACGACGTCGGCACCGCCGAAAACGAGTCCGGGCGCGCAAAACATGAAAACGGCACCCGACGACCTCGGCAACGCCCAAAACGTGTCCGAGCGCGCAAAACTCGAAAACGGGACAGGACGCCCTCGGTACCGCCGAAAACGAGTCCGGGCGCGCAAAACATGAAAACGGGACTCGACGCCCTCGGCTACGCCCAAAACGTGTCCGGGCGCGCAAAACTCAAAAACGGGACAGGACGCCCTCGGTACCGCCGAAAACGTGTCCGGCGCGCAAAACATGAAAACGGGACCCGACGCCCTCGGCACCGCCGTAAACGAGTCCGGGCGCGCAAAACTTGAAAGCGGGAAAGGACGCCCTCGGTAACGCCGAAAACGAATCCGGGCGCGCAAAACATGCAAACGGGATCCGACGACCTCGGCACCGCCGAAAACGAGTCCGGGCGCGCAAAACATTAAAACGGGACCCGATGGCCTCGGCAACGTCGAAAACGTGTCCGGGCGCGCAAAACAAGAAAACGGGACCCGTCCACGTCGGCTCCGCCGAAAACGAGTACGGGCGCGCAAAACATGAAAACGGCACCCGACGACCTCGGCAACGCCCAAAACGTGTCCGGGCACGAAAAACTTGAAAAAGGGAAAGGACGCCCTCGGTACCGCCGAAAATGAGTCCGGGCGCGCAAAACAAGAAAACGAGACCCGACGACGTCGGCGCCGCCGAAAATGATTCCGTGCGCGCAAAACATGAAAACGGGACCCGACGACCTCGGCAACGCCCCAAAACGTGTCCGGGCGCGCAAAACTCGAAAACGGGACAGGACGCCCTCGGCACCGCCGAAAACGAGTCCGGGCGGGCAAAACAAGAAAACGGGACCCGACGCCCTCGGCACCGCCGTAAACGAGTCCGGGCGCGCAAAACTTGAAAACGGGAAAGGACGCCCTCGATAACGGCGAAAACGAGTCCGGGCGCGCAAAACATGAAAACGGGACCCGACGACCTCGGCACCGCCGAATACGAGTCCGGGCGCGCAAAACATGAAAACAGGTCCCGACGAACTCGGCAACGCCGAAAACGTGTCCGGGCGCGCAAAACAAGAAAACGGGACCCGACGACGTCGGCACCGCCGAAAACGAGTCCGGGCGCGCAAAACATGAAAACAGCACCCGACGACCTCGGCAACGCCCAAAAGGTGTCCTAGTGCGCAAAACTCGAGAACGGGAAAGGACGCCCTCGGTACCGCCGAAAACGAGTCCGGGCGCGCAAAACAAGAAAACGGGACCCGACGACGTCGGCACCGCCGAAAACGAGTCCGGGCGCGCAAAACATGAAAACGGCACCCGACGACCTCGGCAACGCCCAAAACGTGTCCGAGCGCGCAAAACTCGAAAACGGGACAGGACGCCCTCGGTACCGCCGAAAACGAGTCCGGGCGCGCAAAACATGAAAACGGGACTCGACGCCCTCGGCTACGCCCAAAACGTGTCCGGGCGCGCAAAACTCAAAAACGGGACAGGACGCCCTCGGTACCGCCGAAAACGTGTCCGGCGCGCAAAACATGAAAACGGGACCCGACGCCCTCGGCACCGCCGTAAACGAGTCCGGGCGCGCAAAACTTGAAAGCGGGAAAGGACGCCCTCGGTAACGCCGAAAACGAATCCGGGCGCGCAAAACATGCAAACGGGATCCGACGACCTCGGCACCGCCGAAAACGAGTCCGGGCGCGCAAAACATTAAAACGGGACCCGACGGCCTCGGCAACGTCGAAAACGTGTCCGGGCGCGCAAAACAAGAAAACGGGACCCGTCCACGTCGGCTCCGCCGAAAACGAGTACGGGCGCGCAAAACATGAAAACGGCACCCGACGACCTCGGCAACGCCCAAAACGTGTCCGGGCACGAAAAACTTGAAAAAGGGAAAGGACGCCCTCGGTACCGCCGAAAATGAGTCCGGGCGCGCAAAACAAGAAAACGAGACCCGACGACGTCGGCGCCGCCGAAAATGATTCCGTGCGCGCAAAACATGAAAACGGGACCCGACGACCTCGGCAACGCCCCAAAACGTGTCCGGGCGCGCAAAACTCGAAAACGGGACAGGACGCCCTCGGCACCGCCGAAAACGAGTCCGGGCGGGCAAAACAAGAAAACGGGACCCGACGCCCTCGGCACCGCCGTAAACGAGTCCGGGCGCGCAAAACTTGAAAACGGGAAAGGACGCCCTCGGTAACGGCGAAAACGAGTCCGGGCGCGCAAAACATGAAAACGGGACCCGACGACCTCGGCACCGCCGAATACGAGTCCGGGCGCGCAAAACATGAAAACAGGTCCCGACGAACTCGGCAACGCCGAAAACGTGTCCGGGCGCGCAAAACAAGAAAACGGGACCCGACGACGTCGGCACCGCCGAAAACGAGTCCGGGCGCGCAAAACATGAAAACAGCACCCGACGACCTCGGCAACGCCCAAAAGGTGTCATAGTGCGCAAAACTCGAAAACGGGAAAGGACGCCCTCGGTACCGCCGAAAACGAGTCCGGGCGCGCAAAACAAGAAAACGGGACCCGACGACGTCGGCACCGCCGAAAACGAGTCCGGGCGCGCAAAACATGAAAACGGCACCCGACGTCCTCGGCAACGCCCAAAACGTGTCCGAGCGCGCAAAACTCGAAAACGGGACAGGACGCCCTCGGTACCGCCGAAAACGAGTCCGGGCGCGCAAAACATGAAAACGGGACTCGACGCCCTCGGCTACGCCCAAAACGTGTCCGGGCGCGCAAAACTCAAAAACGGGACAGGACGCCCTCGGCACCGCCGTAAACGAGTCCGGGCGCGCAAAACATGAAAGCGGCAAAGGACGCCCTCGGTAACGCCGAAAACGAATCCGGGCGCGCAAAACATGCAAACGGGATCCGACGACCTCGGCACCGCCGAAAATGAGTCCGGGCGCGCAAAACATTAAAAAGGGACCCGACTGCCTCGGCAACGTCGAAAACGTGTCCGGGCGCGCAAAACAAGAAAACGGGACCCGTCCACGTCGGCACCGCCGAAAACGAGTCCGGGCGCGCAAAACATGAAAACGGCACCCGACGACCTCGGCAACGCCCAAAACGTGTCCGGGCACGAAAAACTTGAAAAAGGGAAAGGACGCCCTCGGTACCGCCGAAAATAAGTCCGGGCGCGCAAAACAAGAAAACGGGACCCGACGACGTCGGCGCCGCCGAAAATGATTCCGGGCGCGCAAAACATGAAAACGGGACCCGACGACCTCGGCAATGCCCGAAAACGTGTCCGGGCGCGCAAAACTCGAAAACGGGACAGGACGCCCTCGGCACCGCCGAAAACGAGTCCGGGCGCGCAAAACAAGAAAACGGGACCCGACGCCCTCGGCACCGCCGTAAACGAGTCCGGGCGCGCAAAACTTGAAAACGGGAAAGGACGCCCTCGGTAACGGCGAAAACGAGTCCGGGCGCGCAAAACATGAAAACTGGACCCGACGACCTCGGCACCGCCGAATACGAGTCCGGGCGCGTAAAACATGAAAACGGGACCCGACGACCTCGGCAACGCCGAAAACGTGTCCGTGCGCGCAAAACAAGAAAACGGGACCCGACGACGTCGGCACCGCCGAAAACGAGTCCGGGCGCGCAAAACATGAAAACAGCACCCGACGACCTTGGCAACGCCCAAAAGGTGTCCTAGTGCGCAAAACTCGAAAACGGGAAAGGACGCCCTCGGTACCGCCGAAAACGAGTCCGGGCGCGCAAAACATGAAAATGGCACCCGACGACCTCGGCAACGCCCAAAACGTGTCCGAGCGCGCAAAACTCGAAAACGGGACAGGACACCCTCGGTACCGCCGATAACGAGTCCGGGCGCGCAAAACATGAAAACGGGACTCGACGCCCTCGGCAACGCCCAAAACGTGTCCGGGCGCGCAAAAACGTAAAAACGGGACAGGACGCCCTCGGTACCGCCGAAAACGTGTCCGGGCGCGCAAAACAAGAAAACGGGACCCGAGGCCCTCGGCACCGCCGAAAACGAGTCCGGGCGCGCAAAACAAGAAAACGAGACCCGTCCACGTCGGCGCCGCCGAAAACGAGTACGGGCGCGCAAAACATGAAAACGGCACCCCACGACCTCGGCAACGCCCAAAACGTGTCCGGGCACGAAAAACTTGAAAAAGGGAAAGGACGCCCTCGGTACCGCCGAAAATGAGTCCGGGCGCGCAAAACAAGAAAACGGGACCCGACGACCTCGGCAACGCCGAAAACGTGTCCGAGCGCGCAAAACTCGAAAACGGGACAGGACGCCCTCGTTACCGCCGAAAACGAGTCCGGGCACGCAAAACATGAAAACGGGACTCGACGCCCTCGGCAACGCCCAAAACGTGTCCTGGCGCGCAAAACTCAAAAACGGGACAGGACGCCCTCGGTACCGCCGAAAACGAGTCCGGGCGCGCAACACAAGAAAACGGCTCCCGACGAACTCGGCAACGACCTAAATGTGTCTGGGCGCGAAAATCTTGAAAACGGGAAAGGACGCCCTCGGTACCGCCGAAAACGTGTCCGGGCGCGCAAAACATGAAAACGGCACCCGACGACCTCGGCAACGCCCAAAACGTGTCCGGGCGCGCAAAACTTGAAAACGAGACCCGACGACGTCGGCACCGCCGAAAACGAGTCCGGGCGCGCAACACAAGAAAACGGCTCCCGACGAACTCGGCAACGTCCTAAATGTGTCCGGGCGCGCAAAACATGAAAACGGCACCCGACGACCTCGGCAACGCCCAAAACGTGTCCGGGCACGAAAAACTTGAAAAAGGGAAAGGACGCCCTCGGTACCGCCGAAAATGAGTCCGGGCGCGCAAAACAAGAAAACGAGACCCGACGACGTCGGCGCCGCCGAAAATGATTCCGTGCGCGCAAAACATGAAAACGGGACCCGACGACCTCGGCAACGCCCCAAAACGTGTCCGGGCGCGCAAAACTCGAAAACGGGACAGGACGCCCTCGGCACCGCCGAAAACGAGTCCGGGCGGGCAAAACAAGAAAACGGGACCCGACGACCTCGGCACCGCCGTAAACGAGTCCGGGCGCGCAAAACTTGAAAACGGGAAAGGACGCCCTCGGTAACGGCGAAAACGAGTCCGGGCGCGCAAAACATGAAAACGGCACCCGACGACCTCGGCAACGCCCAAAACGTGTCCGAGCGCGCAAAACTCGAAAACGGGACAGGACGCCCTCGGTACCGCCGAAAACGAGTCCGGGCACGCAAAACATGAAAACGGGACTCGACGCCCTCGGCTACGCCCAAAACGTGTCCGGGCGCGCAAAACTCAAAAACGGGACAGGACGCCCTCGGTACCGCCGAAAATGTGTCCGGCGCGCAAAACATGAAAACGGGACCCGACGCCCTCGGCACCGCCGTAAACAAGTCCGGGCGCGCAAAACTTGAAAGCGGGAAAGGACGCCCTCGGTAACGCCGAAAACGAATCCGGGCGCGCAAAACATGCAAACGGGATCCGACGACCTCGGCACCGCCGAAATTGAGTCCGGGCGCGCAAAACATTAAAACGGGACCCGACTGCCTCGGCAACGTCGAAAACGTGTCCGGGCGCGCAAAACAAGAAAACGGGACCCGTCCACGTCGGCACCGCCGAAAACGAGTACGGGCGCGCAAAACATGAAAACGGCACCCGACGACCTCGGCAACGCCCAAAACGTGTCCGGGCACGAAAAACTTGAAAAAGGGAAAGGACGCCCTCGGTACCGCCGAAAATAAGTCCGGGCGCGCAAAACAAGAAAACGGGACCCGACGACGTCGGCGCCGCCGAAAATGATTCCGGGCGCGCAAAACATGAAAACGGGACCCGACGACCTCGGCAACGCCCGAAAACGTGTCCGGGCGCGCAAAACTCGAAAACGGGACAGGACGCCCTCGGCACCGCCGAAAATGAGTCCGGGCGCGCAAAACAAGAAAACGGGACCCGACGCCCTCGGCACCGCCGTAAACGAGTCCGGGCGCGCAAAACTTGAAAACGGGAAAGGACGCCCTCGGTAACGGCGAAAACGAGTCCGGGCGCGCAAAACATGAAAACTGGACCCGACGACCTCGGCACCGCCGAATACGAGTCCGGGCGCGTAAAACATGAAAACGGGACCCGACGACCTCGGCAACGCCGAAAACGTGTCCGGGCGCGCAAAACAAGAAAACGGGACCCGACGACGTCGGCACCGCCGAAAACGAGTCCGGGCGCGCAAAACATGAAAACAGCACCCGACGACCTCGGCAACGCCCAAAAGGTGTCCTAGTGCGCAAAACTCGAAAACGGGAAAGGACGCCCTCGGTACCGCCGAAAACGAGTCCGGGCGCGCAAAACACGAAAATGGCACCCGACGACCTCGGCAACGCCCAAAACGTGTCCGAGCGCGCAAAACTCGAAAACGGGACAGGACGCCCTCGGTACCGCCGATAACGAGTCCGGGCGCGCAAAACATGAAAACGGGACTCGACGCCCTCGGCAACGCCCAAAACGTGTCCGGGCGCGCAAAAACGTAAAAACGGGACAGGACGCCCTCGGTACCGCCGAAAACGTGTCCGGGCGCGCAAAACAAGAAAACGGGACCCGAGGCCCTCGGCACCGCCGAAAACGAGTCCGGGCGCGCAAAACAAGAAAATGAGACCCGTCCACGTCGGCGCCGCCGAAAACGAGTACGGGCGCGCAAAACATGAAAACGGCACCCCACGACCTCGGCAACGCCCAAAACGTGTCCGGGCACGAAAAACTTGAAAAAGGGAAAGGACGCCCTCGGTACCGCCGAAAATGAGTCCGGGCGCGCAAAACAAGAAAACGGGACCCGACGACCTCGACAACGCCGAAAACGTGTCCGGGCGCGCAAAACAAGAAAACGGGACCCGACGACGTCGGCACCGCCGAAAACGAGTCCGGGCGCGAAAAACATGAAAACGGCACCCGACGACCTCGGCAACGCCCAAAACGTGTCCGAGGGCGCAAAACTCGAAAACGGGAAAGGACGCCCTCGGTACCGCCGAAAACGAGTCCGGGCGCGCAAAACATGAAAACGGGACCCGACGACCTCGGCAACGCCCAAAACGTGTCCGGGCGCGCAAAACTCGAAAACGGGACAGGACGCCCTCGGCACCGCCGAAAACGAGTCCGGGCGCGCAAAACAAGAAAACGGGACCCGAGGCCCTCGGCACCGCCGAAAACGAGTCCGGGCGCGCAAAACATGAAAACGGGACCCGACGACATCGGCACCGCCGAATACGAGTCCGGGCGCGCAAAACATGAAAACGGGACCCGACGACCTCAGCAGCGCCGAAAACGTGTCCGGGCGCGAAAAACTTGAAAACGGGAAAGGACGCCCTCGGTACCGCCGAAAACGAGTCCGGGCGCGCAAAACATGAAAACGGGACTCGACGCCCTCGGCTACGCCCAAAACGTGTCCGGGCGCGCAAAACTCAAAAACGGGACAGGACGCCCTCGGTACCGCCGAAAACGTGTCCGGCGCGCAAAACATGAAAACGGGACCCGACGCCCTCGGCACCGCCGTAAACGAGTCCGGGCGCTAAAAACTTGAAAGCGGGAAAGGACGCCCTCGGTAACGCCGAAAACGAATCCGGGCGCGCAAAACATGCAAACGGGATCCGACGACCTCGGCACCGCCGAAATTGAGTCCGGGCGCGCAAAACATTAAAACGGGACCCGACGGCCTCGGCAACGTCGAAAACGTGTCCGGGCGCGCAAAACAAGAAAACGGGACCCGTCCACGTCGGCACCGCCGAAAACGAGTACGGGCGCGCAAAACATGAAAACGGCACCCGACGACCTCGGCAACGCCCAAAACGTGTCCGGGCACGAAAAACTTGAAAAAGGGAAAGGACGCCCTCGGTACCGCCGAAAATAAGTCCGGGCGCGCAAAACAAGAAAACGGGACCCGACGACGTCGGCTACGCCGAAAATGATTCCGGGCGCGCAAAACATGAAAACGGGACCCGACGACCTCGGCAACGCCCGAAAACGTGTCCGGGCGCGCAAAACTCGAAAACGGGACAGGACGCCCTCGGCACCGCCGAAAATGAGTCCGGGCGCGCAAAACAAGAAAACGGGACCCGACGCCCTCGGCACCGCCGTAAACGAGTCCGGGCGCGCAAAACTTGAAAACGGGAAAGGACGCCCTCGGTAACGGCGAAAACGAGTCCGGGCGCGCAAAACATGAAAACTGGACCCGACGACCTCGGCACCGCCGAATACGAGTCCGGGCGCGTAAAACATGAAAACGGGACCCGACGACCTCGGCAACGCCGAAAACGTGTCCGGGCGCGCAAAACAAGAAAACGGGACCCGACGACGTCGGCACCGCCGAAAACGAGTCCGGGCGCGCAAAACATGAAAACAGCACCCGACGACCTCGGCAACGCCCAAAAGGTGTCCTAGTGCGCAAAACTCGAAAACGGGAAAGGACGCCCTCGGTACCGCCGAAAACGAGTCCGGGCGCGCAAAACACGAAAATGGCACCCGACGACCTCGGCAACGCCCAAAACGTGTCCGAGCGCGCAAAACTCGAAAACGGGACAGGACGCCCTCGGTACCGCCGATAACGAGTCCGGGCGCGCAAAACATGAAAACGGGACTCGACGCCCTCGGCAACGCCCAAAACGTGTCCGGGCGCGCAAAAACGTAAAAACGGGACAGGACGCCCTCGGTACCGCCGAAAACGTGTCCGGGCGCGCAAAACAAGAAAACGGGACCCGAGGCCCTCGGCACCGCCGAAAACGAGTCCGGGCGCGCAAAACAAGAAAATGAGACCCGTCCACGTCGGCGCCGCCGAAAACGAGTACGGGCGCGCAAAACATGAAAACGGCACCCCACGACCTCGGCAACGCCCAAAACGTGTCCGGGCACGAAAAACTTGAAAAAGGGAAAGGACGCCCTCGGTACCGCCGAAAATGAGTCCGGGCGCGCAAAACAAGAAAACGGGACCCGACGACCTCGGCAACGCCGAAAACGTGTCCGGGCGCGCAAAACAAGAAAACGGGACCCGACGACGTCGGCACCGCCGAAAACGAGTCCGGGCGCGAAAAACATGAAAACGGCACCCGACGACCTCGGCAACGCCCAAAACGTGTCCGAGGGCGCAAAACTCGAAAACGGGAAAGGACGCCCTCGGTACCGCCGAAAACGAGTCCGGGCGCGCAAAACATGAAAACGGGACCCGACGACCTCGGCAACGCCCAAAACGTGTCCGGGCGCGCAAAACTCGAAAACGGGACAGGACGCCCTCGGCACCGCCGAAAACGAGTCCGGGCGCGCAAAACAAGAAAACGGGACCCGAGGCCCTCGGCACCGCCGAAAACGAGTCCGGGCGCGCAAAACATGAAAACGGGACCCGACGACCTCGGCACCGCCGAATACGAGTCCGGGCGCGCAAAACATGAAAACGGGACCCGACGACCTCAGCAGCGCCGAAAACGTGTCCGGGCGCGCAAAACAAGAAAACGAATCCCGTCCACGTCGGCACCGCCAAAAACGAGTACGGGCGCGCAAAACAAGAAAACGGGACCCGACGACCTCGGCAACGCTCAAAACGTGTCCGGGCGCGCAAAACTCGAAAACGGGACCCGACGACCTCGGCACCGCCGAATACGAGTCCGGGCGCGCAAAACATGACAACGGGACGCGACGACCTCGGCAACGCCGAAAACGTGTCCGGGCACGCAAAACAAGAAAACGGGACCCGACGACGTCGACACCGCCGAAAACGAGTCAGGGCGCGCAAAACATGAAAACGGGACCCGACGACCTCGGCACCGCCGAAAACGAGTCCGGGCGCGCAAAACATGAAAACGGGACCCGACGACCTCGGCACCGCCGAATACGAGTCCGGGCGCGCAAAACATGACAACGGGACACGACGACCTCGGCAACGCCGAAAACGTGTCCGGGCGCGCAAAACAAGAAAACGGGACCCGACGACGTCGACACCGCCGAAAACGAGTCTGGGCGCGCAAAACATGAAAACGGCACCCGACGACCTCGGCAATGCCCAAAACGTCTCCGGGCGCGAAAAACTCGAAAACGGGACCCGACGACCTCGGCACCGCCGAATACGAGTCCGGGCGCGCAAAACATGACAACTGGACACGACGACCTCGGCAACGCCCAAAACGTGTCCGAGCGCGCAAAACTCGATAACGGGACTGGACGCCCTCGGTACCGCCGAAAACGAGTCCGGACGCGCAAAACATGAAAACGGGACCCGACGACCTCGGCAACGCCCAAAACGGGTCCTGGCGCGCAAAACTCAAAAGCGGGACAGGACGCCCTCGGTACCGCCGAAAACGTGTCCGGGCGCGCAAAACATGAAAACGAGACCCGACGCCCTCGGCACCGCCGAAAACGAGTCCGGGCGCGCAAAACATTAAAACGGGACCCGACGACCACGGCAACGCCGAAAACGTGTCCGGGTGCGCAAAACATGAAAACGGGACCCGACGACCTCGGCATCGCCGTAAACGAGTCCGAGCGCGGAAAACAAGAAAACGGGACCCGACGACGTCGGCACCGCCGAAAACGAGTCCGGGCGCGCAAAACTTGAAAACGGCACACGACGACCTCGGCAACGCCCAAAACGTGTCCGAGCGCGCAAAACTCGAAAACGGGACAGGACGCCCTCGGTACCGCCGAAAACGAGTCCGGGCACGCAAAACATGAAAACGGGACTCGACGCCCTCGACAACGCCCAAAACGTGTCCTGGCGCGCAAAACTCAAAAACGGGACAGGACGCCCTCGGTACCGCCGAAAACGAGTCCGGGCGCGCAACACAAGAAAACGGCTCCCGACGAACTCGGCAACGACCTAAATGTGTCTGGGCGCGAAAATCTTGAAAACGGGAAAGGACGCCCTCGGTACCGCCGAAAACGAGTCCGGGCGCGCAAAACATGAAAACGGCACCCGACGACCTCGGCAACGCCCAAAACGTGTCCGGGCGCGCAAAACTTGAAAACGGGACCCGACGACGTCGGCACCGCCGAAAACGAGTCCGGGCGCGCAACACAAGAAAACGGCTCCCGACGAACTCGGCAACGTCCTAAATGTGTCCGGGCGCGAAAATCTTGAAAACGGGAAAGGACGCCCTCGGTACCGCCGAAAACGAGTCCGGGCGCGCAAAATAAGAAAACGGGACCCGACGACCTCGGCAACGCCCAAAACGTGTCCTGGCGCGCAAAACTCAAAAGCGGGACAGGACGCCCTCGGTACCGCCGAAAACGTGTCCGGGCGCGCAAAACATGAAAACGGGACCCGACGCCCTCGGCACCGCCGTAAACGAGTCCGGGCACACAAAACTTGAAAACGGGAAAGGACGCCCTCGGTAACGCCGAAAACGAGTCCGGGCGCGCAAAACATGCAAACGGGACCCGACGACCTCGGCACCGCCGAAAACGAGTCCGGGCGCGCAAAACATTAAAACGGGACCCGACGACCACGACAACGCCGAAAACGTGTCCGGCGCGCAAAACAAGAAAACGAATCCCGTCCACGTCGGCACCGCCGAAAACGAGTATGGGCGCGCAAAACAAGAAAACGGGACCCGACGACCTCGGCAACGCTCAAAACGTGTCCGGGCGCGCAAAACTCGAAAACGGGACCCGACGACCTCGGCACCGCCGAATACGAGTCCGGGCGCGCAAAACATGACAACGGGACACGACGACCTCGGCAACGCCGAAAACGTGTCCGGGCGCGCAAAACAAGAAAACGGGACCCGACGACGTCGACACCGCCGAAAACGAGTCAGGGCGCGCAAAACATGAAAACGGGACCCGACGACCTCGGCACCGCCGAAAACGAGTCCGGGCGCGCAAAACATGAAAACGGGACCCGACGACCTCGGCACCGCCGAATACGAGTCCGGGCGCGCAAAACATGACAACGGGACACGACGACCTCGGCAACGCCGAAAACGTGTCCGGGCGCGCAAAACAAGAAAACGGGACCCGACGACGTCGACACCGCCGAAAACGAGTCTGGGCGCGCAAAACATGAAAACGGCACCCGACGACCTCGGCAATGCCCAAAACGTCTCCGGGCGCGAAAAACTCGAAAACGGGACCCGACGACCTCGGCACCGCCGAATACGAGTCCGGGCGCGCAAAACATGACAACTGGACACGACGACCTCGGCAACGCCCAAAACGTGTCCAAGCGCGCAAAACTCGATAACGGGACTGGACGCCCTCGGTACCGCCGAAAACGAGTCCGGACGCGCAAAACATGAAAACGGGACCCGACGACCTCGGCAACGCCCAAAACGGGTCCTGGCGCGCAAAACTCAAAAGCGGGACAGGACGCCCTCGGTACCGCCGAAAACGTGTCCGGGCGCGCAAAACATGAAAACGAGACCCGACGCCCTCGGCACCGCCGAAAACGAGTCCGGGCGCGCAAAACATTAATACGGGACCCGACGACCACGGCAACGCCGAAAACGTGTCCGGGTGCGCAAAACATGAAAACGGGACCCGACGACCTCGGCATCGCCGTAAACGAGTCCGGGCGCGGAAAACAAGAAAACGGGACCCGACGACGTCGGCACCGCCGAAAACGAGTCCGGGCGCGCAAAACATGAAAACGGCACACGACGACCTCGGCAACGCCCAAAACGTGTCCGAGCGCGCAAAACTCGAAAACGGGACAGGACGCCCTCGGTACCGCCGAAAACGAGTCCGGGCACGCAAAACATGAAAACGGGACTCGACGCCCTCGGCAACGCCCAAAACGTGTCCTGGCGGGCAAAACTCAAAAACGGGACAGGACGCCCTCGGTACCGCCGAAAACGAGTCCGGGCGCGCAACACAAGAAAACGGCTCCCGACGAACTCGGCAACGACCTAAATGTGTCTGGGCGCGAAAATCTTGAAAACGGGAAAGGACGCCCTCGGTACCGCCGAAAACGAGTCCGGGCGCGCAAAACATGAAAACGGCACCCGACGACCTCGGCAACGCCCAAAACGTGTCCGGGCGCGCAAAACTTGAAAACGGGACCCGACGACGTCGGCACCGCCGAAAACGAGTCCGGGCGCGCAACACAAGAAAACGGCTCCCGACGAACTCGGCAACGTCCTAAATGTGTCCGGGCGCGAAAATCTTGAAAACGGGAAAGGACGCCCTCGGTACCGCCGAAAACGAGTCCGGGCGCGCAAAATAAGAAAACGGGACCCGACGACCTCGGCAACGCCCAAAACGTGTCCTGGCGCGCAAAACTCAAAAGCGGGACAGGACGCCCTCGGTACCGCCGAAAACGTGTCCGGGCGCGCAAAACATGAAAACGGGACCCGACGCCCTCGGCACCGCCGTAAACGAGTCCGGGCACACAAAACTTGAAAACGGGAAAGGACGCCCTCGGTAACGCCGAAAACGAGTCCGGGCGCGCAAAACATGCAAACGGGACCCGACGACCTCGGCACCGCCGAAAACGAGTCCGGGCGCGCAAAACATTAAAACGGGACCCGACGACCACGACAACGCCGAAAACGTGTCCGGCGCGCAAAACAAGAAAACGAATCCCGTCCACGTCGGCACCGCCGAAAACGAGTATGGGCGCGCAAAACAAGAAAACGGGACCCGACGACCTCGGCAACGCTCAAAACGTGTCCGGGCGCGCAAAACTCGAAAACGGGACCCGACGACCTCGGCACCGCCGAATACGAGTCCGGGCGCGCAAAACATGACAACGGGACACGACGACCTCGGCAACGCCGAAAACGTGTCCGGGCGCGCAAAACAAGAAAACGGGACCCGACGACGTCGACACCGCCGAAAACGAGTCAGGGCGCGCAAAACATGAAAACGGGACCCGACGACCTCGGCACCGCCGAAAACGAGTCCGGGCGCGCAAAACATGAAAACGGGACCCGACGACCTCGGCACCGCCGAATACGAGTCCGGGCGCGCAAAACATGACAACGGGACACGACGACCTCGGCAACGCCGAAAACGTGTCCGGGCGCGCAAAACAAGAAAACGGGACCCGACGACGTCGACACCGCCGAAAACGAGTCTGGGCGCGCAAAACATGAAAACGGCACCCGACGACCTCGGCAATGCCCAAAACGTCTCCGGGCGCGAAAAACTCGAAAACGGGACCCGACGACCTCGGCACCGCCGAATACGAGTCCGGGCGCGCAAAACATGACAACTGGACACGACGACCTCGGCAACGCCCAAAACGTGTCCAAGCGCGCAAAACTCGATAACGGGACTGGACGCCCTCGGTACCGCCGAAAACGAGTCCGGACGCGCAAAACATGAAAACGGGACCCGACGACCTCGGCAACGCCCAAAACGGGTCCTGGCGCGCAAAACTCAAAAGCGGGACAGGACGCCCTCGGTACCGCCGAAAACGTGTCCGGGCGCGCAAAACATGAAAACGAGACCCGACGCCCTCGGCACCGCCGAAAACGAGTCCGGGCGCGCAAAACATTAATACGGGACCCGACGACCACGGCAACGCCGAAAACGTGTCCGGGTGCGCAAAACATGAAAACGGGACCCGACGACCTCGGCATCGCCGTAAACGAGTCCGGGCGCGGAAAACAAGAAAACGGGACCCGACGACGTCGGCACCGCCGAAAACGAGTCCGGGCGCGCAAAACATGAAAACGGCACACGACGACCTCGGCAACGCCCAAAACGTGTCCGAGCGCGCAAAACTCGAAAACGGGACAGGACGCCCTCGGTACCGCCGAAAACGAGTCCGGGCACGCAAAACATGAAAACGGGACTCGACGCCCTCGGCAACGCCCAAAACGTGTCCTGGCGGGCAAAACTCAAAAACGGGACAGGACGCCCTCGGTACCGCCGAAAACGAGTCCGGGCGCGCAACACAAGAAAACGGCTCCCGACGAACTCGGCAACGTCCTAAATGTGTCTGGGCGCGAAAATCTTGAAAACGGGAAAGGACGCCCTCGGTACCGCCGAAAACGAGTCCGGGCGCGCAAAACATGAAAACGGCACCCGACGACCTCGGCAACGCCCAAAACGTGTCCGGGCGCGCAAAACTTGAAAACGGGACCCGACGACGTCGGCACCGCCGAAAACGAGTCCGGGCGCGCAACACAAGAAAACGGCTCCCGACGAACTCGGCAACGTCCTAAATGTGTCCGGGCGCGAAAATCTTGAAAACGGGAAAGGACGCCCTCGGTACCGCCGAAAACGAGTCCGGGCGCGCAAAATAAGAAAACGGGACCCGACGACCTCGGCAACGCCCAAAACGTGTCCTGGCGCGCAAAACTCAAAAGCGGGACAGGACGCCCTCGGTACCGTCGAAAACGTGTCCGGGCGCGCAAAACATGAAAACGGGACCCGACGCCCTCGGCACCGCCGTAAACGAGTCCGGGCACACAAAACTTGAAAACGGGAAAGGACGCCCTCGGTAACGCCGAAAACGAGTCCGGGCGCGCAAAACATGCAAACGGGACCCGACGACCTCGGCACCGCCGAAAACGAGTCCGGGCGCGCAAAACATTAAAACGGGACCCGACGACCACGACAACGCCGAAAACGTGTCCGGGCGCGCAAAACATGAAAACGGGACCCGACGACCTCGGCATCGCCGAAAACGAGTCCGGGCACGAAAAACAAGAAAACGGGACACGACGACGTCGGCACCGCCGGAAATGAGTCCGGGCGCGCAAAACATGAAAACTGGAAAGGACGCCCTCGGTACCGCCGAAAACGATTCCGGGCGCGCAAAACAAGAAAACGGGACCCGACGACGTCGGCACCGCCGAAAACGAGTCTGGGCGCGCAAAACATGAAAACGGCACACGACGACCTCGGCAACGCCCAAAACGTGTCCGAGCGCGCAAAACTCGAAAACGGGACAGGACGCCCTCGGTACCGCCGAAAACGAGTCCGGGCTCGCAAAACATGAAAACGGGACCCGAAGCCCTCGGCACCGCCGTAAACGAGTCCGGGTGCGCAAAACTTGAAAACGGGAAAGGACGCCCTCGGTAACGCCGAAAACGAGTCCGGGCGCGCAAAACATGCAAACGAGACCCGACGACCTCGGCACCGCCGAAAACGAGTCCGGGCGCGCAAAACATTAAAACGGGACCCGACGACCTCGGCAAAGCCGAAAATGTGTCCGGGCGCGCAAAACAAGGAAACGGGACCCGTCCACGTCGGCACCGCCGAAAACGAGTACGGGCGCGCAAACACATGAAAACGGCACCCGACGACTTCGGCAACGCCCAAAACGTGTCCGGGCACGAAAAACTTGAAAACGGGAAAGGACGCCCTCGGTACCGCCGAAAATGAGTCCGGGCGCGCAAAATAAGAAAACGGGACCCGATGACGTCGGCGGCACCGAAAATGAGTCCGGGTGCGCAAAACATGAAAACGGGACCCGACGACCTCGGCAACGCCCAAAACGTGTCCGGGCGCGCAAAACTCGAAAACGGGACCCGACGCCCTCGGCACCGCCGTAAACGAGTCCGGGCGCGCAAAAGTTGAAAACGGGAAAGGACGCCCTCGGTAACGGCGAAAACGAGTCCGGGCGCGCAAAACATGAAAACGGGACCCGACGACCTCGGCACCGCCGAATACGAGTCCGGGCGCGCAAAACATGAAAACGGGACCCGACGACCTCGGCAACGCCGAAAACGTGTCCGGGCGTGCAAAACAAGAAAACGAGACCCGACGACGTCGGCACCGTCGAAAACGAGTCCGAGCGCGCAAAACATGAAAACGGCACCCGACGACCTCGGCAACGCCCAAAACGTGTCCGGACGCGAAAAACTTGAAAACGGGAAAGGACGCCCTCGGTACCGCCGAAAACGAGTCCGGGCGCGCAAAACAAGAAAACGGGACCCGACGACGTCGGCACCGCCGAAAACGAGTCCGGGCGCGCAAAACATGAAAACGGCACCCGACGACTTCGGCAACGCCCAAAACGTGTCCGAGCGCGCAAAACTCGAAGACGGGACAGGACGCCCTCGGTACCGCCGAAAACGAGTCCGGGCGCGCAAAACATGAAAACGGGACTCGACGCCCTCGGCAACGCCCAAAACGTGTCCTGGCGCGCAAAACTCAAAAACGGGACGAGACGCCCTCGGTACCGCCGAAAACGTGTCCGGGCGCGCAAAATATGAAAACGGGACTCGACGCCCTCGGCACCGCCGTAAACGAGTCTGGGCGCGCAAAACTTGAAAACGGGAAAGGACACCCTCGGTAACGCCGAAAACGAGTCCGGGCGCGCAAAACATGCAAACGGGACCCGACGACCTCGGCACCGCCGAAAACGAGTCCGGGCGTGCAAAACATTAAAACGGGACCCGACGACCTCGGCAACGACGAAAACGTGTCCGGGCGCGCAAAACAAGAAAACGGGACTCGTCCACGTCGGCACCGCCGAAAACGTGTACGGGCGCGCAAAACTTGAAAACGGCACCCGACGACCTCGGCAACGACCAAAACGTGTCCGGGCACGAAAAACTTGAAAACGGGAAAGGACGCCCTCGGTACCGCCGAAAAAGAGTCCGGGCGCGCAAAACAAGAAAACGGGACCCGACGACGTCGGGGCCGCCGAAAATGAGTCCGGGCGCGCAAAACATGAAAACGGGACCCGACGACCTCGGCAACGCCGAAAACGTGTCCGGGCGTGCAAAACAAGAAAACGAGACCCGACGACGTCGGCACCGTCGAAAACGAGTCCGAGCGCGCAAAACATGAAAACGGCACCCGACGACCTCGGCAACGCCCAAAACGTGTCCGGACGCGAAAAACTTGAAAACGGGAAAGGACGCCCTCGGTACCGCCGAAAACGAGTCCGGGCGCGCAAAACAAGAAAACGGGACCCGACGACGTCGGCACCGCCGAACACGAGTCCGGGCGCGCAAAACATGAAAACGGCACCCGACGACTTCGGCAACGCCCAAAACGTGTCCGAGCGCGCAAAACTCGAAGACGGGACAGGACGCCCTCGGTACCGCCGAAAACGAGTCCGGGCGCGCAAAACATGAAAACGGGACTCGACGCCCTCGGCAACGCCCAAAACGTGTCCTGGCGCGCAAAACTCAAAAACGGGACAAGACGCCCTCGGTACCGCCGAAAACGTGTCCGGGCGCGCAAAATATGAAAACGGGACTCGACGCCCTTGGCACCGCCGTAAACGAGTCTGGGCGCGCAAAACTTGAAAACGGGAAAGGACACCCTCGGTAACGCCGAAAACGAGTCCGGGCGCGCAAAACATGCAAACGGGACCCGACGACCTCGGCACCGCCGAAAACGAGTCCGGGCGTGCAAAACATTAAAACGGGACCCGACGACCTCGGCAACGACGAAAACGTGTCCGGGCGCGCAAAACAAGAAAACGGGACTCGTCCACGTCGGCACCGCCGAAAACGTGTACGGGCGCGCAAAACTTGAAAACGGCACCCGACGACCTCGGCAACGACCAAAACGTGTCCGGGCACGAAAAACTTGAAAACGGGAAAGGACGCCCTCGGTACCGCCGAAAAAGAGTCCGGGCGCGCAAAACAAGAAAACGGGACCCGACGACGTCGGGGCCGCCGAAAATGAGTCCGGGCGCGCAAAACATGAAAACGGGACCCGACGACCTCGGCAACGCCCAAAACGTGTCCGGGCGCGCAAAACTCGAAAACGGGACAGGACGCCCTCGGCACCGTCGAAAACGAGTCCGGGCGCGCAAAACAAGAAAATGGGACCCGACGCCCTCGGCACCGCCGTAAACGAGTCCGGGCGCGCAAAACATGAAAACGGGACCCGACGACCTCGGCACCGCCGAAAAAGAGTCCGGGCGCGCAAAACATGAAAACGGGACTCGACGACCTCAGCAACGCCGAAAACGTGTCCGGGCGCGCAAAATAAGAAAACTGGACCCCACGACGTCGGCACCGCCGAAAACGAGTCCGGGCGCGCAAAACATGAAAACGGCACCCGACGACCTCGGCAACGCCCAAAACGTGTCCGAGCGCGCAAAACTCGAAAACGGGACAGGACGCCCTCGGTACCGCCGAAAACGAGTCCGGGCGCGCAAAACATGAAAACGGGACCCGACGACCTCGGCACCGCCGAAAACGAGTCCGGGCGCGCAAAACATGAAAACGGGACTCGACGACCTCAGCAACGCCGAAAACGTGTCCGGGCGCGCAAAATAAGAAAACTGGACCCCACGACGTCGGCACCGCCGAAAACGAGTCCGGGCGCGCAAAACATGAAAACGGCACCCGACGACCTCGGCAACGCCCAAAACGTGTCCGAGCGCGCAAAACTCGAAAACGGGACAGGACGCCCTCGGTACCGCCGAAAACGAGTCCGGGCGCGCAAAACATGAAAACGGGACCCGACGCCCTCGGCACCGCCGTAAACGAGTCCGGGCGCGCAAAATTTGAAAACATGAAAACGGGACTCGACGCTCTCGGCAACGCCCAAAACGTGTCCGGGCGCACAAAACAAGAAAACGGGAAAGGACGCCCTCGGTACCGCCGAAAACGTGTCCGGGCGCGCAAAACATGAAAACGGGACCCGAAGCCCTCGGCACCGCCGTAAACGAGTCCGGGCGCGCAAAACTTGAAAACGGGAAAGGTCGCCATCGGTAACGCCGAAAAAGAGTCCGGGCGCGGAAAACATGCAAACGAGACCCGACGACCTCGGCACCGCCGAATACGAGTCCGGGCGCGCAAAACATGAAAACGGGACCCGACGACCTCGACAACGCCGAAAACATGTCCGGGCGCGCAAAACAAGAAAACGGGACCCGACAACGTCGGCACCGCCGAAAACGAGTCCGGGCGCGCAAAACATGAAAACGGCACCCGACAACCTCGGCAACGCCCAAAACGTGTCTGGTCGCGAATAACTTGAAAACGGGAGAGGACGCCCTCGGTACCGCCGAAAACGAGTCCGGGCGCGCAAAACATGAAAACGGGACCCGACGACCTCGGCAACGCCGAAAACGAGTCCGGGCGCGCAAAACAAGAAAACGGGACCCGACGACGTCGGCACCGCCGAAAACGAGTCCGGGCGCGCAAAACATGAAAACGGCACCCGACGACCTCGGCAACGCCGAAAACGTTTCCGGGCGCGAAAAACTTGAAAACGGGAAAGGACGCCCTCGGTACCGCCGAAAACGACACCGGGCGCACAAATCAAGAAAACGGGACCCAACGACGTCGGCACCGCCGAAAACGAGTCCGGGCGCGCAAAACATGAAAACGGCACCCGACGACCTCGGCAACGCCCAAAACGTGTCCGGGCGCGCAAAACTTGAAAACGGGACCCGACGACGTCGGCACCGCCGAAAACGAGTCCGGGCGCGCAACACAAGAAAACGGCTCCCGACGAACTCGGCAACGTCCTAAATGTGTCCGGGCGCGAAAATCTTGAAAACGGGAAAGGACGCCCTCGGTACCGCCGAAAACGAGTCCGGGCGCGCAAAATAAGAAAACGGGACCCGACGACGTCGGCACCGCCGAAAACGAGTCCGGGCGCGCAAAACATGAAAACGGCACCCGACGACCTCGGCACCGCCCAAAACGTGTCCGAGCGCGCAAAACTCGAAAACGGGACGGAACGCCCTCGGTACCGCCGAAAACGAGTCCGGGCGCGCAAAACTTGAAAACGGGACCCGACGACCTCGGCAACGCCGAAAACGAGTCCGGGCGCGCAAAACAAGAAAACGGGACCCGACGACGTCGGCACCGCCGAAAACGAGTCCGGGCGCGCAAAACATGAAAACGGCACCCGACGACCTCGGCAACGCCGAAAACGTTTCCGGGCGCGAAAAACTTGAAAACGGGAAAGGACGCCCTCGGTACCGCCGAAAACGACACCGGGCGCACAAATCAAGAAAACGGGACCCAACGACGTCGGCACCGCCGAAAACGAGTCCGGGCGCGCAAAACATGAAAACGGCACCCGACGACCTCGGCAACGCCCAAAACGTGTCCGGGCGCGCAAAACTTGAAAACGGGACCCGACGACGTCGGCACCGCCGAAAACGAGTCCGGGCGCGCAACACAAGAAAACGGCTCCCGACGAACTCGGCAACGTCCTAAATGTGTCCGGGCGCGAAAATCTTGAAAACGGGAAAGGACGCCCTCGGTACCGCCGAAAACGAGTCCGGGCGCGCAAAATAAGAAAACGGGACCCGACGACGTCGGCACCGCCGAAAACGAGTCCGGGCGCGCAAAACATGAAAACGGCACCCGACGACCTCGGCACCGCCCAAAACGTGTCCGAGCGCGCAAAACTCGAAAACGGGACGGAACGCCCTCGGTACCGCCGAAAACGAGTCCGGGCGCGCAAAACTTGAAAACGGGACGCGACGCCCTCGGCAACGCCCAAAACGTGTCCGGGCGCGCAAAACTCGAAAACGTGACGGGACACCCTCGGTACCGCCGAAAACGTGTTCGGGCGCGCAAAACATGAAAACGGGACCCAACACCCTCGACACCGCCGTAAACGAGTCCGGGCGCTCAAAACTTGAAAACGGGAAAGGTCGCCCCCGGCAACGCCGAAAACGAGTCCGGGCGCGCAAAATAAGAAAACGGGACCCGACGACGTCGGCACCGCCGAAAACGAGTCCGGGCGAGCAAAACATGAAAACGTTACTGGCCGACCTCGGCAACGCCCAAAACGTGTCCGAGCGCGCAAAACTCGAAAACGGGACAGGTCGCACTCGGTACCGCCGAAAACGAGTCCGGGCGCGCAAAACATGAAAACGGGACTCGACGCCCTCGGCAACGCCCAAAACGTGTCCGGGCGCGCAAAACTCGAAAACGGGACAGGACGCCCTCGGTACCGCCGAAAACGTGTCCGGGCGCGCAAAACATGAAAACGGGACCCGACGACCTCGGCACCGCCGTAAACGAGTCCGGGCGCGCAAAACATGAAAACGGTAAAGGACGCCCTCGGTACCGCCAAAACGAGTCCGGGCGCGCAAAACATGAAAAAGGGACCCGACGACCGCGGCACAGCCGAAAACGAGTCCGGGCGCGCAAAACATGAAAAGGGTACCCGACGACCTCGGCACCGCCGAAAACGCGTCCGAGCGCGCAAAACATGAAATCGGGAACCATCGCCCACGGTACCTCCGAAAACGAGTCCGGGCGCGCAAAACATGAAAACGGAACCCGACGACCTCGGCACCGCCGAAAACGTGTCCGGGCGCGCAATACTCGAAAACGGGACAGGACGCCCTCGGTACCGCCGAAAACGAGTTCGGGCGCGCAAAACATGAAAACATGACTCGACGCCCTCGGCAACGCCCAAAACGTGTCCGGCCGCGCAAAATTCGAAAACGGGACAGGTTGCCCTCGGTACCGCCGAAAATGTGTCCGGGCGCAAAACATGAAAACTGGACCCGACGCCCTCGGCACCGCCGTAAACGAGTCCGGGCGCGCAAAACTTGAAAACGGGAAAGGACGCCCTCGGTAACGCCGAAAACGAGTCCGGGCGCGCAAAACATGCAAACGGGACCCGACGACCTCGGCACCGCCGAAAACGAGTCCGGGCGCGCAAAACATTAAAACGGGACCCAACGACCTTGGCAACGCCAAAAACGTGTCCGAGCGCGCAAAACAAGAAAACGGGACCCGACGATGTCGGCACCGCCGAAAACGAGTACGGGTGCGCAAAACATGAAAACGGCACCCGACGACCTCCGCAACGCCCAAAACGTGTCCGGGCGCGAAAAACTTGAAAACGGGAAAGGACGCCCTCCGTACCGCCGAAAATGAGTCCGGGCGCGCAAAACAATAAAAAGGGACCCGACGCACTCGGCACCGCCGAAAACGAGTCCGGGCGCGCAAAACACGGAAACGGGACCCGACGACCTCGGCAACGCCCAAACGTGTCCGGGCGCGCAAAACTCGAAAACGGGACAGGACGCCCTCGGCACCGCCGAAAACGTGTCCGCGCGCGCAAAACATGAGAACGGGACCAAACGCCCACGGTACCGCCGAAAACGAGTCCGGGCGCGAAAAACAAGTAAAAGGGACCCGACGTCCTCGGTACCGCCGAAAACGAGTCCTGGCGCGCAAAACAAGTAAAAGGGACCCGACGTCCTCGGTACCGCCGAAAACGAGTCCTGGCGCGCAAAACAAGTAAAAGGGACCTGACGCCCTCGGTACCGCCGAAAACTAGTCCTGGTGCGCAAAACATGAAAACGGGACCCGACGGCCTCGGCATCGCCCAAAACGTGTCCGGGCGCGCAAAACAAGAAAACGGGACCCGACGACGTCGGCACCGCCGAAAACGAGTCCGGGCGCGTAAAACATGAAAACGGGAACCGACGCCCTCGGCAACGCCCAAAACGTGTCCGGGCGCGCAAAACTCGAAAACGAGACAGGACGCCCTCGGTACCGCCGAAAACGAGTCCGGGCGCGCAAATCATGAAAACGGGACCTGACGCCCTCGGCACCGCCGTAAACGAGTCTGGGCGCGCAAAACTTGAAAACGGGAAAGGACGCCCTCGGTAACGCCGAAAAAGAGTCCGGGCGCGCAAAACATGAAAACGGGACCCGACGACCTCGACAACGCCGAAAACATGTCCGGGCGCGCAAAACAAGAAAATGGAACCCGACAACGTCGGCACCGCCAAAAACGAGTCCGGGCGCGCAAAACATGAAAACGGCACCCGACGACCTCGGCAACGCCCAAAGCGTGTCCGGTCGCGAATAACTTGAAAACGGGAAAGGACGCCCTCGGTACCGCCGAAAACGAGTCCGGGCGCGCAAAACAAGAAAACGGGACCCGACGACATCGGCACCGCCGAAAACGAGTCCGGGCGCGCAAAACATGAAAACGGGACCCGACGACCTCGGCAACGCCGAAAACTTGTCCGGGCGCGCAAAAGAAGAAAACGGGACCCGACGACGTCGGCACCGCCGAAAACGAGTCCGGGCGCGCAAAACATGAAAACGGCACCCGACGACCTCGGCACCGCCCAAAACGTGTCCGAGCGCGCAAAACTCGAAAACGGGACGGAACGCCCTCGGTACCGCCGAAAACGAGTCCGGGCGCGCAAAACACGAAAACGGGACTCGACGCCCTCGGCAACGCCCAAAACGTGTCCGGGCGCGCAAAACTCGAAAACGGGACGGGACGCCCTCGGTACCGCCGAAAACGTGTTCGGGCGCGCAAAACATGAAAACGGGACCCGACACCCTCGACACCGCCGTAAACGAGTCCGGGCGCGCAAAACTTGAAAACGGGAAAGGTCGCCCCCGGCAACGCCGAAAACGAGTCCGGGCGCGCAAAACAAGAAAACGGGACCCGACGACGTCGGCACCGCCGAAAACGAGTCCGGGCGAGCAAAACATGAAAACGTTACTGGCCGACCTCGGCAACGCCCAAAAGGTGTCCGAGCGCGCAAAACTCGAAAACGGGACAGGTCGCCCTCGGTACCGCCGAAAACGAGTCCGGGCGCGCAAAACATGAAAACGGGACTCGACGCCCTCGGCAACGCCCAAAACGTGTCCGGGCGCGCAAAACACGAAAACGGGACAGGACGCCCTCGGTACCGCCGAAAACGTGTCTGGGCGCGCAAAACATGAAAACGGGACCCGACGACCTCGGCACCGCCGTAAACGAGTCCGGGCGCGCAAAACATGAAAACGGTAAAGGACGCCCTCGGTACCGCCGAAAACGAGTCCGGGCGCGCAAAACATGAAAACGGGACCCGACGACCGCGGCACAGCCGAAA
Source organism: Schoenoplectus triqueter (assembly GCA_964058805.1). NCBI lineage: Eukaryota > Viridiplantae > Streptophyta > Magnoliopsida > Poales > Cyperaceae > Schoenoplectus > Schoenoplectus triqueter. The sequence continues at coordinate 207,244 of CAXKVV010002167.1, forward strand.
ACGAGTCCGGGCGCGCAAAACATGAAAAGGGTACCCGACGACCTCGGCACCGCCGAAAATGAGTCCGAGCGCGCAAAACATGAAATCAGGACCCATCGCCCACGGTACCTCCGAAAACGAGTCCGGGCGCGCAAAACATGAAAACGGAACCCGACGACCTCGGTACCGCCGACAACGTGTCCGGGCGCGCAAAACTCGAAAACGGGACAGGACGCCCTCGGTACCGTCGAAAACGAGTTCGGGCGCGCAAAACATGAAAACGAGACTCGACGCCCTCGGCAACGCCCAAAACGTGTCCGGCCGCGCAAAATTCGAAAACGGGACAGGTTGCCCTCTGTACCGCCGAAAACGTGTCTGGGCGCGCAAAACATGAAAACTGGACCCGACGCCCTCGGCACCGCCGTAAACGAGTCCGGGCGCGCAAAACTTGAAAACGGGAAAGGACGCCCTCGGTAACGCCGAAAACGAGTCCGGGCGCGCAAAACATGCAAACGGGACCCAACGACCTCGGCACCACCGAAAACGAGTCCGGGCGCGCAAAACATTAAAACGGGACCCAACGACCTTGGCAACGCCAAAAACGTGTCCGAGCGCGCAAAACTAGAAAACGGGACCCGACGATGTCGGCACCGCCGAAAACGAGTACGGGTGCGCAAAACATGAAAACGGCACCCGACGACCTCCGCAACGCCCAAAACGTGTCCGGGCGCGAAAAACTTGAAAACGGGAAAGGACGCCCTCGGTACCGCCAAAAATGAGTCCGGGCGCGCAAAACATGAAAACGGGACCAAACGCCCTCGGTACCGCCGAAAACGAGTCCGGGCGCGTAAAACAAGTAAAAGGGACCCGACGTCCTCGGTACCGCCGAAAACGAGTCCTGGCGCGCAAAACAAGTAAAAGGGACCCGACGCCCTCGGTACCGCCGAAAACTAGTCCTGGTGCGCAAAACATGAAAACGGGACCCGACGGCCTCGGCATCGCCCAAAACGTGTCCGGGCGCGCAAAACAAGAAAACGGGACCCGACGACGTCGGCACCGCCGAAAACGAGTCCGGGCGCGTAAAACATGAAAACGGGAACCGACGCCCTCGGCAACGCCCAAAACGTGTCCGGGCGCGCAAAACTCGAAAACGAGACAGGACGCCCTCGGTACCGCCGAAAACGAGTCCGGGCGCGCAAATCATGAAAACGGGACCTGACGCCCTCGGCACCGCCGTAAACGAGTCTGGGCACGCAAAACTTGAAAACGGGAAAGGACGCCCTCGGTAACGCCGAAAAAGAGTCCGGGCGTGCAAAACATGAAAACGGGACTCGACGACCTCGGCAACGCCGAAAACGTGTCGGGCGCGCAAAACAAGAAAACGGGACCCGACGACGTCGGCACTGCCGAAAACGAGTCCGGGCGCGCAAAACATGAAAACGGCACCCGACGACCTCGGCAACGCCCAAAACGTGTCCGGGCGCGAAAAAACTGGAAAACGGGAAAGGACGCCCTCGGTACCGCCGAAAACGAGTCCGGGCGCGCAAAACAAAAAAACGGGACCCGACAACGTCGGCACCGCCGAAAACGAGTCCGGGTGCGCAAAACATCAAAAACGACACCCGACGACCTCGGCAACGACCAAAACGTGTCCGAGCGTGCAAAACTCGAAAACGGGACAGGACGCCCTCGGTACCGCCGAAAACGAGTCCGGGCGCACAAAACATGAAAACGGGACGCGACGCCCTCGGCACCGCCGTAAACGAGTCCGGGCGCGCAAAACTTGAAAACGGGAAACGACACCCTCGGTAACGCCGAAAACGAGTCCGGGCGCGCAAAACATTTAAACGGGACTCGACGATCTCGGTACCGCCAAAAACGTGTCTAGGCGCGCATACCTTGAAAACAGGACAGGACGCCCTCGGCACCGCTGAAAACGTGTCCGGGCGCGCAAAACATGAAAACGGGACCAGACGCCCACGGTACCGCCGAAAACGAGTCCTGGCGCTTAAAACTTGAAAACGGGACCCCACGCCCTCGGCACCGCCGAAAACGTGTCCGGGCGCGCAAAACTTGAAAACGGGAAATGACGCCCTCGGTAGCGCCGAAAACGAGTCCGGGCGCAAAACAAGAAAACGGGACCCGACGACGTCGGCACCGCCGAAAACGAGTCTGGTCGCGTAAAACATGAAAACGGGACCCGACGACCTTGGCAACGCCCAAAACGTGTCCGTGCGCGCCAAACTCGAAAACGGGACAGGACGCCCTCGGTACCACCGAAAACGTGTCCGGGCGCGCAAAACAAGAAAACGGGACCCGACGCCCTCGGCACCGCCGAAAATGAGTCCGGGCGCGCAAAACATGAAAACGGTACCCGACGGCCTGGGCACCGCCGAAAACGTGCCCGGCCGCGCAAAACTTGAAAACGGGAAACGACGCCCTCGGTACCGCCGAAAACGAGTCCGGGCGGGCAAAACAAGAAAACGGGACCCGACGACGTCGGCACCGCCGAAAACGAGTCCGGTCGCGTAAAACATGAAAACGGGACCCGACGACCTTGGCAACGCCCAAAACGTGTCCGTGCGCGCAAAACTCGAAAACGGGACAGGACGCCCTCGGTACCACCGAAATCGTGTCCGGGCGCGCAAAACAAGAAAACGGGACCCGACGCCCTCGGCACCGCTGAAAACGTGTCCGGGCGCGCAAAACATGAAAACGGGACCAGACGCCCACGGTACCGCCGAAAACGAGTCCTGGCGCTTAAAACTTGAAAACGGGACCCCACGCCCTCGGCACCGCCGAAAACGTGTCCGGGCGCGCAAAACTTGAAAACGGGAAATGACGCCCTCGGTACCGCCGAAAACGAGTCCGGGCGCGCAAAACAAGAAAACGGGACCCGACGACGTCGGCACCGCCGAAAACGAGTCTGGTCGCGTAAAACATGAAAACGGGACCCGACGACCTTGGCAACGCCCAAAACGTGTCCGTGCGCGCCAAACTCGAAAACGGGACAGGACGCCCTCGGTACCACCGAAAACGTGTCCGGGCGCGCAAAACAAGAAAACGGGACCCGACGCCCTCGGCACCGCCGAAAATGAGTCCGGGCGCGCAAAACATGAAAACGGTACCCGACGGCCTGGGCACCGCCGAAAACGAGTCCGGTCGCGTAAAACATGAAAACGGGACCCGACGACCTTGGCAACGCCCAAAACGTGTCCGTGCGCGCAAAACTCGAAAACGGGACAGGACGCCCTCGGTACCACCGAAATCGTGTCCGGGCGCGCAAAACATGAAAACGGGACCCGACGCCCTCGGCACCGCCGTGAACGAGTCCGGGAGCGTAAAACTTGAAAACGAGAAAGGACGCCCTCGGTAACGCCGAAAAAGAGTCCGGGCGCGCAAAACATGAAAACAGGACCCGACGACCTCGGCAACGCCCAAAACGTGTCCATGCGCGCAAAACTCGAAAACGGGACAGGACGCCCTCGGTACCGCCGAAAACGAGTCCGGGCGCGCAAATCATGAAAACGGGACTTGACGCCCTCGGCACCGCCGTAAACGAGTCTGGGCGCGTAAAACTTGAAAACGGGAAAGGACGCCCTCGGTACCGCCAATAACGAGTCCGGGTGCGCAAAACTTGAAAACGGGACCCAACGACCTCGGCACCGCCTAAAACGTGTCCAGGCTCGAAAAACTTGAAAACGAGAAAGAACGCCCTCGGTACCGCCGAAAACGAGTCCGGTCGCGCAAAACATGAAAACGGGACCCGACGAACTCGGCACAGCCCAAAACGTGTTCGGGCGCGCAAAACTTGAAAACGGGACAAGACGCCCTCGGTACCGCCGAAAACGAGTCCGGGAGCGCAAAACATGAAAACGGTACCCGACGCCCTCGGCACCGACCAAAACGTGTTCGGGCGCGCATACCTTGAAAACGGGACAGGACGCCCTCGGCACCGCTGAAAACGAGTCCGGGCGCGCAAAACATGTAAAAGGGACTTAACGACCTCGGTACCGCCGAAAATGAGTCCTCGCGCGCAAAACTTGAAAACGGGACCCCACGCCCTCGGTACCGCCGAAAATGAGTCCGGGCGCGCAAAACATGAAAACAGGACCCGACGACCTCGGCACCGCCGAAAACGTGTCTGGGCGCGCAAAACATGTAAACGGGAAAGGACGCCCTCGATACCGCCAAAAACGAGTTTGGGTGCGCAAAACATGAAAACGGGACCCGACGACCTCGGCACCGCCGAAAACGAGTCCGGGCGCGCAAAACAAGAAAACAGGACCCGACGACCTCGGCACCGCCGAAAACGAGTCCGGGCGCGCAAAACATGAAAACGGGACCCGACGACCTTGGCAATGCCCAAACGTGTCCGAGCGCGCAAAACTCAAAAACGGGACAGGACGCCCTCGGCACCGCCGAAAACGTGTCCGGGCGCGCAAAACATGAAAACGGGACCAAACGCCCACAGTACCGCCGAAAACGAGTCCGGGCGCGCAAAACAAGTAAAAGGGACCTGACGCCCTCGGTACCGCCAAAAACGAGTCCTGGCGCGCAAAACTTGAAAACGGGACCCGACGGCCTCGGTACCGCCGAAAATGAGTCCGGGCGCGCAAAACATGAAAAAGGGATCTGACGGCCTCGGCACCGCCGAAAACTTGTTCGGGCGCGCAAAACTTGAAAACGGGAAAGGACGCCCTCGGTACCGCCGAAAACGAGTCCGGGCGTGCAAAACAAGAAAACGGGACCCGACGACGTCGGCACCGCCGAAAACGAGTCTGGGCATGCAAAACATGAAAACGGGACCCGACAACCTCGGCAACGCCCAAAACGTGTCCGGGCACGCAAAACTCGGAAACAGGACAGGACGCCCTCGATACCGCCGAAAACGTGTCCGGGCGCGCAAAACATGAAAACGGGACCCGACGCCCTCGGCACCGCCGAAAACGAGTCCGGGCGCACAAAACATGAAAACGTGACCCGACGGCCTCGGCAACGCCCAAACGTGTCCGGGCACCCAAAAATCGAAAACGGGACAGGACGCCCTCGGCACCGCCGAAAACATGTCCGGGCGCGCAAAACATGAAAACGGGACAAGACGCCATCGGTACCGCTGAAAACGAGTCGAGGAGCGCAAAGCATGAAAACGGGACCCGACGCCCTCGGCACCGACCAAAACGTGTTCGGGAGCGCATACCTTGAAAACGGGATAGGATGCCCTCGGCACCGCCAAAAACGAGTCCGGGCACGTAAAACATGTAAAAGGGACCGGACGACCTCTGTACCGCCGAAAACGAGTCCTCGCGCGCAAAACTTGAAAACGGAACCCCACGCCCTCGGCACCGCCGAAAACGTGTCCTGGCGCGCAAAACATGTAAACGGGACAGGACGCCCTCGGTACCGCCAAAAACGAGTTTGGGTGCGCAAGACATGAAAACGGGACCCCGACGACGTCGGCACCGCCGAAAACGAGTCCGGGCGCGCAAAACATGAAAACGGGACCCGACGACCTCGGTAACGCCCAAAACGTGTCCGGGCGCGCAAAACATGAAAACGAGACCCGACGACCTCGGCAACGCCCAAACTCGTCCGGGCGCGCAAAACTCAAAAACGGGACAGGACGACCTCGGCACCGCCGAAAACGTGTCCGGGCGCGCAAAACAAGAAAACGGGACCAAACGCCCACGGTACCGCCGAAAATGAGTCCGGGCGCGCAAAAAAAGTAAAAGGGACCTGACTTCCTCGGTACCGCCAAAAACGAGTCCTGGCGCGCTAAACTTGAAAACGAGACCCGACGGCCTCGGTACCGCCGAAAATGAGTCCCGGCGCGCAAAACATGAAAACAGGACCCGACGGCCTCGGCACCGCCGAAAACTTTTCCGGGCGCGCAAAACTTGAAAACGGGAAAAGACGCCCTCGGTACCGCCAAAAACGAGTCCGGGCGCGCAAAACAAGAAAACGGGACCCGACGACGTCGGCACCGCCGAAAACGAGTCCGGGCGTGCAAAACATGCAAACGGGACCCGACGACCTCGGCAACGCCCAAAACGTGTCCGGGCACGCAAAACTCGGAAACGGGACAGGACGCCCTCGATACCGCCGAAAACGTGTCCGGGCGCGCAAAACATGAAAACGGGACCCGACGCCCTCGGCACCGCCGTAAATGAGTCCGGGCGCGCAAAACATGAAAACGGGACCCGACGTCCTCGGCAACGCCCAAAACGTGTCCGAGCGTGCAAAACTCGAAAATGGGACAGGACGCCCTCGGTACCACCGAAAACGAGTCCGGGCGCGCAAAACAAGAAAACAGGACCCGACGACCTCGGCAACGCCGAAAACGAGTCCGGGCGCGCAAAACATGAAAACGGGACCCGACGACCTCGGCAACGCCCAAACGTGTCCGGGAGCGCAAAACTCAAAAACGGGACAGGACGCCTTCGGCACCGCCGAAAACGTGTCCGGGCGTGCAAAACATGAAAACGGGACCAAACGCCCACGGTACCGCCGAAAACGAGTCCGGGCGCGCAAAACAAGTAAAAGGGACCTGACGCCCTCGGTACCGTCGAAAATGAGTCCGGGCGCGCAAAACATGAAAACAGGACCCGACGGCCTCGGTACCGCCGAAAATGAGTCCGGGCGCGCAAAACTTGAAAACGGGAAAGGACGCCCTCGGCACCGCCGAAAACGAGTCCGAGCGCGCAAAACAAGAAAACGGGACACGACGACGTCGGCACCGCCGAAAACGAGTCTGGGCGCGCAAAACATGAAAACGGGACCTGACGACCTCGGCAACACCCAAAACGTGTCCGGGCACGCAAAACTCGGAAATGGGACAGGACGCCCTCGATACCGCCGAAAACGTGTCCGGGCGCGCAAAACATGAAAACGGGACCAAACGCCCACGGTACCGCCGAAAACGAGTCCGGGAGCGCAAAACAAGTAAAAGGGACCTGACGCCCTCGGTACCGTCGAAAATGAGTCCGGGCGCGCAAAACATGAAAACGGGACCCGACGGCCTCGGTACCGCCGAAAATGAGTCCGGGCGCGCAAAACATGAAAACGGGACCCGACGGCCTCGGCACCGCCGAAAACTTGTCCGGGCGCGCAAAACTTGAAAACAGGAAAGGACGCCCTCGGTACCGCCGAAAACGAGTCCGGGCGCGCAAAACAAGAAAACGGGACCCGACGACGTCGGCGCCGTCGAAAACGAGTCTGGGCGCGCAAAACATGAAAACGGACCCGACGACCTCGGCAACGCCCAAAACGTGTCCGGGCACGCAAAACTCAGAAACTGGACAGGACGCCCTCGATACCGCCGAAAACGTGTCCGGGCGCGCAAAACATGAAAATGGGACCCGACGCCCTCGGCACCGCCGTAAACGAGTCCGGGCGCGCAAAACTTGAAAACGGGAAAGGACGCCCTCTGATGAACGATATTTATACCTATAATTTCATGCATAGTTAAGTCAAAAACTAAATCCAATTATTTTGTTTTATTGCATTTTTATTTATTTTTAGCTAGTTTCGTGCAATTTCTGTCAAGAGGTCGGTTGCTGCGCATTTTATATTTTTATTGCAGATTTTGAAGCAAAATTAGAAGTTCTTTGAATGATGACCCACTTCACGACCCGCTTCATTGGCCCCTACCGCATCAGAGTTGTTATTGAAGATATTCAAAACGAAATTTGCATTGATTAATTCATAATCTTCTTCTGTTGGCGCAAATCTTTCTAATCAAAATTTAATGATTTTGATTCATGACGCCAAGTGTTGGACAAAGGAAATGCCATTTAATTCTCCTAGCTGGGCAAGAAGATTAAGAATTAATTAATTTACTTTTCTGAAGCCACCATAATTGCGCAACAGACAAATCCAGTGCACATTAATTAATTGGAAAATCAAAATTAATTGGTGCCCTTCTGGTCCGCGCAAGACACAAGGAAATCAATTCACATGTGCGCTAAGCTTCAATGCAAATCCATAAATCAAGTATATGCTAATTAAAATCAGATGCGCAAATTAATTGCATAATATGCAACCGGCTCCAAATGATTAGTCCCACAATCAAGGATTTTTGCATCTCAAGCACTCTTGCACTTCTATATAAACCTTGCCAATCTACACATCTAGGCATCCCATTCTCCATCCTTCTCTTCTTCCACCTTGGACTAGCATTCGTGCTGGACCGAGACAAATCTATTTTTGTTCTTTCTTCCTCCATTGGCAAAGTCTCCAGAAGCAAGCAAGGTGCTCGGGTGTAAGACAGCGTCTCTTCTCGAGTTGCAAGAAACGGGTTGTATTTTCTCTTTTCTTTTAATTTTATTAGAGATGTTTATTTTTACATTTATAGTATCTAGCTTGTTTAGTATGGAAGGCTAAGTCCTCCGTCTAGGGATATGGATGTAGCTAGCCTGAATATTTTATGTTATGCATGTTTGAGTTATTTATATGGTTTATGTGTTGATTTATTTCATATGATTAAACTGCTTGTGATATTATGAGAATAGCTTAGTAATCTTGCTGGTAATATACAACAAACTGAAAGGGTGAGTGTATTGCTGACGGGTACAAAGGGGTTACATAAAGTTAGGATTATAATATTAGAAGCATATTTTGGGCAAGTAAATCATGATACTGTTACGGTGACGTTGAAAGCCGGACTGAAATGAAATAAACTTAGGCACCTTGTGCACGACAGTGTATTAGAAACTAAGGGAATTTAAGATATATCACATAAATTAATGGACTTAACCCAAAGTGGTATGGTGCGACGGTATCCTGTCATATTTGGACTAGGTACGGTATAATTAGCTATAGACATATAGTTAATTATCAATCATAGGATATATCCCTAAACTATATAAACCAACAAATATGATATAAAGAAGCAAGCATGTATAACTAAAATATGATGGTGAACCCATATACCTAGATACTTCATATTCATAAGAAAAATCAGTTTTACCCCCGAGTTATTAGTGCAGCCCGCATTCCTTTCGATACAGACTGCATTCAGTGACTAAATCCAAATTCCTAGGATTTGACCTGCATTAGTGGATTCAAGGTGCATTCCTGGACACAGGCTGCATCTCTCCTCTTTTTAGGTTGCATTTCTAGGATACAAACATCATTTTTATTATTTATTTTAGTTTTAAGATTGAACCAACTCAGTTTTGATCAGTCTAGATTACCAAAGGTTAGTTAACCAGTACTTCTTAGCTCCTCCCTGTGGATCGATAACCCAAAGTACTATACGATTAGGTCGTGCGCTTGCGACTGATTGTATTAATACTAGGGCTTAATTTGTTAAGCTACATAGACACCATCACCCTCGGTAACGCCGAAAATGAGTGCGGACGCGCAAAACATGAAAACGGGACCCGATGACCTCAACAACGCCCAAAACGTGTTCGGGCGCGCAAAACTCGAAAACGGGACAAGACGCCCTCGGCACCGCCGAAAAAGTGTCCGGGCGCGCAATCCGTGAAAACGGGACAGGACGCCCTCAGCACCGCCGAAAACGTGTCCAAGCGCGCAAAACATGAAAACGGGACCAAATGCCCACGGTACCGCCGAACACGAGTCCGGGCGCGCAAAACAAGTAAAAGGGACCCGACGCCCTCGGTATCGCCGAAAATGAGTCCTGGCGCGCAAAACTTGAAAACGGGACACGACGGCCTCGGTACCGCCGAAAATGAGTCCGGGCGCGCAAAACTTGAAAACGGGACCCGACGGCCTCGGCACCGCCGAAAACGTGTCCAGGCGCGCAAAACTTGAAAACGAGAAATGACGCCATCGGTACCGCCGAAAACGAGTCCGGGCGCGCAAAACAAGAAAACGGGACCCGACGATTTCGGCACCGCCGAAAACGAGTCCGGGCGCGCAAAACAAGAAAACGGCACCCGACGACCTCGGTAACGCCCAAAACGTGTCCGGGCGCGCAAAACTCGAAAACAGGACAGGACGCCTTCGGTACCGCCGAAAACGAGTCCGGGCGAGCAAAACATGAAAACGGGACCCGACGCCCTCGGCACTGCTGTAAACGAGTCCAGGCGCGCAAAACTTGAAAACGGGAAAGGACGCCCTCGGTAACGCCGAAAACGAGTCCGGGAGCGCAAAACATGAAAACGAGACTCGACGACCTCGGCACCGCCGAAAACGTGTCCGGGCGCGCATACCTTGAAAACGGGACAGGACGGTCTCGGCACCGCCGAAAACGGGGCAGGACGCCCTCGGCACCGCCGAAAATGTGTCCGGGCGCGCAAAACATGAAAACGGGACCCAACGCCCGCGGTACCGCCGAAAACGAGTCCGGGCAAGCAAAACATGTAAAAGGGACCCGACGACCTTGGTACCGCCGAAAACGAAACCTCGCGCCCAAAACTTGAAATCGGGACCCCAAGCCCTCGGTACCGCCGAAAATGAGTCCGGGCGCGCAAAACATGAAAACAGGACCCGACGACCTCGGCACCGCCGAAAACGTGTCCGGGCGCGCAAAACTTGTAAACGGGAAAGGACGCCCTCAGTACCGCCAAAAGCGAGTCCGGGCGCGGAAAACATGAAAACGGGACCAAACGCCCACGGTACCGCCGAAAACGAGTCCGGGCACGCAAAACAAGTAAAAGGGACCGGACGCCGTCGGTACCGCAGAAAACGAGTCCTGGCGCGCAAAACAAGCAAAAGGGACCCGACGCCCTCGGTACCGCCGAAAATTAGTCCTGGCGCGCAAAACTTGAAAACGGGACCCGACGGCCTCGGTACCGCCCAAAATGAGTCCGGGCGCGCAAAACATGAAAATAGGACCCGACGTCCTCGGCACCGCCGAAAAAGTGTCCGGGCGCGCAAAACTTGAAAACGAGAAAGGATGCCCTCTGTACCGCCGAAAATGAGTCCGGGCGCGCAAAACATAAAAACGGCACCCGACGACCTCGGCAACGCCCAAAATGTGTCCGGGCGCGCAAAACTCGAAAACGGGACAGGAAGCCCTCGGTACCGCCGAAAACGTGTCCGGGAGCGCAAAACAAGAAAATGGGAAAGGACGCCCTCGGTACCGCCAAAAACAAGTCCGAGTGCGCAAAACTTGAAAACGGGACCCGACGACCTCGGCACCGCCGAAAACGTGTCCGGGCGTGAAAAACTTGAAAACGGGAAAGGACGCCCTCGGTAACGCCGAAAACGACTCCGGGCGCGCAAAACATGAAAACGGGACCCGACGTCCTCGGCACCGCCGTAAACGAGTCCGTGCGCGCAAAACTTGAAAACGGGAAAGGACGCCCTCGGTAACGCCGAAAACGAGTCCGGGCGCGCAAAACATGAAAACGGGACCCGACGACCTCCGCACCGACGTAAACGAGTCAGGGAGCGCAAAACATGAAAACGGGACCCGACGCCCTCGGCACCGACCAAAACGTGTTCGGGCGCGCATACCTTTAAAACGGGACAGGACGCCCTCGGCACCGCCGAAAACGGGACTGGACGCACTCGGCACCGCCGAAAACGTGTCCGGGCGCGCAAAACATGAAAACGGGACCCGACGCCCACGGTACCGCCGAAAACGAGTCCGGGAGCGCAAAACATGAAAAAGGGACCCGACGACCTCGGTACCGATGACCTCGGTACCGCCGAAATTGAGTCCTCGCGCGCAAAACTTGAAAACGGGACCTCACGCCCTCGGTACCGCCGAAAATGAGTCCGGGCGCGCAAAACATGAAAACAGGACCCAACGACCTCGGCACCGCCGAAAACGTTTTCGGGCGCGCAAAAATGTTAAACGAGAAAGGACTCCCTTGGTACCGCCAAAAACAAGTCTGGGTGCGCAAAACATGAAAACGGGACCCGACGACCTCGGCACCGCCCAAAACGTGTCCAGGCGCGAAAAACTTGAAAACGGGAAAGGACGCCCTCGGTACCGCCGAAAACGAGTCCGGGCGCGCAAAACATGAAAACGGGACCAAACGCCCTCGGTACCGCCGAAAACGTGTCCGGGCGCGCAAAACATGAAAACGGGACCCGACGCCCTCGACACCGCCGTAAACGAGTCCATGCGCGCAAAACTTGAAAACGGGAAAGGATGCCCTCTGTACCGCCGAAAACGAGTCCGGGCACGCAAAGCAAGAAAACGGGACCCGACGACGTCGGCACCGCCGAAAACGAGTCTGGGCGCGCAAAACATGAAAACGGGACTCGACGACCTCGGCAACGCCCAAAATGTGTCCGGGCGCGCAAAACTCGAAAACGGGACAGGACGCCCTCGGTACCGCCGAAAACGAGTCCGGGCGCGCAAAACATGAAAACGGGACCCGACGACCTCGGCACCGCCGAAAACGCGTCCGGGCACGTAAAACAGGAAAACGGGACCCGACGACCTCGGCAACGCCCAAAACGTGTCCGGGCGCGCAAAACATGGAAACGGGATAGGACGCCCTCGGCACCGCCGAAAACGGGACCCGACGACCAAAACCTGTCCCGACCCGTCGCCCACGGTACCGCCGAAAACGAGTCCGGGCGCGCAAAACATGAAAACGGGACCCGACGGCCTCGGCACCGCCGAAAACGTGTCCGGGCGAGCACACCTTGAAAACGGGATAGGACGCCCTCGGCACCGCCGAAAACGGGACCCGACGCCCTCGGTACCGCCGAAAACGAGTCAGGGCGCGCAAAATATGTAAAAGGGACCTGACGCCCTCGGTACCGCCGAAAACGAGTCCTCGCGCGCAAAACTTGAAAACGGGACCGGACGCCCTCGGCACCGCCGAAAACGAGTCCGGGCGCGCAAGACATGTAAATGGGACCCGACGACCTCGGTACCGCCGAAAACGAGTCCTCGCGCGCAAAACTTGAAAACAGGACCCCATGCCCTCGGTACCGCCGAAAATGAGTCCGGGCGCACAAAACATGAAAACAGGACCCGACGACCTCGGCACCGCCGAAAACGTGTCCGGGCGTGCAAAACTAGAAAATGGGAAAGGACGCCCTTGGTACCGCCAAAAACGAGTCCGGTCGCGCAAAACATGAAAACGGGACCCGACGACCTCGGCAACGCCCAAAACATGTCCGGGCGTGCAAAACTCGAAAACGGGACAGGACGCCCTCGGTACCGCCGAAAACGTGTCCGGGCGCGCAAAACATGAAAACGGGACCCGACGCCCTCGGCACCGCCGTAAACGAGTCCGGGCGCGCAAAACTTGAAAACGGGAAAGGACGCCGTCGGTAACGCCGAAAACGAGTCCGGGCGCGCAAAACATGAAAACGAGACCCGACGACCTCGGCACCGCCGAAAACGAGTCCGGGCGCGCAAAACAAGAAAACAGGACCCGACGACCTCGGCACCGCCGAAAACGAGTTCGGGCGCGCAAAACATGAAAACGGGATCCGACGACCTCGGCAACGCCCAAACGTGTCCGGGCGCGCAAAACTCAAAAACAGGACAGGACGCTCTCGGCATCGCCGAAAACGTGTCCGGGCGCGCAAAACATGAAAACGGGACCAAACGCCCACGGTACCGATGAAAACGAGTCCGGGCGCGCAAAACAAGTAAAAGGGACCTGACGCCCTCGGTACCGCCAAAAATGAGTCCTGGCGCACAAAACTTGAAAACGGGACCCGACAGCCTCGGTACCGCCGAAAATGAGTCTGGGCGCGCAAAACTTGAAAACGGGACCCGACGGCCTCGGCACCGCCGAAAACTTGTCCGGGCGCGCAAAACTTGAAAATGGGAAAGGACGACCTCGGTACCGCCGAAAACGAGTTCAGGCGCGCAAAACAAGAAAACGGGACCTGACGACCTCGGCACCGCCGAAAACGTGTCCGGGCGTGAAAAACATGAAAACGGGACCCGACGACCACGGCACCGCTGTAAACAAGTCCGGGCGCGCAAAACTTGAAAACGGGAAAGGACGCCCTCGGTAACGCCGAAAATGAGTCCGGGCGCGCAAAACATGAAAACGGGACCCGACGACCTCGGCACCGCCGAAAACGAGTCCGGGCGTGCAAAACATGAAAACGGGACCCGACGACCACGGCAACGCCCAAAACGTGTCCGAGCGCGCAAAACTCGAAAACGGGACAGGACGCCCTCGGAACCGCCGAAAACGAGTCCTGGCGTGCAAAACATGAAAACGGGACCCGACGCCCTCGGCACCGCCGTAAACGAGTACGGGCGCGCAAAACTTGAAAACGGGAAAGGACGCCCTCGGTAACGCCGAAAATAAGTCCGGGCGCGCAAAACATGAAAACGGGACCCGACGACCTCAACAACGCCCAGAACGTGTCCGGGCGCGCAAAACTCGAAAACGGGACAAGACGCCCTCGGTACCGCCGAAAGGAGTCCGAGCGAGCAAAACATGAAAACGGGACCCGACGCCCTCGGCACCGCCGTAAACGAGTCCTGGCGCGCAAAACTTGAAAACGGGACCCGACGCCCTCGGTACCGCCGAAAACGAGTCCGGGCGCGCAAAACATGAAAACGGGACCCGACGACCTCGGCACCGCCGAAAAAGTGTCCGGGCGCGCAATCCGTGAAAACGGGACAGGACGCCCTCGGCACCGCCGAAAACGTGTCCGGGCGCGCAAAACATGAAAACGGGACCAAACGCCCACGGTACCGCCGAAAACGAGTCCGGGCGCGCAAAACAAGTAAAAGGGACCCGACGCCCTCGGCACCGCCGTAAACGAGTCCGGGCGTGCAAAACTTGAAAACGGGAAAGGACACCCTCGGTAACGCCGAAAACGAGTCCGGGCGCGCAAAACATGAAAACGGGACCCGACGACCTCGGCGCCGCCGAAAACGTGTCCGGGCGCGCATACCTTGAAAATAGGACAGTACGGCCTCGGTACCGCCGAAAATGAGTCTGGGCGCGCAAACAAAACTTGAAAACGGGACCCGACGGCCTCGGAACCGCCGAAAACTTGTCCGGGCGCGCAAAACTTGAAAACGGGAAAGGACGCCCTCGGTACCGCTGAAAACGAATCCATGCGCGCAAAACAAGAAAACGAGACCCGACGACGTCGGCACCGCCAAAACGTGTCCGGGCGTGAAAAACATGAAAACGGGACCCGACGACCTCGGCAACGCCCAAAACGTGTCCGGGCACGCAAAACTCGGAAACGAGACAGGACGCCCTCGATACCACCGAAAACGTGTCCGGGCGCGCAAAACATGAAAACGGGACCCGACGCCCTCGGCACCGCTGTAAACAAGTCCGGGCGCGCAAAACTTGAAAACGGGAAAGGACGCCCTCGGTAACGCCGAAAACGAGTCCGGGCGCGCAAAACATGAAGACGGGACCCGACGACCTCGGCGCCGCCGAAAACGAGTCCGGGCGTGCAAAAGATGAAAACGGGACCCGACGACCACGGCAACGCCCAAAACGTGTCCGAGCGCGCAAAACTCGAAAACGGGACAGGACGCCCTCGGTACCGCCGAAAACGAGTCCTGGCGTGCAAAACATGAAAACGGGACCCGACGCCCTCGGCACCGTCGTAAACGAGTACGGGCGCACAAAACTTGAAAACGGGAAAGGACGCCCTCGGTAACGCCGAAAATAAGTCCGGGCGCGCAAAACATGAAAACGGGACCCGACGACCTCGGCGCCGCCGAAAACGTGTCCGGGCGCGCATACCTTGAAAATAGGACAGGACGGCCTCGGTACCGCCGAAACGAGTCCGGGCGAGCAAAACATGAAAACGGGACCCGACGCCCTCGGCACCGCCGTAAACGAGTCCTGGCGCGCAAAACTTGAAAACGGGACCCGACGCCCTCGGTACCGCCGAAAACGAGTCCGGGCGCGCAAAACATGAAAACGGGACCCGACGACCTCGGCACCGCCGAAAAAGTGTCCGGGCGCGCAATCCGTGAAAACGGGACAGGACGCCCTCGGCACCGCCGAAAACGTGTCCGGGCGCGCAAAATATGAAAACTGGACCAAACGCCCACGGTACCGCCGAAAATGAGTCCGGGCGCGCAAAACAAGTAAAAGGGACCCGACGCCCTCGGCACCGCCGTAAATGAGTCCGGGCGTGCAAAACTTGAAAACGGGAAAGAACGCCCTCGGTAACGCCGAAAACGAGTCCGGGCGCGCAAAACATAAAAACGGGACCCGACGACCTCGGCGCCGCCGAAAACGTGTCCGGGCGCGCATACCTTGAAAATAGGACAGGACGGCCTCGGTACCGCCGAAAATGAGTCTGGGCGCGCAAAAAAACTTGAAAACGGGACCCGACGGCCTCGGCACCGCCGAAAACTTGTCCGGGCGCGCAAAACTTGAAAACGGGAAAGGACGCCCTCGGTACCGCCGAAAACGAATCCAGGCGCGCAAAACAAGAAAACGGGATCCGACGACGTCGGCACCGCCAAAACGTGTCCGGGCGTGAAAAACATGAAAACGGGACCCGACGACCTCGGCAACGCCCAAAACGTGTCCGGGCACGCAAAACTCGGAAACGGGACAGGACGCCCTCGATAACAACGAAAACGTGTCCGAGCGCGCAAAACATGAAAACGGGACCCGACGCCCTCGGCACCGCTGTAAACAAGTCCGGGCGCGCAAAACTTGAAAACGGGAAAGGACGCCCTCGGTAACGCCGAAAACGAGTCCGGGCGCGCAAAACATGAAAACGGGACCCGACGACCTCGGCACCGCCGAAAACGAGTCCGGGCGTGCAAATCATGAAAACGGGACCCGACGACCACGGCAACGCCCAAAACTTGTCCGAGCGCGCAAAACTCGAAAACGGGACAAGACGCCCTCGGTACCGCCGAAATCGAGTCCTGGCGTGCAAAACCTGAAAACGGGACCCGACGCCCTCGGCACCGCCGTAAACGAGTACGGGCACGCAAAACTTGAAAACGGGAAAGGACGCCCTCGGTAACGCCGAAAATAAGTCCGGGCGCGCAAAACATGAAAACGGGACCCGACGACCTCAACAACGCCCAGAACGTGTCCGGGCGCGCAAAACTCGAAAACGGGACAAGACGCCCTCGGTACCGCCGAAACGAGTTCGGGCGAGCAAAACATGAAAACGGGACCCGACGCCCTCGGCACCGCCGTAAACGAGTCCGGGCGCGCAAAACTTGAAAACGGGACCCGACGCCCTCGGTACCGCCGAAAACGAGTCCAGGCGCGCAAAACATGAAAACGGGACCCGACGACCTCGGCACCGCCGAAAAAGTGTCCGGGCGCGCAATCCGTGAAAACGGGACAGGACGCCCTCGGCACCGCCGAAAACGTGTCCGGGCGCGCAAAACATGAAAACGGGACCAAACGCCCACGGTACCGCCGAAAACGAGTCCGGGCGCGCAAAACAAGTAAAAGGGACCCGACGCCCTCGGCACCGCCGTAAACGAGTCCGGGCGTGCAAAACTTGAAAACGGGAAAGGACGCCCTCGGTAACGCCGAAAACGAGTCCGGGCGCGCAAAACATGAAAACGGAACCCGACGAACTCGGCGCCGCCGAAAACGAGTCCGGGCGCGCAAAACATGAAAACGGGACCCGACGACCTCGGCAACGCCCAAAACGTGTCCGAGCGCGCAAAACTCGAAAACGGGACAGGACGCCCTCGGTACCGCCGAAAACGAGTCCGGGCGTGCAAAACATGAAAACGGGACCTGACGCCCTCGGCACCGCCGTAAACGAGTCCGGGCGCGCAAAACTTGAAAACGGGACCCGACGACCTCGGTACCGCCGAAAACGAGTCAGGGCGCGCAAAACATGAAAACGGGACCCGACGACCTCGGCATCGCCGAAAAAGTGTCCGGGCGCGCAATCCGTGAAAACGGGACAGGACGCCCTCGGCACCGCCGAAAACGTGTCAGGGCGCGCAAAACATGAAAACGGGACCAAACGCCCACGGTACCGCCGAAAACGAGTCCGGGCGCGCAAAACAAGTAAAAGGGACCCGACGCCCTCGGTATCGCCGAAAACGAGTCCTCGCGCGCAAAACTTGAAAACGGGACCCGACGGCCTCGTTACCGCCGAACATGAGTCCGGGCGCGCAAAACTTGAAAACGGGACCCGACGGCCTCGGTACCGCCGAAAACGAGTCCGGGCGCGCAAAACAAGAAAACGGGACCCGACGACGTCGGCACCGCCGAAAACGTGTCCGGGCATGCAAAACATGAAAACGGGACCCGACGACCTCGGCAACGCCCAAAACGTGTCCGGGCACGCAAAACTCGGAAACGGGACAGGACGCCCTCGGTACCGCCGAAAACGTGTCCGGGCGCGCAAAACATGAAAACGGGACCCGACGCCCTCGGCACCGCTGTAAACGAGTCCGGCCGCGCAAAACTTGAAAACGGGAAAGGATGCCCTCGGTAACGCCGAAAACGAGTCCGGGCGCGCAAAACATGAAAACGGGGCCAGACGACCTCGGCACCGCCGAAAACGAGTCCGGGCGCGCAAAACATGAAATCGGGACCCGACGACCACGGCAAAACCCAAAACGTGTCCGAGCGCGCAAAACTCGAAAACGGGACAGGACGCCCTCGGTACCGCCGAAAACGAGTCATGGCGTGCAAAACATGAAAACGGGACCCGACGACCTCGGCACCGCCGAAAAAGTGTCTGGGCGCGCAATCCGTGAAAACGGGACAGGACGCCCTCGGCACCGCCGAAAACGTGTCCGGGCGCGCAAAACATGAAAACGGGACCAAACGCCCACGGTACCGCCGAAAACGAGTCCGGGCGCGCCAAACTTGCAAACGGGACCCGACGGCCCCGGTACTGCCGAAATTGAGTCCGGGCGCGCAAAACTTGAAAACGGGACCCGACGGCCTCAACAACGCCCAGAACGTGTCCGGGCGCGCAAAACTCGAAAACGGGACAAGACGCCCTCGGTACCGCCGAAACGAGTTTGGGCGAGCAAAACATGAAAACGGGACCCGACGCCCTCGGCACCGCCGTAAACGAGTCCGGACGCGCAAAACTTGAAAACGGGACCCGACGCCCTCGGTACCGCCGAAAACGAGTCCGGGCGCGCAAAACATGAAGACGGGACCCGACGACCTCGGCACCGCCGAAAAAGTGTCCGGGCGCGCAATCCGTGAAAACGGGACAGGACGCCCTCGGCACCGCCGAAAACGTGTCCGGGCGCGCAAAACATGAAAACGGGACCAAACGCCCACGGTACCGCCGAAATCGAGTCCGGGCGCGCAAAACAAGTAAAAGGGACCCGACGCCCTCGGCACCGCCGTAAACGAGTCCGGGCGTGCAAAACTTGAAAACGGGAAAGGACGCCCTCGGTAACGCCGAAAACTAGTCCGGGCGCGCAAAACATGAAAACGGGACCCGACGAACTCGGCACCGCCGAAAACGAGTCCGGGCGCGCAAAACATGAAAACGGGACCCGACGACCTCGGCACCGCCGTAAACGAGTCCGGGCGCGCAAAACTTGAAAACGGTACAGGACGCCCTCGGTACCGCCGAAAACGAGTCCGGGCGTGCAAAACATGAAAACGGGACCCGACGCCCTCGGCACCGCCGTAAACGAGTCCGGGCGCGCAAAACTTGAAAACGGTACCCGACGCCCTCGGTAACACCGAAAACGAGTCCGGGCGCGCAAAACATGAAAACGGGACTCGACGACCTCGGCGCCGCCGAAAACGTGTCCGGGCGCGCATACCTTGAAAATAGGACAGGACGGACTCGGCACGGCCGAAAACGGGACTGGACGCCCTCGGCACCGCCGAAAACGTGTCCGGGCGCGCCAAACATGAAAACGGGACCCGACGCCCGCGGAACCGCCGAAAACGAGTCCGGGCAAGCAAAACATGTAAAAGGGACCAGACGACCTTGGTACCGCCGAAAACGAGTCCTCGCGCGCAAAACTTGAAAACGGGACCCCACGCCCTCGGTACCGCCGAAAATGAGTCCGGGCGCGCAAAACATGAAAACAGGACCCGACGACCTCGGCACTGCCGAAAACGTGTCCGGGCGCGCAAATCTTGTAAACGGGAAAGGACGCCCTCAGTACCGCCAAAAACGAGTGTGGGTGCGCAAAAAAAGAAAACGGGACCCGACGACTTCGGCACCGCCGAAAACGTGTCCGGGCGCGAAAAAGTTGAAAAGGGGAAAGGACGCCCTCGGTACCGCCGAAAACGAGTCCGTGCGCGCAAACCATGAAAACGGGACCAAACGCCCACGGTACCGCCGAAAACGAGTCCGGGCGCGCAAAACAAGTAAAAGGGACCCGACGCCCTCGGTACCGCCGAAAACGAGTCCGGGCGCGCAAAACAAGTAAAAGGGACCCGACGCCCTCGGTACCGCCGAAAATTAGTCCGGGCGCGCAAAACATGAAAACAGGACCCGACGACCTCGGCACTGCCGAAAACGTGTCCGGGCGCGCAAAACTTGTAAACGGGAAAGGACGCCCTCAGTACCGCCAAAAACGAGTCTGGGTGCGCAAAACATGAAAACGGGACCCGACGACCTCGGCAACGCCCAAAATGTGTCCTTGAGCGCAAAACTTGAAAACGGGAAAGGACGCCCTCGGTACCGCCGAAAACGAGTCCGGGCGCGCAAAACAAGTAAAAGGGACCCGACGCGCTCGGTACCGCCGAAAACGAGTCCTGGCGCGCAAAACAAGTAAAAGGGACCCGACGCCCTCGGTACCGCCGAAAATTAGTCCTGGCGCGCAAAACTTGAAAACGGGACCCGACTGCCTCGGTACCGCCGAAAATGTGTCCGGGCGTGCAAAACATGAAAACGGGACCCGACGGCCTCGGCACCGCCGAAAACGTGTCCGGGCGCGCAAAACTTGAAAATGGGAAAGGATGCCCTCTGTACCGCCGAAAACGAGTCCGGGCGCGCAAAACAAGAAAACGGGACCCGAGGACGTCGGCATCGCCGAAAACGAGTCCGGGCGCGCAAAACACGAAAACGGGAACCGACGACCTCGGCAACGCCCAAAATGAGTCCGGGCGCGCAAAACTCGAAAACGGGACAGGACGCCCTCGGTACCGCCAAAAACGTG
Organism: Schoenoplectus triqueter; assembly: GCA_964058805.1. Classification (NCBI taxonomy): domain Eukaryota; kingdom Viridiplantae; phylum Streptophyta; class Magnoliopsida; order Poales; family Cyperaceae; genus Schoenoplectus; species Schoenoplectus triqueter. The sequence continues at coordinate 228,197 of CAXKVV010002167.1, forward strand.
TCCGGGCGCGCAAAACATGAAAACGGGACCCGACGCCCTCGGCACCGCCGTAAACGAGTCCGTGCGCGCAAAACTTGAAAACGGGAAAGGACGCCCTCGGTAACGCCGAAAACGAGTCCGGGCGCGCAAAACATGAAAACGGGTCCCGACGACCTCGGCAACGCCCAAGACGTGTCCTGGCGCGCAAAACTTGAAAACGGGAAAGGACGCCCTCGGTAACGCCGAAAACGAGTCCGGGGGCGCAAAACATGAAAACGGGACCCGACGCCCTCGGCACCGCTGTAAACAAGTCCGGGCGCGCAAAACATGAAAACGGGAAAGGACGCCCTCGGTAACGCCGAAAACGAGTCCGGGCGCGCAAAACATGAAAACGGGACCCGACGACCTCAGCACCGCCGAAAACGAGTCCGGGCGTGCAAAACATGAAAACGGGACCCGACGACCACGGCAACGCCCAAAACGTGTCCGAGCGCGCAAAACTCGAAAACGGGACAGGACGCCCTCGGTACCGCCGAAAACGAGTCCTGGCGTGCAAAACATGAAAACGGGACCCGACGCCCTCGGCACCGCCGTAAACGAGTACGGGCGCGCAAAACTTGAAAACGGGAAAGGACGCCCTCGGTAACGCCGAAAATAAGTCCGGGCGCGCAAAACATGAAAACGGGACCCGACGACCTCAACAACGCCCAGAACGTGTCCAGGCGCGCAAAACTCGAAAACGGGACAAGACGCCCTCGGTACCGCCGAAACGAGTTCGGGCGAGCAAAACATGAAAGCGGGACCCGACGCCCTCGGCACCGCCGTAAACGAGTCCGGGCGCGCAAAACTTGAAAACGGGACCCGACGCCCTCGGTACCGCCGAAAACGAGTCCGGGCGCGCAAAACATGAAGACGGGACCCGACGACCTCGGCACCGCCGAAAAAGTGTCCGGGCGCGCAATCCGTGAAAACGGGACAGGACGCCCTCGGCACCGCCGAAAACGTGTCCGGGCGCGCAAAACATGAAAACGGGACCCGACGACCTCGGCAACGCCCAAAACGTGTCCTTGCGCGCAAAACTTGAAAACGGGAAAGGACGCCCTCGGTAACGCCGAAAACGAGTCCGGGCGCGCAAAACATGAAAACGGGACCAAACGCCCACGGTTCCGCCGAAAACGAGTCCGGGCGCGCAAAACAAGTAAAAGGGACCCGACGCGCTCGGTACTGCCGAAAACGAGTCCTGGCGCGCAAAACAAGTAAAAGAGACCTGACGCCCTCGGTACCGCCGAAAATTAGTCCTGGCGCGCAAAACTTGAAAACGGGACCCGACTCCCTCGGTACCGCCGAAAATGTGTCCGGGCGCGCAAAACAAGAAAACGGGACAAGAAAACGGGACCTGACGACCTCGGCATCGCCCAAAACGAGTCCGGGCGCGCAAAACTCGAAAACGGGACAGGACGCCCTCGGTACCGCCAAAAACGTGTCCGGGCACGCAACACATGAAAACGGGACCCGACGCCCTCGGCACCGCCGTAAACGAGTCCGTGCGCGCAAAACTTGAAAACGGGAAAGGACGCCCTCGGTAACGCCGAAAACGAGTCCGTGCGCGCAAAACATAAAAACGGGACCCGACGACCTCGGCAACGCCCAAAACGTGTCCTGGCGCGCAAAACTTGAAAACGGGAAAGGACGCCCTCGGTAACGCCGAAAACGAGTCCGGGCGCACAAAACATGAAAACGGGACCCGACGACCTCCGCACCGCCGAAAACGAGTCCGGGCGTGCAAAACATGAAAACGGGACCCGACGACCACGGCAACGCCCAAAACGTGTCCGAGCGCGCAAAACTCGAAAACGGGACAGGACGCCCTCGGTACCGCCGAAAACGAGTCCTGGCGTGCAAAACATGAAAACGGGACCCGACGCCCTCGGCACCGCCGTAAACGAGTACGGGCGCGCAAAACTTGAAAACGGGAAAGGACGCCCTCGGTAACGCCGAAAATAAGCCCGGGCGCGCAAAACATGAAAACGGGACCCGACGACCTCAACAACGCCCAGAACGTGTCCGGGCGCGCAAAACTCGAAAACGGGACAAGACGCCCTCGGTACCGCCGAAACGAGTTCGGGCGAGCAAAACATGAAAGCGGGACCCGACGCCCTCGGCACCGCCGTAAACGAGTCCGGGCGCGCAAAACTTGAAAACGGGACCCGACGCCCTCGGTACCGCCGAAAACGAGTCCGGGCGCGCAAAACATGAAGACGGGACCCGACGACCTCGGCACCGCCGAAAAAGTGTCCGGGCGCAAAATCCGTGAAAACTGGACAGGACGCCCTCGGCACCGCCGAAAACGTGTCCGGGCGCGCAAAACATGAAAACGGGACCAAACGCCCACGGCACCGCCGAAAAAGTGTCCGGGCGCGCAAAACTTGAAAATGGGAAAGGATGCCCTCTGTACCGCCGAAAACGAGTCCGGGCGCGCAAAACGGGACCTGACGACCTCGGCATCGCCGAAAACGAGTCCGGGCGCGCAAAACACGAAAACGGGACCCGACGACCTCGGCAACGCCCAAAACGAGTCCGGGCGCGCAAAACTCGAAAACGGGACAGGACGCCCTCGGTACCGCCAAAAACGTGTCCGGGCACGCAACACATGAAAACGGGACCCGACGCCCTCGGCACCGCCGTAAACGAGTCCGTGCGCGCAAAACTTGAAAACGGGAAAGGACGCCCTCGGTAACGCCGAAAACGAGTCCGTGCGCGCAAAACATAAAAACGGGACCCGACGACCTCGGCAACGCCCAAATCGTGTCCTGGCGCGCAAAACTTGAAAACGGGAAAGGACGCCCTCGGTAACGCCGAAAACGAGTCCGGGAGCACAAAACATGAAAACGGGACCCGACGACCTCCGCACCGCCGAAAACGAGTCCGGGCGTGCAAAACATGAAAACGGGACCCGACGACCACGGCAACGCCCAAAACGTGTCCGAGCGCGCAAAACTCGAAAACGGGACAGGACGCCCTCGGTACCGCCGAAAACGAGTCCTGGCGTGCAAAACATGAAAACGGGACCCGACGCCCTCGGCACCGCCGTAAACGAGTACGGGCGCGCAAAACTTGAAAACGGGAAAGGACGCCCTCGGTAACGCCGAAAATAAGCCCGGGCGCGCAAAACATGAAAACGGGACCCGACGACCTCAACAACGCCCAGAACGTGTCCGGGCGCGCAAAACTCGAAAACGGGACAAGACGCCCTCGGTACGGCCGAAACGAGTTCGGGCGAGCAAAACATGAAAGCGGGACCCGACGCCCTCGGCACCGCCGTAAACGAGTCCGGGCGCGCAAAACTTGAAAACGGGACCCGACGCCCTCGGTACCGCCGAAAACGAGTCCGGGCGCGCAAAACATGAAGACGGGACCCGACGACCTCGGCACCGCCGAAAAAGTGTCCGGGCGCGCAATCCGTGAAAACTGGACAGGACGCCCTCGGCACCGCCGAAAACGTGTCCGGGCGCGCAAAACATGAAAACGGGACCAAACGCCCACGGTACCGCCGAAAACGAGTCCGGGCGCGCAAAACAAGTAAAAGGGACCCGACGCGCTCGGTACCGCCGAAAACGAGTCCCGGCGCGCAAAACAAGTAAAAGGGACCCGACGCCCTCGGTACCGCCGAAAATTAGTCCTGGCGCGCAAAACATGAAAACGGGACCCGACTGCCTCGGTACCGCCGAAAATGTGTCCGGGCGTGCAAAACATGAAAACGGGACCCGACGGCCTCGGCACCGCCGAAAACGTGTCCGGGCGCCCAAAACTTGAAAATGGGAAAGGATGCCCTCTATACCGCCGAAAACGAGTCCGGGCGCGCAAAACAAGAAAACGGGACCCGAGGACGTCGGCATCGCTGAAAACGAGTCCGGGCGCGCAAAACACGAAAACGGGACCCGACGACCTCGGCAACGCCCAAAACGAGTCCGGGCGCGCAAAACTCGAAAACGGGACAGGACGCCCTCGGTACCGCCAAAAACGTGTCCGGGCGCGCAAAACATGAAAACGGGACCCGACGCCCTCGGCACCGCCGTAAACGAGTCCGTGCGCGCAAAACTTGAAAACGGGAAAGGACGCCCTCGGTAACGCCGAAAACGAGTCCGGGCGCGCAAAACATGAAAACGGGACCCGACGACCTCGGCAACGCCCAAGACGTGTCCTGGCGCGCAAAACTTGAAAACGGGAAAGGACGCCCTCGGTAACGCCGAAAACGAGTCCGGGCGCGCAAAACATGAAAACGGGACCCGACGCCCTCGGCACCGCTGTAAACAAGTCCGGGCGCGCAAAACTTGAAAACGGGAAAGGACGCCCTCGGTAACGCCGAAAACGAGTCCGGGCGCGCAAAACATGAAAACGGGACCCGACGACCTCAGCACCGCCGAAAACGAGTCCGGGCGTGCAAAACATGAAAACGGGACCCGACGACCACGGCAACGCCCAAAACGTGTCCGAGCGCGCAAAACTCGAAAACGGGACAGGACGCCCTCGGTACCGCCGAAAACGAGTCCTGGCGTGCAAAACATGAAAACGGGACCCGACGCCCTCGGCACCGCCGTAAACGAGTACGGGCGCGCAAAACTTGAAAACGGGAAAGGACGCCCTCGGTAACGCCGAAAATAAGTCCGGGCGCGCAAAACATGAAAACGGGACCCGACGACCTCAACAACGCCCAGAACGTGTCCGGGCGCGCAAAACTTGAAAACGGGACCCGACGGCCTCGGTACCGCCGAAAACGAGTCCGGGCGCGCAAAACAAGAAAACGGGACCCGACGACGTCGGCACCGCCGAAAACGTGTCCGGGCATGCAAAACATGAAAACGGGAACCTACGACCTCGGCAACGCCCAAAACGTGTCCGGGCACGCAAAACTCAGAAACGGGACAGGACGCCCTCGGTACCGCCGAAAACGTGTCTGGGCGCGCAAAACATGAAAACGGGACCCGACGCCCTCGGCACCGCTGTAAACGAGTCCGGGCGCGCAAAACTTGAAAATGGGAAAGGATGCCCTCGGTAACGCCGAAAACGAGTCCGGGCGCGCAAAACATGAAAACGGGACCAGACGACCTCGGCACCGCCGAAAACGAGTCTGGGCGCGCAAAACATGAAAACGGGACCCGACGACCTCGGCAACGCCCAAAACGTGTCCGGGCGCGCAAAACTCGAAAACAGGACAGGACGCCCTCGGTACCGCCGAAAACGAGTCCGAGCGCGCAAAACATGAAAACGGGACTCGACGACCTCGGCGCCGCCGAAAACGTGTCCGGGCGCGCATACCTTGAAAATAGGACAGGACGGCCTCGGCACGGCCGAAAACGGGACTGGACGCCCTCGGCACCGCCGAAAACGTGTACGGGCGCGCAAAACATGAAAACGGGACCCGACGCCCGCGGTACCGCCGAAAACGAGTCTGGGCAAGCAAAACATGTAAAAGGGACCAGACGACCTTGGTACCGCCGAAAACGAGTCCTCGCGCGCAAAACTTGAAAACGGGACCCCACGCCCTCGGTACCGCCGAAAATGAGTCCGGGCGCGCAAAACATGAAAACAGGACCCGACGACCTCGGCACTGCCGAAAACGTGTCCGGGCGCGCAAATCTTGTAAACGGGAAAGGACGCCCTCAGTACCGCCAAAAACGAGTGTGGGTGCGCAAAAAAAGAAAACGGGACCCGACGACTTCGGCACCGCCGAAAACGTGTCCGGGCGCGAAAAAGTTGAAAAGGGGAAAGGACGCCCTCGGTACCGCCGAAAACGAGTCCGTGCGCGCAAAACATGAAAACGGGACCAAACGCCCACGGTACCGCCGAAAACGAGTCCGGGCGCGCAAAACAAGTAAAAGGGACCCGACGCCCTCGGTACCGCCGAAAACGAGTCCTGGCGCGCAAAACAATTAAAAGGGACCCGACGCCCTCGATACCGCCGAAAATTAGTCCGGGCGCGCAAAACATGAAAACAGGACCCGACGACCTCGGCACTGCCGAAAACGTGTCCGAGCGCGCAAAACTTGTAAACGGGAAAGGACGCCCTCAGTACCGCCAAAAACGAGTCTGGGTGCGCAAAACATGAAAACGGGACCCGACGACCTCGGCAACGCCCAAAACGTGTCCTTGCGCGCAAAACTTGAAAACGGGAAAGGACGCCCTCGGTAACGCCGAAAACGAGTCCGGGCGCGCAAAACATGAAAACGGGACCAAACGCCCACGGTACCGCCGAAAACGAGTCCGGGCGCGCAAAACAAGTAAAAGGGACCCGACGCGCTCGGTACCGCCGAAAACGAGTCCTGGCGCGCAAAACAAGTAAAAGAGACCCGACGCCCTCGGTACCGCCGAAAATTAGTCCTGGCGCGCAAAACTTGAAAACGGGACCCTACTGCCTCGGTACCGCCGAAAATGTGTCCGGGCGTGCAAAACATGAAAACGGGACCCGACGGCCTCGGCACCGCCGAAAACGTGTCCGGGCGCGCAAAACTTGAAAATGGGAAAGGATGCCCTCTGTACCGCCGAAAACGAGTCCGGGCGCGCAAAACAAGAAAACGGGACCTGACGACCTCGGCATCGCCGAAAACGAGTCCGGGCGCGCAAAACACGAAAACGGGACCCGACGACCTCGGCAACGCCCAAAACGAGTCCGGGCGCGCAAAACTCGAAAACGGGACAGGACGCCCTCGGTACCGCCAAAAACGTGTCCGGGCACGCAACACATGAAAACGGGACCCGACGCCCTCGGCACCGCCGTAAACGAGTCCGTGCGCGCAAAACTTGAAAACGGGAAAGGACGCCCTCGGTAACGCCGAAAACGAGTCCGGGCGCGCAAAACATAAAAACGGGACCCGACGACCTCGGCAACGCCCAAAATGTGTCCTGGCGCGCAAAACTTGAAAACGGGAAAGGACGCCCTCGGTAACGCCGAAAACGAGTCCGGGCGCGCAAAACATGAAAACGGGACCCGACGACCTCAGCACCGCCGAAAACGAGTCCGGGCATGCAAAACATGAAAACGGGACCCGACGACCACGGCAACGCCCAAAACGTGTCCGAGCGCGCAAAACTCGAAAACGGGACAGGACGCCCTCGGTACCGCCGAAAACGAGTCCTGGCGTGCAAAACATGAAAACGGGACCCGACGCCCTCGGCACCGCCGTAAACGAGTACGGGCGCGCAAAACTTGAAAACGGGAAAGGACGCCCTCGGTAACGCCGAAAATAAGCCCGGGCGCGCAAAACATGAACACGGGACCCGACGACCTCAACAACGCCCAGAACGTGTCCGGGCGCGCAAAACTCGAAAACGGGACAAGATGCCCTCGGTACCGCCGAAACGAGTTCGGGCGAGCAAAACATGAAAGCGGGACCCAACGCCCTCGGCACCGCCGTAAACGAGTCCGGGCGCGCAAAACTTGAAAACGGGACCCGACGCCCTCGGTACCGCCGAAAACGAGTCCGGGCGCGCAAAACATGAAGACGGGACCCGACGACCTCGGCACCGCCGAAAAAGTGTCCGGGCGCGTAATCTGTGAAAACGGGACAGGACGCCCTCGGCACCGCCGAAAACGTGTCCGGGCGCGCAAAACATGAAAACGGGACCAAACGCCCACGGTACCGCCGAAAACGAGTCCGGGCGCGCAAAACAAGTAAAAGGGACCCGACGCGCTCGGTACCGCCGAAAACGAGTCCTGGCGCGCAAAACAAGTAAAAGGGACCCGACGCCCTCGGTACCGCCGAAAATTAGTCCTGGCGCGCAAAACTTGAAAACGGGACCCGACTGCCTCGGTACCGCCGAAAATGTGTCCGGGCGTGCAAAACATGAAAACGGGACCCGACGGCCTCGGCACCGCCGAAAACGTGTCCGGGCGCCCAAAACTTGAAAATGGGAAAGGATGCCCTCTATACCGCCGAAAACGAGTCCCGGCGCGCAAAACAAGAAAACGGGACCCGAGGACGTCGGCATCGCCGAAAACGAGTCCGGGCGCGTAAAACACGAAAATGGGACCCGACGACCTCGGCAACGCCCAAAACGAGTCCGGGCGCGCAAAACTCGAAAACGGGACAGGACGCCCTCGGTACCGCCAAAAACGTGTCCGGGCGCGCAAAACATGAAAACGGGACCCGACGCCCTCGGCACCGCCGTAAACGAGTCCGTGCGCGCAAAACTTGAAAACGGGAAAGGACGCCCTCGGTAACGCCGAAAACGAGTCCGGGCGCGCAAAACATGAAAACGGGACCCGACGACCTCGGCAACGCCCAAGACGTGTCCTGGCGCGCAAAACTTGAAAACGGGAAAGGACGCCCTCGGTAACGCCGAAAACGAGTCCGGGCGCGCAAAACATAAAAACGGGACCCGACGACCTCGGCAACACCCAAAATGTGTCCTGGCGCGCAAAACTTGAAAACGGGAAAGGACGCCCTCGGTAACGCCGAAAATGAGTCCGGGCGCGCAAAACATGAAAACGGGACCCGACGACCTCTGCACCGCCGAAAACGAGTCCGGGCGTGCAAAACATGAAAAGGGGACCCGACGACCACGGCAACGCCCAAAACGTGTCCGAGCGCGCAAAACTCGAAAACGGGACAGGACGCCCTCGGTACCGCCGAAAACGAGTCCTGGCGTGCAAAACATGAAAACGGGACCTGACGCCCTCGGCACCGCCGTAAACGAGTACGGGCGCGCAAAACTTGAAAACGGGAAAGGACGCCCTCGGTAACGCCGAAAATAAGCCCGGGCGCGCAAAACATGAAAACGGGACCCGACGACCTCAACAACGCCCAGAAGGTGTCCGGGCGCGCAAAACTCGAAAACGGGACAAGATGCCCTCGGTACCGCCGAAACGAGTTCGGGCGAGCAAAACATGAAAGCGGGACCCGACGCCCTCGGCACCGCCGTAAACGAGTCCGGGCGCGCAAAACTTGAAAACGGGACCCGACGCCCTCGGTACCGCCGAAAAAGAGTCCGGGCGCGCAAAACATGAAGACGGGACCCGACGACCTCGGCACCGCCGAAAAAGTGTCCGGGCGCGTAATCCGTGAAAACGGGACAGGACGCCCTCGGCACCGCCGAAAACGTGTCCGGGCGCGCAAAACATGAAAACGGGACCAAACGCCCACGGTACCGCCGAAAACGAGTCCGGGCGCGCAAAACAAGTAAAAGGGACCCGACGCGCTTGGTACCGCCAAAAACGAGTCCTGGCGCGCAAAACAAGTAAAAGGGACCCGACGCCCTCGGTACCGCCGAAAATTAGTCCTGGCGCGCAAAACTTGAAAACGGGACCCGACTGCCTCGGTACCGCCGAAAATGTGTCCGGGCGTGCAAAACATGAAAACGGGACCCGACGGCCTCGGCACCGCCGAAAACGTGTCCGGGCGCCCAAAACTTGAAAATGGGAAAGGATGCCCTCTATACCGCCAAAAACGAGTCCGGGCGCGCAAAACAAGAAAACGGGACCCGAGGACGTCGGCATCGCCGAAAACGAGTCCGGGCGCGCAAAACACGAAAACGGGACCCGACGACCTCGGCAACGCCCAAAACGAGTCCGGGCGCGCAAAACTCGAAAACGGGACAGGACGCCCTCGGTACCGCCAAAAACGTGTCCGGGCGCGCAAAACATGAAAACGGGACCCGACGCCCTCGGCACCGCCGTAAACGAGTCCGTGCGCGCAAAACTTGAAAACGGGAAAGGACGCCCTCGGTAACGCCGAAAACGAGTCCGGGCGCGCAAAACATGAAAACGGGACCCGACGACCTCGGCAACGCCCAAGACGTGTCCTGGCGCGCAAAACTTGAAAACGGGAAAGGACGCCCTCGGTAACGCCGAAAACGAGTCTGGGCGCGCAAAACATGAAAACGGGACCCGACGCCCTCGGCACCGCTGTAAACAAGTCCGGGCGCGCAAAACTTGAAAACGGGAAAGGACGCCCTCGGTAACGCCGAAAACGAGTCCGGGCGCGCAAAACATGAAAACGGGACCCGACGACCTCAGCACCGCCGAAAACGAGTCTGGGCGTGCAAAACATGAAAACGGGACCCGACGACCACGGCAACGCCCAAAACGTGTCCGAGCGCGCAAAACTCGAAAACGGGACAGGACGCCCTCGGTACCGCCGAAAACGAGTCCTGGCGTGCAAAACATGAAAACGGGACCCGACGCCCTCGGCACCGCCGTAAACGAGTACGGGCGCGCAAAACTTGAAAACGGGAAAGGACGCCCTCGGTAACGCCGAAAATAAGTCCGGGCGCGCAAAACATGAAAACGGGACCCGACGACCTCAACAACGCCCAGAACGTGTCCGGGCGCGCAAAACTTGAAAACGGGACCCGACGGCCTCGGTACCGCCGAAAACGAGTCCGGGCGCGCAAAACAAGAAAACGGGACCCGACGACGTCGGCACCGCCGAAAACGTGTCCGGGCATGCAAAACATGAAAACGGGACCCTACGACCTCGGCAACGCCCAAAACGTGTCCGGGCACGCAAAACTCAGAAACGGGACAGGACGCCCTCGGTACCGCCGAAAACGTGTCTGGGCGCGCAAAACATGAAAACGGGACCCGACGCCCTCGGCACCGCCGTAAACGAGTCCGGGCGCGCAAAACTTGAAAACGGGAAAGGATGCCCTCGGTAACGCCGAAAACGAGTCCGGGCGCGCAAAACATGAAAACGGGACCAGACGACCTCGGCACCGCCGAAAACGAGTCTGGGCGCGCAAAACATGAAAACGGGACCCGACGACCTCGGCAACGCCCAAAACGTGTCCGGGCGCGCAAAACTCGAAAACAGGACAGGACGCCCTCGGTACCGCCGAAAACGAGTCCGGGCGCGCAAAACATGAAAACGGGACTCGACGACCTCGGCGCAGCCGAAAACGGGACTGGCCGCCCTCGGCACCGCCGAAAACGTGTACGGGCGCGCAAAACATGAAAACGGGACCCGACGCCCGCGGTACCGCCGAAAACGAGTCTGGGCAAGCAAAACATGTAAAAGGGACCAGACGACCTTGGTACCGCCGAAAACGAGTCCTCGCGCGCAAAACTTGAAAACGGGACCCCACGCCCTCGGTACCGCCGAAAATGAGTCCGGGCGCGCAAAACATGAAAACAGGACCCGACGACCTCGGCACTGCCGAAAACGTGTCCGGGCGCGCAAATCTTGTAAACGGGAAAGGACGCCCTCAGTACCGCCAAAAACGAGTTTGGGTGCGCAAAAAAAGAAAACGGGACCCGACGACTTCGGCACCGCCGAAAACGTGTCCGGGCGCGAAAAAGTTGAAAAGGGGAAAGGACGCCCTCGGTACCGCCGAAAACGAGTCCGTGCGCGCAAAACATGAAAACGGGACCAAACGCCCACGGTACCGCCGAAAACGAGTCCGGGCGCGCAAAACAAGTAAAAGGGACCCGACGCCCTCGGTACCGCCGAAAACGAGTCCTGGCGCGCAAAACAAGTAAAAGGGACCCGACGCCCTCGGTACCGCCGAAAATTAGTCCGGGCGCGCGGGACCCGACGCCCTCGGTACCGCCGAAAACGAGTCCTGGCGCGCAAAACAAGTAAAAGGGACCCGACGCCCTCGGTACCGCCGAAAATTAGTTCGGGCGCGCAAAACATGAAAACAGGACCCGACGACCGCGGCACTGCCGAAAACGTGTCCGAGCGCGCAAAACTTGTAAACGGGAAAGGACGCCCTCCGTACCGCCAAAAACGAGTCTGGGTGCGCAAAACATGAAAACGGGACCCGACGACCTCGGCAACGCCCAAAACGTGTCCTTGCGCGCAACACTTGAAAACGGGAAAGGACGCCCTCGGTAACGCCGAAAACGAGTCCGGGCGCGCAAAACATGAAAACGGGACCAAACGCCCACGGTACCGCCGAAAACGAGTCCGGGCGCGCAAAACAAGTAAAAGGGACCCGACGCGCTCGGTACCGCCGAAAACGAGTCCTGGCGCGCAAAACAAGTAAAAGAGACCCGACGCCCTCGGTACCGCTGAAAATTAGTCCTGGCGCGCAAAACTTGAAAACGGGACCCGACTGCCTCGGTACCGCCGAAAATGTGTCCGGGCGTGCAAAACATGAAAACGGGACCCGACGGCCTCGGCACCGCCGAAAACGTGTCCGGGCGCGCAAAACTTGAAAATGGGAAAGGATGCCCTCTGTACCGCCGAAAACGAGTCCGGGCGCGCAAAACAAGAAAACGGGACCTGACGACCTCGGCATCGCCGAAAACGAGTCCGGGCGCGCAAAACACGAAAACGGGACACGACGACCTCGGCAACGCCCAAAACGAGTCCGGGCGCGCAAAACTCGAAAACGGGACAGGACGCCCTCGGTACCGCCAAAAACGTGTCCGGGCGCGCAACACATGAAAACAGGACCCGACGCCCTCGGCACCGCCGTAAACGAGTCCGTGCGCCCAAAACTTGAAAACGGGAAAGGACGCCCTCGGTAACGCCGAAAACGAGTCCGGGCGCGCAAAACACAAAAACGGGACCCGACGACCTCGGCAACGCCCAAAACGTGTCCTGGCGCGCAAAACTTGAAAACGGGAAAGGACGCCCTCGGTAACGCCGAAAACGAGTCCGGGCGCGCAAAACATGAAAACGGGACCCGACGACCTCAGCACCGCCGAAAACGAGTCCGGGCGTGCAAAACATGAAAACGGGACCCGACGACCACGACAACGCCCAAAACGTGTCCGAGCGCGCAAAACTCGAAAACGGGACAGGACGCCCTCGGTACCGCCGAAAACGAGTCCTGGCGTGCAAAACATGAAAACGGGACCCGACGCCCTCGGCACCGCCGTAAACGAGTACGGGCGCGCAAAACTTGAAAACGGGAAAGGACGCCCTCGGTAACGCCGAAAATAAGTCCGGGCGCGCAAAACATGAAAACGGGACCCGGCGACCTCAACAACGCCCAGAACGTGTCCGGGCGCGCAAAACTCGAAAACGGGACAAGACGCCCTCGGTACCGCCGAAACGAGTTCGGGCGAGCAAAACATGAAAGCGGGACCCGACGCCCTCGGCACCGCCGTAAACGAGTCCGGGAGCGCAAAACTTGAAAACGGGACCCGACGCCCTCGGTACCGCCGAAAACGAGTCCGGGCGCGCAAAACATGAAGACGGGACCCGACGACCTCGGCACCGCCGAAAAAGTGTCCGGGCGCGCAATCCGTGAAAACGGGACAGGACGCCCTCGGCACCGCCGAAAACGTGTCCGGGCGCGCAAAACATGAAAACGGGACCAAACGCCCACGGTACCGCCGAAAACGAGTCCGGGCGCGCAAAACAAGTAAAAGGGACCCGACGCGCTCGGTACCGCCGAAAACGAGTCCTGGCGCGCAAAACAAGTAAAAGGGACCCGACGCCCTCGGTACCGCCGAAAATTAGTCCTGGCGCGCAAAACTTGAAAACGGGACCCGACTGCCTCGGTACCGCCGAAAATGTGTCCGGGCGTGCAAAACATGAAAACGGGACCCGACGGCCTCGGCACCGCCGAAAACGTGTCCGGGCGCGCAAAACTTGAAAATGGGAAAGGATGCCCTCTGTACCGCCGAAAACGAGTCCGGGCGCGCAAAACAAGAAAACGGGACCCGAGGATGTCGGCATCGCCGAAAATGAATCCGGGCGCGCAAAACACGAAAACGGGACCCGACGACCTCGGCAACGCCCAAAACGAGTCCAGGCGCGCAAAACTCGAAAACGGTACAGGACGCCCTCGGTACCGCCAAAAACGTGTCCGGGCGCGCAAAACATGAAAACGGGACCCGACGCCCTGGGCACCGCCGTAAACGAGTCCGTGCGCGCAAAACTTGAAAACGGGAAAGGACGCCCTCGGTAACGCCGAAAACGAGTCCGGGCGCGCAAAACATGAAAACGGGACCCGACGACCTCGGCAACGCCCAAGACGTGTCCTAGCGCGCAAAACTTGAAAACGGGAAAGGACGCCCTCGGTAACGCCGAAAATGAGTCCGGGCGCGCAAAACATGAAAACGGGACCCGACGCCCTCGGCACCGCTGTAAACAAGTCCGGGCGCGCAAAACTTGAAAACGGGAAAGGACGCCCTCGGTAACGCCGAAAACGAGTCCGGGCGCGCAAAACATGAAAACGGGACCCGACGACCTCAGCACCGCCGAAAACGAGTCCGGCCGTGCAAAACATGAAAACGGGACCCGACGACCACGGCAACGCCCAAAACGTGTCCGAGCGCGCAAAACTCGAAAACGGGACAGGACGCCCTCGGTACCGCCGAAAATGAGTCCTGGCGTGCAAAACATGAAAACGGGACCCGACGCCCTCGGCACCGCCGTAAACGAGTACGGGCGCGCAAAACTTGAAAACGGGAGAGGACGCCCTCGGTAACGCCGAAAATAAGTCCGGGCGCGCAAAACATGAAAACGGGACCCGACGACCTCAACAACGCCCAGAACGTGTCCGGGCGCGCAAAACTCGAAAACGGGACAAGACGCCCTCGGTACCGCCGAAACGAGTTCGGGCGAGCAAAACATGAAAACGGGACCCGACGCCCTCGGCACCGCCGTAAACGAGTCCGGGCGCGCAAAACTTGAAAACGGGACCCGACGCCCTCGGTACCGTCGAAAACGAGTCCGGGCGCGCAAACATGAAGACGAGACCCGACGACCTCGGCACCGCCGAAAAAGTGTCCGGGCGCGCAATCCGTGAAAACGGGACAGGACGCCCTCGGCACCGCCGAAAACGTGTCCGGGCGCGCAAAACATGAAAACGGGACCAAACGCCCACGGTACCGCCCAAAACGAGTCCGGGCGCGCAAAACAAGTAAAAGGGACCCGACGCATCGGCACCGCCGTAAACGAGTCCGGGCGTGCAAAACTTGAAAACGGGAAAGGACGCCCTCGGTAACGCCGAAAACGAGTCCGGGCGCGCAAAACATGAAAACGGGACCCGACGAACTCGGCACCGCCGAAAACGAGTCCGAGCGCGCAAAACTCGAAAACGGGACAGGACGCCCTCGGTACCGCCGAAAACGAGTCCGGGCGTGCAAAACATGAAAACGGGACCCGACGCCCTCGGCACCGCCGTAAACGAGTCCGGGCGCGCAAAACTTGAAAACGGGACCCGACGACCTCGGTACCGCCGAAAACGAGTCCGGGCGCGCAAAACATGAAAACGGGACCCGACGACCTCGGCATCGCCGAAAAAGTGTCCGGGCGCGCAATCCGTGAAAACGGGACAGGACGCCCTCGGCACCGCCGAAAACGTGTCAGGGCGCGCAAAACATGAAAACGGGACCAAACGCCCACGGTACCGCCGAAAACGAGTCCGGGCGCGCAAAACAAGTAAAAGGGACCCGACGCCCTCGGTATCGCCGAAAACGAGTCCTGGCGCGCAAAAGTTGAAAACGGGACCCGACGGCCTCGTTAACGCCGAAAATGAGTCCGGGCGCGCAAAACTTGAAAACGGGACCCGACGGCCTCGGTACCGCCGAAAACGAGTCCGGGCGCGCAAAACAAGAAAACGGGACCCGACGACGTCGGCACCGCCGAAAACGTGTCCGGGCGCGCAAAACTTGAAAACGAGAAAGGACGCCCTCGGTACCGCCGAAAACGAGTCCGGGCGCGCAAAACAAGAAAACGCGACCCGACGACGTCGGCACCTCGGAAAACGAGTCCGGGCGCGCAAAACAAGAAAACGGCACCCGACGACCTCGGCAACGCCCAAAACGTGTCCGGGCGCGCAAAACTCGAAAACAGGACAGGACGCCCTCGGTACCGCCGAAAACGAGTCCGGGCGCGCAAAACATGAAAACGGGACTCGACGACCTCGGCGCCGCCGAAAACGTGTCCGGGCGCGCATACCTTGAAAATAGGACAGGACGGCCTCGGCACCGCCGAAAACGTGTACGGGCGCGCAAAACATGAAAACGGGACCCGACGCCCGCGGTACCGCCGAAAACGAGTCCGGGCAAGCAAAACATGTAAAAGGGACCAGACGACCTTGGTACCGCCGAAAACGAGTCCTCGCGCGCAAAACTTGAAAACGGGACCCCACGCCCTCGGTACCGCCGAAAATGAGTCCGGGCGGGCAAAACATGAAAACAGGACCCGACGACCTCGGCACTGCCGAAAACGTGTCCGGGCGCGCAAATCTTGTAAACGGGAAAGGACGCCCTCAGTACCGCCAAAAACGAGTGTGGGTGCGCAAAAAAAGAAAACGGGACCCGACGACTTCGGCACCGCCGAAAACATGTCCGGGCGCGAAAAAGTTGAAAAGGGGAAAGGACGCCCTCGGTACCGCCGAAAACGAGTCCATGCGCGCAAAACATGAAAACGGGACCAAACGCCCACGGTACCGCCGAAAACGAGTCCGGGCGCGCAAAACAAGTAAAAGGGACCCGACGCCCTCGGTACCGCCGAAAACGAGTCCTGGCGCGCAAAACAAGTAAAAGGGACCCGACGCCCTCGGTACCGCCGAAAATTAGTCCGGGCGCGCGGGACCCGACGCCCTCGGTACCGCCGAAAACGAGTCCTGGCGCGCAAAACAAGTAAAAGGGACCCGACGCCCTCGGTACCGCCGAAAATTAGTCCGGGCGCGCAAAACATGAAAACAGGACCCGACGACCTCGGCACTGCCGAAAACGTGTCCGAGCGCGCAAAACTTGTAAACGGGAAAGGACGCCCTCGGTACCGCCAAAAACGAGTCTGGGTGCGCAAAACATGAAAACGGGACCCGACGACCTCGGCAACGCCCAAAACGTGTCCTTGCGCGCAAAACTTGAAAACGGGAAAGGACGCCCTCGGTAACGCCGAAAACGAGTCCGGGCGCGCAAAACATGAAAACGGGACCAAACGCCCACGGTACCGCCGAAAACGAGTCCGGGCGCGCAAAACAAGTAAAAGGGACCCGACGCGCTCGGTACCGCCGAAAACGAGTCCTGGCGCGCAAAACAAGTAAAAGAGACCCGACGCCCTCGGTACCGCCGAAAATTAGTCCTGGCGCGCAAAACTTGAAAACGGGACCCGACTGCCTCGGTACCGCCGAAAATGTGTCCGGGCGTGCAAAACATGAAAACGGGACCCGACGGCCTCGGCACCGCCGAAAACGTGTCCGGGCGCGCAAAACTTGAAAATGGGAAAGGATGCCCTCTGTACCGCCGAAAACGAGTCCGGGCGCGCAAAACAAGAAAACGGGACCTGACGACCTCGGCATCGCCGAAAACGAGTCCGGGCGCGCAAAACACGAAAACGGGACCCGACGACCTCGGCAACGCCCAAAACGAGTCTGGGCGCGCAAAACTCGAAAACGGGACAGGACGCCCTCGTACCGCCAAAAACGTGTCCGGGCGCGCAACACATGAAAACGGGACCCGACGCCCTCGGCACCGCCGTAAACGAGTCCGTGCGCGCAAAACTTGAAAACGGGAAAGGACGCCCTCGGTAACGCCGAAAACGAGTCCGGGCGCGCAAAACATGAAAACGGGACCCGACGACCTCGGCAACGCCCAAGACGTGTCCTGGCGCGCAAAACTTGAAAACGGGAAAGGACGCCATCGGTAACGCCGAAAACGAGTCCGGGCGCGCAAAACATGAAAACGGGACCCGAAGCCCTCGGCACCGCTGTAAACAAGTCCGGGCGCGCAAAACTTGAAAACGGGAAAGGACGCCCTCGGTAACGCCGAAAACGAGTCCGGGCGCGCAAAACATGAAAACGGGACCCGACGACCTCAGCACCGCCAAAAACGAGTCCGGGCATGCAAAACATGAAAACGGGACCCGACGACCACGGCAACGCCCAAAACGTGTCCGAGCGCGCAAAACTCGAAAACGGGACAGGACGCCCTCGGTACCGCCGAAAACGAGTCCTGGCGTGCAAAACATGAAAACGGGACCCGACGCCCTCGGCACCGCCGTAAACGAGTACGGGCGCGCAAAACTTGAAAACGGGAAAGGACGCCCTCGGTAACGCCGAAAATAAGTCCGGGCGCGCAAAACATGAAAACGGGACCCGACGACCTCAACAACGCCCAGAACGTGTCCGGGCGCGCAAAACTCGAAAACGGGACAAGACGCCCTCGGTACCGCCGAAACGAGTTCGGGCGAGCAAAACATGAAAACGGGACCCGACGCCCTCGGCACCGCCGTAAACGAGTCCGGGCGCGCAAAACTTGAAAACGGGACCCGACGCCCTCGGTACCGCCGAAAACGAGTCCGGGCGCGCAAAACATGAAGACGGGACCCGACGACCTCGGCACCGCCGAAAAAGTGTCCGGGCGCGCAATCCGTGAAAACGGGACAGGACGCCCTCGGCACCGCCGAAAACGTGTCCGGGCGCGCAAAACATGAAAACGGGACCAAACGCCCACGGTACCGCCGAAAACGAGTCCGGGCGCGCAAAACAAGTACAAGGGACCCGACGCATCGGCACCGCCGTAAACGAGTCCGGGCGTGCAAAACTTGAAAACGGGAAAGGACGCCCTCGGTAACGCCGAAAACGAGTCCGGGCGCGCAAAACATGAAAACGGGACCCGACGAACTCGGCACCGCCGAAAACGAGTCCGGGCGCGCAAAACATGAAAACGGGACCCGACGACCTCGGCAACGCCCAAAACGTGTCCGAGCGCGCAAAACTCGAAAACGGGACAGGACGCCCTCGGTACCGCCGAAAACGAGTCCGGGCGCGCAAAACAAGAAAACGGGACCCGACGACGTCGGCACCGCCGAAAACGTGTCCGGGCATGCAAAACATGAAAACGGGACCCTACGACCTCGGCAACGCCCAAAACGTGTCCGGGCACGCAAAACTCAGAAACGGGACAGGACGCCCTCGGTACCGCCGAAAACGTGTCCGGGCGCGCAAAACATGAAAACGGGACCCGACGCCCTCGGCACCGCTGTAAACGAGTCCGGGCGCGCATAACTTGAAAACGGGAAAGGATGCCCTCGGTAACGCCGAAAACGAGTCCGGGCGCGCAAAACTTGAAAACGGGAAAGGATGCCCTCGGTACCGCCGAAAACGAGTCGGGCGCGCAAAACATGAAAACGGGACCCGACGACCACGGCAACGCCCAAAACGTGTCAGAGCGCGCAAAACTCGAAAACGGGACAGGACGCCCTCGGTACCGCCGAAAATGAGTCCTGGCGTGCAAAACATGAAAACGGGACCCGACGACCTCGGCACCGCCGAAAAAGTGTCTGGGCGCGCAATCTGTGAAAACGGGACAGGACGCCCTCGGCACCGCCGAAAACGTGTCCGGGCGCGCAAAACATGAAAACGGGACCAAACGCCCACGGTACCGCCGAAAACGAGTCCGGGCGCGCCAAACTTGCAAACGGGACCCGACGGCCTCGGTACTGCCGAAATTGAGTCCGGGCGCGCAAAACTTGAAAACGGGACCCGACGGCCTCGGCACCGCCGAAAATGTGTCCGGGCGCGCAAAACAAGAAAACGCGACCCGACGACATCGGCACCTCGGAAAACGAGTCCGGGCGCGCAAAACAAGAAAACGGCACCCGACGACCTCGGCAACGCCCAAAACGTGTCCGGGCGCGCAAAACTCGAAAACAGGACAGGACGCCCTCGGTACCGCCGAAAACGAGTCCGGGCGCGCAAAACATGAAAACGGGACTCGACGACCTCGGCGCCGCCGAAAACGTGTCCGGGCGCGCATACCTTGAAAATAGGACAGGACGGCCTCGGCACGGCCGAAAACGGGACTGGACGCCCTCGGCACCGCCGAAAACGTGTACGGGCGCGCAAAACATGAAAACGGGACCCGACGCCCGCGGTACCGCCGAAAACGAGTCCGGGCAAGCAAAACATGTAAAAGGGACCAGACGACCTTGGTACCGCCGAAAACGAGTCCTCGCGCGCAAAACTTGAAAACGGGACCCCACGCCCTCGGTACCGCCGAAAATGAGTCCGGGCGCGCAAAACATGAAAACAGGACCCGACGACCTCGGCACTGCCGAAAACGTGTCCGGGCGCGCAAATCTTGTAAACGGGAAAGGACGCCCTCAGCACCGCCGAAAACGTGTCCGGGCGCGAAAAAGTTGAAAAGAGGAAAGGACGCCCTCGGTACCGCCGAAAACGAGTCCGGGCGCGCAAAACATGAAAACGGGACCAAACGCCCACGGTACCGCCGAAAACGAGTCCGGGCGCGCAAAACAAGTAAAAGGGACCCGACGCCCTCGGTACCGCCGAAAACGAGTCCTGGCGCGCAAAACAAGTAAAAGGGACCCGACGCCCTCGGTACCGCCGAAAATTAGTCCGGGCGCGCGGGACCCGACGCCCTCGGTACCGCCGAAAATGAGTCCTGGCGCGCAAAACAAGTAAAAGGGACCCGACGCCCTCGGTACCGCCGAAAATTAGTCCGGGCGCGCAAAACATGAAAACAGGACCCGACGACCTCGGCACTGCCGAAAACGTGTCCGGGCGCGCAAATCTTGTAAACGGGAAAGGACGCCCTCAGTACCGCCAAAAACGAGTGTGGGTGCGCAAAAAAAGAAAATGGGACCCGACGACTTCGGCACCGCCGAAAACGTGTCCGGGCGCGAAAAAGTTGAAAAGTGGAAAGGACGCCCTCGGTACCGCCGAAAACGAGTCCGTGCGCGCAAAACATGAAAACGGGACCAAACGCCCACGGTACCGCCGAAAACGAGTCCGGGCGCGCAAAACAAGTAAAAGGGACCCGACGCCCTCGGTACCGCCGAAAACGAGTCCTGGCGCGCAAAACAAGTAAAAGGGACCCGACGCCCTCGGTACCGCCGAAAATTAGTCCGGGCGCGCGGGACCCGACGCCCTCGGTACCGCCGAAAACGAGTCCTGGCGCGGAAAACAAGTAAAAGGGACCCGACGCCCTCGGTACCGCCGAAAATTAGTCCGGGCGCGCAAAACATGAAAACAGGACCCGACGACCTCGGCACTGCCGAAAACGTGTCCGAGCGCGCAAATCTTGTAAACGGGAAAGGACGCCCTCGGTAACGCCGAAAACGTGTCCTTGCGCGCAAAACTTGAAAACGGGAAAGGACGCCCTCGGTAACGCCGAAAACGAGTCCGGGCGCGCAAAACATGAAAACGGGACCAAACGCCCACGGTACCGCCGAAAACGAGTCCGGGCGCGCAAAACAAGTAAAAGGGACCCGACGCGCTCGGTACCGCCGAAAACGAGTCCTGGCGCGCAAAACAAGTAAAAGGGACCCGACGCCCTCGGTACCGCCGAAAATTAGTCCTGGCGCGCAAAACTTGAAAACGGGACCCGACTGCCTCGGTACCGCCGAAAATGTGTCCGGGCGTGCAAAACATGAAAACGGGACCCGACGGCCTCGGCACCGCCGAAAACGTGTCCGGGCGCGCAAAACTTGAAAATGGGAAAGGATGCCCTCTGTACCGCCGAAAACGAGTCCGGGCGCGCAAAACAAGAAAACGGGACCTGACGACCTCGGCATCGCCGAAAACTAGTCCGGGCGCGCAAAACACGAAAACGGGACCCGACGACCTCGGCAACGCCCAAAACGAGTCCGGGCGCGCAAAACTCGAAAACGGGACAGGACGCCCTCGGTACCGCCAAAAACGTGTCCGGGCGCGCAACACATGAAAACGGGACCCGACGCCCTCGGCACCGCCGTAAACGAGTCCGTGCGCGCAAAACTTGAAAACGGGAAAGGACGCCCTCGGTAACGCCGAAAACGAGTCCGGGCGCGCAAAACATAAAAACGGGACCCGACGACCTCGGCAACGCCCAAAACGTGTCCTGGCGCGCAAAACTTGAAAACGGGAAAGGACGCCCTCGGTAACGCCGAAAACGAGTCCGGGCGCGCAAAACATGAAAACGGGACCCGACGACCTCCGCACCGCCGTAAACGAGTTCGGGCGCGCAAAACATGAAATCGGGACCCGTCGCCCACGGCACCGCCGAAAACGTGTCCGGGCGCGCAAACCTTGAAAACGGGATAGGACGCCCTCGGCACCGCCGAAAACAGGACCCGACGCCCACGGTACCGCCGAAAACGAGTCCCCGCGCGCAAAACTTGAAAACGGGACCGGACGCCCTCGGTACCGCCGAAAATGAGTCCGGGCGCGCAAAACATGAAAACGGGACCCGACGACCTCGGCACCGCTGAAAACGTGTCCGGGCGCGCAAAACTTGAAAACGGGAAAGGACGCCCTCGGTACCGCCAAAAACGAGTCCGGGTGATCAAAACCTGAAAACGGGACCCGACGACCTCGGAACCGCCGAAAACGTGTCCGGGCGCGAAAAACTTGAAAACGGGAAACAACGCCCTCGGTACCGCCGAAAACGAGTCCGGGCGCGCAAAACATGAAAACGGCACCCGACGACCTCGGCACCGCCCAAAACGTGTTCGGGCGCGCAAAACTTGAAAACGGGACCAGACGCCCTCGGTACCACCGAAAACGAATCCGGGAGCGCAAAACATGAAAATGGGACCCGACGCCCTCGGCACCGACCAAAACGTGTTCGGGCGCGCCTACCTTGAAAACGGGACAGGACGCCCTCGGCACCGCCGAAAACGGGACAGGACGCCCTCGGCACCGCCGAAAACGTATCCGGGCACGCAAAACATGAAAACGGGACCCGACGCCCACGGTACCGCCGAAATCGAGTCCGGGAGCGCAAAGCATGTAAAAGGGACCCGACGACCTCGGTACCGCCGAAATCGAGTCCTCGCGCGCAAAACTTGAAAACGGGACCTCACGCCCTCGGTACCGCCGAAAATGAGTCCGGGCGCGCAAAACATGAAAACAGGACCCGACGACCTCGGCACCGCCGAAAACGTTTCCGGGCGCGCAAAACTTGTAAACGGGAAAGGACGCCGTTGGTACCGCCAAAAACGAGTCTGGGTGCGCAAAACATGAAAACGGGACCCGACGACCGGGGCACCGCCCAAAACGTGTCCGGGTGCGAAAAACTTGAAAACGGGAAAGGACGCCCTCGGTACCGCCGAAAATGACTCCGGGCGCGCAAAACATGAAAACGGGACAAAACGCCCACGGTACCGCCGAAAACGAGTCCGGGCGCGCAAAACAAGTAAAAGGGACCCGACGCCCTCGGTACCGCCGAAAACGAGTCCTGGCGCGCAAAACAAGTAAAATGGGCCCGACGCCCTCGGTACCGCCGAAAACTAGTCCTGGCGCGCAAAACTTGAAAACGGGACCCGACTGCCTCGGTACCGCCGAATATGTGTCCGGGCGTGCAAAACATGAAAACGGGACCCGACGGCCTCGGCACCGCCGAAAACGTGTCCGGGCGCGCAAAACTTGAAAATGGGAAAGGATGCCCTCTGTACCGCCGAAAACGAGTCCGGGCGCGCAAAACAAGAAAACGGGACCCGACGACCTCGGCATCGCCGAAAACGAGTCCGGGCGCGCAAAACACGAAAACGGGACCCGACGACCTCGGCAACGCCCAAAACGAGTCCGGGCGCGCAAAACTCGAAAACGGGACAGGACGCCCTCGGTACCGCCAAAAACGTGTCCGGGCGCGCAACACATGAAAACGGGACCCGACGCCCTCGGCACCGCCGTAAACGAGTCCGTGCGCGCAAAACTTGAAAACGGGAAAGGACGCCCTCGGTAACGCCGAAAACAAGTCCGGGCGCGCAAAACATAAAAACGGGACCCGACGACCTCGGCAACGCCCAAAACGTGTCCTGGCGCGCAAAACTTGAAAACGGGAAAGGACGCCCTCGGTAACGCCGAAAACGAGTCCTGGCGCGCAAAACATGAAAACGGGACCCGACGACCTCCGCACCGCCGTAAACGAGTTCGGGCGCGCAAAACATGAAATCGGGACCCGTCGCCCACGGCACCGCCGAAAACGTGTCCGGGCGCGCAAACCTTGAAAACGGGATAGGACGCCCTCGGCACCGCCGAAAACAGGACCCGACGCCCACGGTACCGCCGAAAACGAGTCCCCGCGCGCAAAACTTGAAAACGGGACCGGACGCCCTCGGTACCGCCGAAAATGAGTCCGGGCGCGCAAAACATGAAAACGGGACCCGACGACCTCGGCACCGCCGAAAACGTGTCCGGGCGCGCAAAACTTGAAAACGGGAAAGGACGCCCTCGGTACCGCCAAAAACGAGTCCGGGTGCGCAAAACCTGAAAACGGGACCCGACGACCTCGGCACCGCCGAAAACGTGTCCGGGCGCGAAAAACTTGAAAACGGGAAAGAACGCCCTCGGTACCGCCGAAAACGAGTCCGGGCGCGCAAAACATGAAAACGGCACCCGACGACCTCGGCACCGCCCAAAACGTGTTCGGGCGCGCAAAACTTGAAAACGGGACCAGACGCCCTCGGTACCACCGAAAACGAATCCGGGAGCGCAAAACATGAAAATGGGACCCGACGCCCTCGGCACCGACCAAAACGTGTTCGGGCGCGCCTACCTTGAAAACGGGACAGGACGCCCTCGGCACCGCCGAAAACGGGACAGGACGCCCTCGGCACCGCCGAAAACGTGTCCGGGCACGCAAAACATGAAAACGGGACCCGACGCCCACGGTACCGCCGAAATCGTGTCCGGGAGCGCAAAGCATGTAAAAGGGACCCAACGACCTCGGTACCGCCGAAATCGAGTCCTCGCGCGCAAAACTTGAAAACGGGACCTCACGCCCTCGGTACCGCCGAAAATGAGTCCGGGCGCGCAAAACATGAAAACAGGAACCGACGACCTCGGCACCGCCGAAAACGTTTCCGGGTGCGCAAAACTTGTAAACGGGAAAGGACGCCGTTGGTACCGCCAAAAACGAGTCTGGGTGCGCAAAACATGAAAACGGGACCCGACGACCTGGGCACCGCCCAAAACGTGTCCGGGCGCGGAAAACATGAAAACGGGACCAAACGCCCACGGTACCGCCGAAAACGAGTCCGGGCGCGCAAAACAAGTAAAAGGGACCCGACGCCCTCGGTACCGCCGAAAACGAGTCCTCGCGCGCAAAACAAGTAAAAGGGACCCGACGCCCTCGGTACCGCCGAAAACTAGTCCTTGCGCGCAAAACTTGAAAACGGGACCCGACGACCTCGGTACCGCCGAAAATGAGTCCGGGCGCGCAAAACATGAAAACGGGACCGGACGGCCTCGGCACCGCCGAAAACGTGTCCGGGCGCGCAAAACTTGAAAACGGGAAAGGACGCCCTCAGTACCGCCGAGAACGAGTCCGGGCGCGCAAAACAAGAAAACAGGACCCGATGACGTCGGCACCGCCGAAAACGAGTCCGGGCGCGCAAAACATGAAAACGGGACCCGACGACCTCGGCAACGCCCAAAACGTGTCCGGGCACGCAAAACTCGAAAACGGGACAGGACGCCCTCGGTACCGCCGAAAACGTGTCCGGGCGCGCAAAACATGAAAACGGGACCCGACGCCCTCGGCACCGCCATAAACGAGTCCGTGCGCGCAAAACTTGAAAACGGGAAAGGACGCCATCGGTAACGCCGAAAACGAGTCCAGGCGCGCAAAACATGAAAACGGGACCCGACGACCTCGGCACCGTCGAAAACGCGTCCGGACACGCAAAACATGAAAACGGTACCCGACGACCTCGGCAACGCCCAAAACGTGTCCATGCGCGCAAAACTTGAAAACAGGAAAGGACGCCCTCGGTAACGCCGAAAACGAGTCCGGGCGTGCAAAACATGAAAACGGGACCCGACGACCTCAGCACCGCCGTAAACGAGTCCGGGCGCGCAAAACATGAAATCGGGACCCGTCTTCCACGGTACCGCCGAAAACGAGTCCGGGCGCGCAAAACATGAAAACGGGACCCGACGACCTCGGCACTGCCGAAAACGTGTCCGGGCATGCAAACCTTGAAAACGAGATAGGACGCCCTCAGCAACGCCGAAAACGGGACCGGACGACCTCGGCACCGCCGAAAACGTGTCCGGGCGCGAAAACCCTGAAAACGGGAAAGAACGCCCTCGGTACCGCCGAAAACGAGTCCGGGCATGCAAAACATGAAAACGGGACCCGACGAGCACGGCACCACCCAAAACGTGTTCGGGCGCGCAAAACTTGAAAACGGGACAAGACGCCCTCGGTACCGCCGAAAACGAGTCCGGGAGCGCAAAACATGAAAACGGGTCCCGACGCCCTCGGCACCGACCAAAACGTGTTCGGGCGCGCATACCTTGAAAACGGGACAGGACGCCCTCGCGCATACCTTGAAAACGGGACAGGACGCCCTCAGCACCGCCGAAAACGGGACAGGACGCCCTTGGTACCGCCGAAAACGAGTCCTGGCGCGCAAAACGAGTAAAAGGGACCCGACGCCCTCGGTACCGCCGAAAACTAGTCCTGGCGCGCAAAACTTGAAAACGGGACCCGACGGCCTCGGTACCGCCGAAAATGAGTCCGGGCGCGCAAAACATGAAAACGGGACCGGACGGCCTCGGCACCGCCGAAAACGTGTCCGGGCGCGCAAAACTCGAAAACGGGAAAGGACGCCCTCGGTACCGCCGGAAACGAGTCCGGGCGCGCAAAACATGAAAACGGGACCCGATGCCCTCGGCACCGCCGTAAACGAGTCCGGGCGCGCAAAACATGAAAACGGGACCTGACGACCTCGGTAACGCCCAAAACGTGTCCGGGCGCGCAAAACTCGAAAACGGGACAGGACGCCCTCGGTATCGCCGAAAACGTGTCCGGGCGCGTAAAACATGAAAACGGGACCCGACGCCCTCGGCACCGCCATAAACGAGTCCGTGCGCGCAAAACTTGAAAACGGGAAAGGACGCCATCGGTAACGCCGAAAACGAGTCCAGGCGCGCAAAACATGAAAACGGGACCCGACGACCTCGGCACCGCCGAAAACGCGTCCGGACACGCAAAACATGAAAATGGTACCCGACGACCTCGGCAACGCCCAAAACGTGTCCATGCGCGCAAAACTTGAAAACGGGGCAGGACGCCCTCGGTACCGCCGAAAACGTGTCCGGGCGCGCAAAACATGAAAACGGGTCCCGATGACGTCGGCACCGACCAAAACGTGTTCGGGCGCGCATACCTTGAAAACGGGACAGGACGCCCTCGCGCATACCTTGAAAACGGGACAGGACGCCCTCAGCACCGCCGAAAACGGGACAGGACGCCCTTGGTACCGCCGAAAACGAGTCCTGGCGCGCAAAACGAGTAAAAGGGACCCGACGCCCTCGGTACCGCCGAAAACTAGTCCTGGCGCGCAAAACTTGAAAACGGGACCCGACGGCCTCGGTACCGCCGAAAATGAGTCCGTGCGCGCAAAACATGAAAACGGGACCGGACGGCCTCGGCACCGCCGAAAACGTGTCCGGGCGCGCAAAACTTGAAAACGGGAAAGGACGCCCTCGGTACCGCCGAAAACGAGTCCGGGAGCGCAAAACATGAAAACGGGTCCCGACGCCCTTGGCACCGCCGAAAACGTGTTCGGACGTGCATACCTTGAAAACGGGACAGGACGCCCTCGCGCATACCTTGAAAACGGGACAGGACGCCCTCGGCACCGCCGAAAACGGGACAGGACGCCCTTGGTACCGCCGAAAACGAGTCCTCGCGTGCAAAACAAGTAAAAGGGACCCGACGCCCTCGGTACCGCCGAAAACTAGTCCTTGCGCGCAAAACTTGAAAACGGGACCCGACGACCTCGGTACCGCCGAAAATGAGTTCGGGCGCGCAAAACATGAAAACGGGACCGGACGGCCTCGGCACCGCCGAAAACGTGTCCGGGCGCGCAAAACTTGAAAACGGGAAAGGACGCCCTCAGTACCGCCGAGAACGAGTCCGGGCGCGCAAAACAAGAAAACAGGACCCGATGACGTCGGCACCGCCGAAAACGAGTCCGGGCGCGCAAAACATGAAAACGGGACCCGACGACCTCGGCAACGCCCAAAACGTGTCCGGGCGCGCAAAACTCGAAAACGGGGCAGGACGCCCTCGGTACCGCCGAAAACGTGTCCGGGCGCGCAAAACATGAAAACGGGACCCGATGCCCTCGGCACCGCCGTAAACGAGTCCGGGCGCGCAAAACATGAAAACGGGACCTGACGACCTCGGTAACGCCCAAAACGTGTCTGGGCGCGCAAAACTCGAAAACGGGACAGGACGCCCTCGGTATCGCCGAAAACGTGTCCGGGCGCGTAAAACATGAAAACGGGACCCGACGCCCTCGGCACCGCCATAAACGAGTCCGTGCGCGCAAAACTTGAAAACGGGAAAGGACGCCATCGGTAACGCCGAAAACGAGTCCCGGCGCGCAAAACATGAAAACGGGACCCGACGACCTCGGCACCGCCGAAAACGCGTCCGGACACGCAAAACATGAAAATGGTACCCGACGACCTCGGCAACGCCCAAAACGTGTCCATGCGCGCAAAACTTGAAAACAGGAAAGGACGCCCTCGGTAACGCCGAAAACGAGTCCGGGCGTGCAAAACATGAAAACGGGACCCGACGACCTCAGCACCGCCGTAAACGAGTCCGGGCGCGCAAAACATGAAATCGGGACCCGTTTTCCACGGTACCGCCGAAAACGAGTCCGGGCGCGCAAAACATGAAAACGGGACCCGACGACCTCGGCACTGCCGAAAACGTGTCCGGGCATGCAAACCTTGAAAACGAGATAGGACGCCCTCAGCAACGCCGAAAACGGGACCGGACGACCTCGGCACCGCCGAAAACGTGTCCGGGCGCGAAAACCCTGAAAACGGGAAAGAACGCCCTCGGTACCGCCGAAAACGAGTCCGGGCGCGCAAAACATGAAAACGGGACCCGACGAGCACGGCACCACCCAAAACGTGTTCGGGCGCGCAAAACTTGAAAACGGGACAAGACGCCCTCGGTACCGCCGAAAACGAGTCCGGGAGCGCAAAACATGAAAACGGGTCCCGACGCCCTCGGCACCGACCAAAACGTGTTCGGGCGCGCATACCTTGAAAACGGGACAGGACGCCCTCGCGCATACCTTGAAAACGGGACAGGACGCCCTCAGCACCGCCGAAAACAGGACAGGACGCCCTTGGTACCGCCGAAAACGAGTCCTGGCGCGCAAAACGAGTAAAAGGGACCCGACGCCCTCGGTACCGCCGAAAACTAGTCCTGGCGCGCAAAACTTGAAAACGGGACCCGACGGCCTCGGTACCGCCGAAAATGAGTCCGGGCGCGCAAAACATGAAAACGGGACCGGACGGCCTCGGCACCGCCGAAAACGTGTCCGGGCGCGCAAAACTTGAAAACGGGAAAGGACGCCCTCGGTACCGCCGGAAACGAGTCCGGGAGCGCAAAACATGAAAACGGGTCCCGACGCCCTCGGCACCGACCAAAACGTGTTCGGACGCGCATACCTTGAAAACGGGACAGGACGCCTTCGCGCATACCTTGAAAACGGGACAGGACGCCCTCGGCACCGCCGAAAACGGGACAGGACGCCCTCGGTACCTCCGAAAACGAGTCCTCGCGTGCAAAACAAGTAAAAGGGACCCGACGCCCTCGGTACCGCCGAAAACTAGTCCTTGCGCGCAAAACTTGAAAACGGGACCCGACGACCTCGGTACCGCTGAATATGAGTCCGGGCGCGCAAAACATGAAAACGGGACCGGACGGCCTCGGCACCGCCGAAAACGTGTCCGGGCGCGCAAAACTTGAAAACGGGAAAGGACGCCCTCAGTACCGCCGAGAACGAGTCCGGGCGCGCAAAACAAGAAAACAGGACCCGATGACGTCGGCACCGCCGAAAACGAGTCCGGGCGCGCAGAAAATGAAAACGGGACCCGACGACCTCGGCAACGCCCAAAACGTGTCCGGGCGCGCAAAACTCGAAAACGGGGCAGGACGCCCTCGGTACCGCCGAAAACGTGTCCGGGCGCGCAAAACATGAAAACGGGACCCGATGCCCTCGGCACCGCCGTAAACGAGTCCGGGCACGCAAAACATGAAAACGGGAAAGGACGCCCTCGGTAATGCTGAAAACGAGTCCGGGCGCGCAAAACATGAAAACGGGACTCGACGACCTCGGCACCGCCGAAAACGTGTGCCGGCGCGCATACCTTGAAAACGGGACAGGACGTCCTCGGCACCGCCGAAAACGGGATAGGACGCCCTCGGCACCGTCGAAAACGAGTCCGGGCGCCCAAAACATGAAATCGGGACCCGTCGCCCACGGTACCGCCGAAAACGAGTCCGCGCGCGCAAAACTTGAAAACGGGACCCGACGACCTCGGCACCGCCGAAAACGTGTCCGGGCGCGCAAACCTTGAAAACGGGACAGGACGCCCTCGGCGCCGCCGAAAACGGGACAGGACACCCTCGGCACCGCCCAAAACGTGTCTGGGCGCGCAAAACATGAAAACGGGACCCGACGCGCACGGTACCGCCGAAAACGAGTCCGGGCGCGCAAAACATATAAAAGGGACCCGACGACCTCGGTACTGCCGAAAACGAGTCCTCGCGCGCAAAACTTAAAAACGGGACCCGACGCCCTTGGTACCGCTGAAATTGAGTCCGGGCGCGAGAAACTTGAAAGCGAGAAATGCCGACTTCGGTACTACCGAAAATGAGTCCAGGTGCGCAAAACATGAAAACGGGACCCGACGCCCTCGGTACCGCCGTAAACGAGTCCAGGCGTGCAAAACTTGAAAAAGGAAAGGACGTCCTCGGTACCGCCGGAAAAGAGTCTGTTCGGGCAAAACATGAAAACGGGACCCGACGACCTCGGCTCCGCCGTAAACGAGTTCGTGCGCGCAAAACAGGAAAACGGGACAGGACGCCCTCGGTACCATCGAAAACGTTCTGGGCGCGCAAAACATAAAAACGGCACCCGACGACCTCGGCACCGCCGTAAATGAGTCTGGGCGCGCAAAACATGAAATTGGGACCCGTCGCCCACGGAACCGCTGAAAACGAGTCCGCGCGCGCAAAACATGAAAACGGGACCCGACGACCGCGGCATCGCTGAAAACGTGTATGGGCGCGCAAACCTTGAAAACGGGACAGGACGCCCTCGGCGCCGCCGAAAACGGGACAGGACGCGCAAAACTTGAAAATGGGACCCGACGCCCACGGTACCGCCGAAAACGAGTCCGGGCGCGCAAAACATGTAAAAGGGACCTGACGCCCTCGGTACCGCCGAAAACGACTCCGGGCGCGCAAAACATGAAAACGGGACTCGACGCCCTCGGTATCGCCGTAAACGAGTCCGGGCGCGCAAAACTTGAAAAAGGGAAAGGACACCCTCGGTACCGCCGAAAAAGAGTCCGGGCGCGCAAAACATGAAAACGGGACCCGACAACCTCGGCTCCGGCGTAAACGAGCCCGGGCGCGCAAAACATGAAAACGGGACAGGACACCCTCGGTACCGCCGAAAACGAGTCCGGGCGCGCAAAACATGAAAACGGGACACGACGCCCTTGGCACCGCCGTAAACGAGTCTGGGTGCGCAAAAATTGAAAACGGGAAAGGACGCCCTCGGTACTGTCGAAAACGAGCCCGGGCGCGCAAAACATGAAAACGGGACCCGACGACCTCGGTACCGCCGTAAACGAGTCCGGGCGCGCAAAACTTGAAATGGGGACCCGACACCCTCGGTACCGCCGAAAACGACTCCGGGCGAGCATAACATGAAAACGGGACCCGACGACCTTGGCGCCGCCGAAAACGTGTTCGAGCGCGCAAAACTTGAAAACGGGACAGGACACCCTCGGTACCGCCGAAAACGAGTCCGGGAGCGCAAAACATAAAAACGGGACCCGACGCCCACTGTACCACCGAAATCGAGTCCGGGCGCACAAAAAATGTAAAATGGACCCGACGCCCTTGGTGCCGCCAAAAATGAGTCCGGGCACGCAAAACATGAAATCGGGACCCGACGACCTCGGCAACACCCAAAACGTGTCCGGGCGCGCAAAACTCGAAAACGGGACAGGACGCCGTCGGTACCGCCGAAAACGAGTCCGGGCGCACAAAACATAAAAACGGGACCCGACGACGTCGGCAACGCCCAAAACGTGTCCGGGCGCGCAAAACTCGAAAACGGGACAGGACGCCCTCGGTAACGCCGTAAACGAGTCCGGGCGCGCAAAACTCAAAAACGGGACCCGACGCCCTCGGTACCGCCGAAAAGAGTCCGGGCGCGCAAAACATGAAAATGGGACGCGACGACCACGGCTCCGCCGAAAACGAGTCCGGGCGCGCAAAACATGAAAACGGGACCAAACGCCCACGGTACCGCCGAAAACGAGTCCGGGCGCGCAAAACAAGTAAAAGGGACTCGACGCCCTCAGTACCGCCGAAAACGAGTCCTGGCGCGCAAAACTTGAAAACGGGACCCGACGCCCTCGGTACCGCCGAAAATGAGTCCGGGCGCGCAAAACATGAAAACGGGACCCGACGGCCTCGGCACCGCCGAAAACAAGCCCAGGCGCGCAAAACTTGAAAACGGGAAAGGACGCCCTCGGTACCCCCAAAAACTAGTTCGCGGGCGCAAAACATAAAAACGGGACCCGACGACCTCGGGACCGCCGAAAATGAGTTCAGGCGCGCAAAACAAGAAAACGGGACCCGACGACCTCGGTACCGCCGTAAACGAGTTTGGGCGCGGAAAACTTGAAAACGGGAAAGGACGCCCTCGGTACCGCCGAAAAAAAGTCCGGGCGCGCAAAACAAGAAAATGGGACCCGACGACCTCGGCTCCGCCGTAAACGAGTCCGGGCGCGCAAAACATGAAAACGGGACCGGACGCCCTCGGTACCGCCGTAAACGAGTCCGGGCACGCAAAACATAAAAACGGCACCCGACGACCTCGGCACCGCCGTAAACAAGTCCGGGCGCGCAAAACTTGAAAACGGGAAAGGACGCCCTCGGTACCGCCGAAAACAAGTCCGGGCGCGCAAAACGTAAGAACGGCACCCGACGACCTCGGCACCGCCGAAAACGAGTCCGGGCGCGCAAAACATGAAATCGGGACCCGTCGCCCACGGTACCGCCGAAAATGAATCCGGGCGCGCAAAACATGAAAACGGGACCCGACGACCTCGGCACCGCCGAAAACGTGTCCGGGCACGCAAAACTTGAAAACGGGACAGGACGCCCTCGATACCGCCCAAAACGAGTCCGGGCGCGCAAAACATGAAAACAGGACCCGACGACCTCGGCACCGCCGAAAACGAGTCCGGGCGCGCAAAAAAAAGAAAACGGGACCCGACGACCTCGGCAACACCCAAAACGTGTCCGGGCGCGCAAAACTCGAAAACGGGACTGGATGCCCTCGGTACCGCCGAAAATGAGTCCGGGCGAGCAAAACATGAAAACGGGACAGGACTCCCTCGGTAACGCCGTAAACGAGTCCGGGCGCGCAAAACTCGAAAACGGGACCCGACGCCCTCGGTACCGCCGTAAAAGACTCCGGGGCGCGCAAAACTTGAAAACAGGAAAGGACGCCCTCGGTACCGTCGACAACGATCCCGGGCGCGCAAAACATGAAAACGGGACCCGACGACGTCGGAACCGCCGTAAACGAGTCCGGGCGCGCAAAACATGAAATCGGGACCCGACACCCTCGGTACCGCCGAAAACGACTCCGGGCGAGCATAACATGAAAACGGGACCCGACGACCTCGGCACCGCCGAAAACGTGTCCGGGCGCGCAAAACTTGAAAACGGGACAGGACGCCCTCGGTACCGCCGAAAATGAGTCCGGGCGCGCAACATGAAAACGGGACCCGACGCCCACTGTACCGCCGAAAACGAGTCCGGGCGCACAAAAAATGTAAAATGGACCCGACGCCCTTGGTACCGCCGAAAATGATTCCGGGCGCGCAAAACATAAAAATAGGACCCGACGACCTCGGCAACGTCGAAAACGTGTCCGGGCGTGAAAAACTTGAAAACCGGAAAGAACGCCCTCGGTACCGCCGAAAACGAGTCCGGGCGCGCAAAACTTGAAATCGGGACCCGACGACCTCGGCAACGCCCAAAACGTGTCTGGGCGCGCAAAACTCGAAAACGGGACAGGGCGCCGTCGGTACCACCAAAAACGAGTCCGGGCGCGCAAAACATGAAAACGGGACCCGAGGACCTCGGCACCGCCGAAAACGTGTCCTGGCGCGCAAAACTTGAAAACGGGACAGGACGCCCTCGGTACCGCCGAAAACGAGTCCGGGCGCGCAAAACAAGAAAACGGGACCCGACGCCCACTGTACCCCCTAAAACGAGTCCGGGCGCACGAAAAATGTAAAATGGACCCGACGCCCTTGGTACCGCCGAAAATGAGTCCGGGCGCGCAAAACATAAAAACAGGACCCGACGACCTCAGCACCGTCAAAAACGTGTCCGGGCGTGCAAAACTCGAAAACGGGACAGGACGCCGTCGGTACCGCCAAAAACGAGTCCGGGCACGCAAAACATGAAAACGGGACCCGACGCCCTCGGTACCGCCGTAAACGAGTTCGGGCGCGCAAAACTTGAAAACGGGAAAGGACGCCCTCGGTACCGCCGAAAAAGAGTCCGGGCGCGCAAAACATGAAAATGGGACACGATGAACTCGGCTCCGCCGTAAACGAGTCCGGGCGTGCAAAACATGAAAACGGGACAGGACGCCCTCGGTACCGCCGAAAACGAGTCCGGGCGCGCAAAACATGAAAACTGGACAGGACTCCCTCGGCACAGCCGAAAACGTGTCCGGGCGCGCAAGACATGAAAACGGGACCAAACGCCCACGGTACAGCCGAAAACGAGTCCGGGCGCGCAAAACAAGTAAAAGGGACTTGACGCCCTCGGTACCGCCGAAAACGAGTCCTGGCGCGCAAAACTTGAAAACGGGACCCGACGCCCTCGGTACCGCCAAAAATGAGTCAGGGCGCGCAAAACATGAAAACGGGACAAGACGACATCGGCACCGCCGAAAACGTGTCCGGGAGCGCAAACCTTGAAAACGGGACAGGACGCCCTCGGCGTCGCCGAAAACGGGACATGACGCCCTCGGCACCGCCGAAAACGTGTCCGGGCGCGCAAAACATGAAAACGGGACCCGACGCCCACGGTACCGCCGAAAACGAGTCCGGGCGCGCAAAACATGAAAGAGGGACCCGACGCCCTCGGTACCGCCGAAAACGAGTCCGGGCGCGCAAAACATGAAAACAGGACCCGACGCCCTCGGTACCGCCGTAAACGAGTCCGGGCGCGCAAAACTTGAAAAAGGGAATTGACAGGGCGTACCGCCGAAAAATAGTCCGGGCGCGCAAAACATGAAAACGGGACCCGACGACCTCGGCTCCGCCGTAAACGAGTCCGGGCGCGCAAAACATGAAAACGGGACAGGACGCCCTCCGTACCGCCGAAAACGAGTCCGGGCGCGCAAAACATGAAAACGGGACCCGACGACCTCGGTACCGCCGTAAACGAGTCCGGGCGCGCAAAACATGAAAACGGGACCCGAAAACCTCGGTACCGCCGTAAACGAGTCCGGGCGCGTAAAACATGAAATCGGGACCCGACACCCTCGTTACCACCGAAAACGACTCCGGGCGAGCATAACATGAAAACGGGACCCGACGACCGCGGCACCGCTGAAAACGAGTCCGGGCGCGCAAAACATGAAAACGGGACCCGACGACCTCATTACCGCCGTAAACGAGTCCGGGCTCGTAAAACATGAAATCGGGACCCGACGACCTCGGCACCGCTGAAAACGTGTCCGGGCGCGAAAAACTCGAAAACGGGACAGGACGCCGTCGGGACCGCCGAAAACGAGTCCGGGCGCACAAAACATAAAAATGGGACACGACGACCTCGGCAACGCCCAAAACGTGTCCGAGCGCGCAAAACTTGAAAACGGGACAAGACGCCCTCGGTACCGCCGAAAATGAGTCCGGGCGCGCAACATGAAAACGGGAGCCGACGCCCACTGTACCGCCGAAAACGAGTCCGGGCGCGCAAAAAATGTAAAATGGACCCGACGCCCTTGGTACCGCCGAAAATGAGTCCGGGCGCGCAAAACATAAAAACAGGACCCGACGACCTCGGCACCGTCGTAAACGTGTCCGGGCGCGAAAAACTTGAAAACCGGAAAGGACGCCCTCGGTACCGCCGAAAACGAGTCCGGGCGCGCAAAACTTGAAATCGGGACCCGACGACCTCGGCAACGCCCAAAACGTGTCCGGGCGCGCAAAACTCGAAAACGGGACAGGACGCCGTCGGTACCACCAAAAACGAGTCCGGGCGCGCAAAACATGAAAACGGGACCCGACGACCTCGGCACCGCCGAAAACGAGTCCGGGCGCGCAAAACATGAAAACGGGACCCGACGACCTCGGCACCGCCGAAAACGTGTCCGGGCGCGCAAAACATGAAAACGGGACCCGACGCCCACTGTACCGCCGAAAACGAGTCCGGGCGCACAAAAAATGTAAAATGGACCCGACGCCCTTGGTACCGCCGAAAATGAGTCCGGGCGCGCAAAACATAAAAACAGGACCCGACGACCTCGGCACCGTCGAAAACGTGTCCGGGCGCGAAAAACTTGAAAACCGGATAGGACGCCCTCGGTACCGCCGAAAACGATTCCGGGCGCGCAAAACTCGAAAACGGGACAGGACGCCGTCGGTACCGCCAAAAACGAGTCCGGGCGCGCAAAACATGAAAACGGGACCCGACGACCTCGGCAACGCCCAAAACTTGTCCGGGCGCGCAAAACTCGAAAACGGGACAGGAAGCCCTCAGTAACGCCGAAAAAGAGTCCGGGCACGCAAAACATGAAAACGGGACCCGACGCCCTCGATACCGCCATAAACGAATCCGAGCGCGCAAAACTTGAAAACGGGAAAGGACGCCCTCGGTAACGCCGAAAACGAGTCCGGGCGTGCAAAACATGAAAACGGGACAGGAAGCCCTCGGTACCGCCGAAAACGAGTCCGGGCGCGCAAAACTCGAAAACGGGACAGGACGCCGTCGGTACCGCCAAAAACGAGTCCGGGCGCGCAAAACATGAAAACGGGACCCGACGACCTCGGCAACGCCCAAAACATGTCCGGGCGCGCAAAACTCGAAAACGGGACAGGACGCCGTCAGTAACGCCGAAAAAGAGTCCGGGCACGCAAAACATGAAAACGGGACCCGACGCCCTCGATACCGCCATAAACGAATCCGAGCGCGCAAAACTTGAAAACGGGAAAGGACGCCCTCGGTAACGCCGAAAACGAGTCCGGGCGTGCAAAACATGAAAACGGGACAGGACGCCCGCGGTACCGCCGAAAACGAGTCCAGGGGCGCAAAACATGAAAACTGGACAGGACTCACTCGGCACAGCCGAAAACGTGTCCGGGCGCGCAAGACATGAAAACGGGACCAAACGCCCACGGTACCGCCGAAAACGAGTCCGGGCGCGCAAAACAAGTAAAAGGGACTTGATGCCCTCGGTACCGCCGAAAACGAGTCCTGGCGCGCAAAACTTGAAAACGGGACCCGACGCCCTCGGTACCGCCAAAAATGAGTCAGGGCGCGCAAAACATGAAAACGGGACAAGACGACCTCGGCACCGCCGAAAAAGTGGCCGGGAGCGCAAACCTTGAAAACGGGACAAGACGACCTCGGTTCCGCCGTAAACGAGTCCGGGCGCGTAAAACATGAAATCGGGACCCGACACCCTCGTTACCGCCGAAAACGACTCCGGGCGAGCATAACATGAAAATGGGACCCGACGACCGCGGCACCGCTGAAAACGTGTCCGGGCGCGCAAAACTTGAAAACGGGACAGGACGCCCTCGGTACCGCCGAAAACGAGTCCGGGCGCGCAAAACATGAAAACGGGACCCAACGACCTCGTTACCGCCGTAAACGACTACGGGCGCGTAAAACATGAAAACGGGACCCGACGCCCTCGGTACCGCCGAAAATGAGTCCGGGCGCGCAAAACATGATAACGGGACCCGACGGCCTCGGCACCGCCGAAAACAAGCCCGGGCGCGCAAAACTTGAAAACGGGAAAGGACGCCCTCGGTACCGCCAAAAACGAGTCCGGGGGCGCAAAACATGAAAACGGGACCCGACGACCTCGGCACCGTCGTAAACGAGTCCGGGCGCGCAAAACATGAAATCGGGACCCGACGCCCTCGGGACCGCCGAAAACAAGTTCAGGCGCGCAAAACATGAAAACGGGACCCGACGAACTCGGTACCGCCGTAAACGAGTCCGGGCGCGCAAAACCTGAAAACGGGAAAGGACGCCCTCGGTACCGTCGAATAAAAGTCCGGGCGCGCAAAACAAGAAAATGGGACCCGACGACCTCGGCTCCGCCGTAATCGAGACCGGGCCCGCAAAACATGTAACCGGGACTGGACGCCCTCGGTACCGCCGAAAACGAGTCCGGGCGCGCAAAACATGAAAACGGGACCCGACGCCCCCGGCACCGCCGTAAAAGAGTCCGGTCGTGCAAAACTTGAAAACGGGAGAGGACGCCCTCGGTACCGCCGAAAATGAGTCCGGGCACGCAAAACATAAAAACGGCACCCAACGACCTCGGCACCGCCGTAAACGGGTCCGGGCGCGCAAAACATGAAAACCGGAAAGGACGCCCTCGGTACCGCCGAAAACGAGTCCGGGCTCGCAAAACATATAAACGGCACCCGACGACCTCGGCACCGCCGAAAACGAGTCCGGGCGTGCAAAACATGAAATCGGGATCCGTCGCCCACGGTACTGCCGAAAACGAGTCCGGGCGCGCAAAACATGAAAACGGGACCCGACGACCTCGGCACCGCCCAAAACGTGTCCGGGCACGCAAAATTTAAAAACGGGACAAGACGCCCTTGGTACCGCCCAAAATGAGTCCGGGATCGCAAAACATGAAAACGGGACCCGACGACCTTGGTACTGCCGAAAACGAGTCCGGGCGCGCAAAACGTGAAAACGGGACCCGACAACCTCAGCACCGCCGAAAACATGTCCGGGCGCGAAAAACTTGAAAACGGGAAAGGACGCCCTCGGTACCGCCGAAAACGAGTCCGGGCGCGCAAAACATGAAAATAGGACCCGACGACCTTGGCACCGCCGAAAACGAGTCCGGGCGCGCAAAAAAAGAAAACGGGAGCCGACGACCTCGGCAACGCCCAAAACGTGTCCGGGCGCGCCAAACTCGAAAACGGGACAAGACGCCCTCGGTACCGATGTAAACGAGTCCGGGCGCGCAAAACATAAAAACAGCACCCGACGACCTCGACACCGCCGTAAACGAGTCCGGGCGCGCAAAACATGAAATCGGGACCTGTCGCCCACGGTACCGCCGAAAACTAGTCCGTGCGCGCAAAACATGAAAACGAGACCCGACGACCTCGGCACCGCCGAAAACGTGTCCGGGCGCGCAAACCTTAAAAACGGGACAGGACGCCCTCGGCACCGCCGAAAACGGGACAGGACGCCCTCAGCACCGCTAAAAAAGTGTCCGAGGGCACAAAACATGAAAACGGGACCAAACGCCCACGGTACCGCTGAAAACGAGTCCGGGCGCGGAAACCAAGTAAAAGGGACCCGACGCCCTCGGAACCGCCGAAAACGAGTGCTGGCGTACAAAACTTGAAAACGGGACCCGACGACCTCGGCACCGCCGAAAAAGTGTTAGGGCGCGCAAACCATGAAAACGGGACAGGACGCCCTCGGCACCGCCGAAAACGACTCCGGGCGCGCAAAACATGAAAACGGGACCAAACGCCCACGGTACCGCCGAAAAAGAGTCTGGGTGCGCAAACAAAGTAAAAGGGACCCAACGCCCTAGGTACCGCCGAAAACGAGTGCTGGCGCGCAAAACTTGAAAACGGGACCCAACGTCCTGTCCCGTTTTCATGTTTTGCGCGCCCGGACTGGTTTACGCCGGAGCCGGGGTCGTCGGGTCCTGTTTTCATGTTTTGCGCGCCCGGACTCTTTTTCGGCGGTACAGAGGGCGTCCTTTCCCGTTTTCAAGTTTTGCGTGCCCGGACTCATTTACGGCGGTACCGAGGGCGTCGGGTCCCGTTTTCATGTTTTGCGCGCCCGGACTCTTTTTCGGCGTTACCGAGGGCGTCCTGTCCCGTTTTCGAGTTTTGCGCGCCCTGACACGTTTTGGGCGTTGCCGAGGTCGTCGGGTCCTGTTTTCATGTTTTTCGCGCGCGGACTCGTTTTCGGTGGTACCGTGGGCGACGGGTCCCGTTTCTTGTTTTGCGCGCCCGGACTCCTTTACGGCGGTGCCGAGGTCGTCGGGTGTCGTATTTATGTTTTGCGCGCCTGGACTCGTTTTCGTCGGTACCGAGGGCGTCGGGTCCCTTTTACTTGGTTTGCGCGCCCGGACTCGTTTTCGGCGGTACTGTGGGCGTTTGGTCCCGTTTTCATGTTTTGCGCCCTCGGACACTTTTTTAGCGGTGCTGAGGGCGTCCTGTCCTGTTTTCGGCGGTGCCGAGGGCGTCCTGTCCCGTTTTTAAGGTTTGCGCGCCCGGACACGTTTTCGGCTGTGCCGAGGTCGTCGGGTCTCGTTTTCATATTTTGCCCGCACGGACTCGTTTTCGGCGGTACCGTGGGCGACGGGTCCCGATTTCATGTTTTGCGCGCCCGGACTCGTTTACGGCGTTGTCGAGGTCGTCGGGTGCTGTTTTTATGTTTTGCGTGTCCGTACTCGTTTATGGCGGTGTCGAGCGCGTCAGGTCCCGTTTTCATGTTTTGCTCGCCCGGACTCGTTTTCGGCGGTACCGAGGGCGTCCTGTCCCGTTTTCGAGTTTTGCGCGCCCGGACACGTTTTGGGCGTTGCCGAGGTCGTCGGGTCCCGTTTTCTTTTTTTGCGCGCCCGGACTCGTTTTCGGCGGTGCCGAGGTCGTCGGGTCCTGTTTTCATGTTTTGCGCGCCCGGATTCGTTTTCGGCGGTACCGAGCGCGTCCTTTCCCGTTTTCAAGTTTTTCGCGCCCGGACACGTTTTCGGCGGTGCCGAGGTCGTCGGGTCCCGTTTTCACATTTTGCGTGCCCGGACTTGTTTTCGGCAGTACCAAGGGCGTCGGATCCCGTTTTCATGTTTTGCGATCCCGGACTCGTTTTGGGCGGTACCGAGGGCGTCCTGTCCCGTTTTCAAGTTTTGCGTGCCCGGACACGTTTTCGGCGGTGCCGAGGTCGTTGTGTCCCGTTTTCATGTTTTGCGCGCCCAGACTCGTTTTCGGCGGTACCGTGGGCGACGGGTCCCGATTTCATGTTTTGCGCGCCCGGACTCGTTTTCGACGGTGCCGAGGTCGTCGGGTGCCGTTTTTATGTTTTGCGTGCCCGGACTCGTTTTTGGCGGTCCCGACGGCGTCGGGTCCTGATTTCATGTTTTGCGCGCCCGGACTCGTTTACGGCGGTGCCGAGGTCGTCGGGTCCCATTTTTATGTTCTGCGCCCCCGGACTCGTTTTTGGCGGTACCGAGGGCGTCCTTTCCCGTTTTCAAGTTTTGCGCGCCCGGGCTTGTTTTCGGCGGTGCCGAGGCCGTCGGGTCCCGTTTTCATGTTTTGCGCGGCCGGACTCGTTTTCGGCGGTACCGTGGGCGTTTGGTCCCGTTTTCATGTTTTGCGCGCCCGGACTCGTTTTCGGCGGAGCCGAGGTCGTCGTGTCCCATTTTCATGTTTTGCGCGCCCGGACTCTTTTTCGGCGGTACCGAGAGCGTCCTTTCGTGCTTTCAAGTTTTGCGCGCCCCGGAGTCGTTTACAACGGTACCGAGTGCGTCGGGTACAGTTTTCTTGTTTTGCGCGCCCGGACTCGTTTACGGCGTTACCGAGGGCGTCCTGTCCCGTTTTCGAGTTTTACGCGCCCGAACACGTTTTGGGCGTTGCCGAGGTCGTCGGGTCCCGTTTTTATGTTTTGTGCGCCCGGACTCGTTTTCGACGGTACCGTGGGCGACGGTTCCCGATTTCATGTTTTGCGCGCCCGGACTCATTTTCGGCGGTGCCGAGGTTGTCGGGTGCCGTTTTTATGTTTTGCGTGCCCGGACTCGTTTTCGACGGTACCAAGGGCGTCCTTTCCCGTTTTCAAGTTTTGCGCGCCCGCACTCGTTTACGGCGATGCCGAGGTCGTCGGGTACCGTTTTTATGTTTTGCGTTCCCGGACTCGTTTTTGGCGGTCCCGAGGGCGTCGGGTCCTGATTTCATGTTTTGCGCGCCCGGACTCGTTTACGGCGGTGCCGAGGTCGTCGGGTCCCGTTTTTATGTTCTGCGCCCCCGGACTCGTTTTTGGCAGTACCGAGGGCGTCCTTTCCCGTTTTCAAGTTTGCGCGCCCAGGCTTGTTTTCGGCGGTGCCGAGGCCGTCGGGTCCCGTTTTCATGTTTTGCGGGCCCGGACTCATTTTCGGCGGTACCGAGGGCGTTGGGTCCCGTTTTCAAGTTTTGCGCGCCAGGACTCATTTTCGGCGGTACCGAGGGTGTCAAGTCCCTTTTACTTGTTTTGCGCGCCCGGACTCGTTTTCGGCGGTACCGTGGGCGTTTGGTCCCGTTTTCATGTTTTGCGTGCCCGTACTCGTTTTCTGCGGAACCGAGGTCGTCGTGTCCCATTTTCATGTTTTGCGTGCCCTGACTCTTTTTCGGCGGTACCGAGGGCGTCCTTTCCTGTTTTCAAGTTTTGCGCGCCCCGGAGTCGTTTACAACGGTACCGAGGG
Source organism: Schoenoplectus triqueter (assembly GCA_964058805.1). NCBI lineage: Eukaryota > Viridiplantae > Streptophyta > Magnoliopsida > Poales > Cyperaceae > Schoenoplectus > Schoenoplectus triqueter. Next base: position 270,793 of record CAXKVV010002167.1, read on the forward strand.
CGTCGGGTCCAGTTTTCATGTTTTGCGCGCCCGGACTCGTTTACGGCGTTACCGAGGGCGTCCTGTCCCGTTTTCGAGTTTTGCGCGCCCGGACACGTTTTGGGTGTTGCCGAGGTCGTCGGGTCCCGATTTCATGTTTTGCGCGCCCGGACTCATTTTTGGCGGTACCAAGGGCGTCGTGTCCCCATTTCATGTTTTGCGCGCCCGGACTCGTTTACGGCGGTACCGAGCTCGTCGGGTCCCGTTTTCATGTTTTGAGCGCCCGGACTCTTTTTCGGCGGTACCAAGGGCGTCCTTTCCCTTTTTCAAGTTTTGCGCGCCCGGACTCGTTTACGGCGGTACCGAGGGCGTAGGGTCCCGTTTTCAAGTTTCTCGCGGCCAGAATCAATTTCGGCTGTACCGAGGGCGTCGGGTCCCTTTTTCAAGTTTTGCGCGCGCGGACTCGTTTTCGGTGGTACCGTGGGCGACGGGTCCCGATTTCATGTTTTGCGCGCCCGGACTCCTTTACGGCGGTGCCGAGGCCGTCGGGTGCCGTTTTTATGTTTTGCGCGCCCGGACTCGTTTTCGGCGGTACCGAGGGCGTCCTGTCCCTTTTTCATGTTTTGCGCGCCCGGACTCGTTTACGCTGGAGCCGAGGTCGTCGGGTCCTGTTTTCATGTTTTGCGCGCCCCGACTCTTTTTCGGCGGTACCGAGGGCGTCCTTTCCATTTTTCAATTTTTGCGCGCCCTGACTCGTTTACGGCGGTACCGTGGGCGTTGGGTCCCGTTTTCATGTTTTGCGCGCCCGGACTCGTTTTCGGCGTTACCGCAGGTGTCCTTTCTCGCTTTCAAGTTTCTCGCGCTCGGACTCAATTTCGGCGGTACCGAGGGCGTCGGGTCCCGTTTTCAAGTTTTGCGCGCGAGGACTCGTTTTCGAGTTTGGCGCGCCCGAACACGTTTTGGGCGTTGCCGAGGTCGTCGGGTCCCGATTTCATGTTTTGCGCAACCCGACTCGTTTTCGGCGGTACCGACGGCGTCCTTTCCCGATTGCAAGTTTTTCACGCCCGGACACGTTTTCGGCGGTGCCGAGGTCGTCGTGTCCTGTTTTCATGTTTTGCGCGCCCGGACTCATTTTCGGCGATACCAAGGGCGTCGGGTCCATTTTACATTTTTTGTGCGCCCGGGCTCGTTTTCGGCGGTACAGTTGTCGTCGAGTCCCGTTTTCATGTTTTGCGCGCCCGGACTCTTTTTCGGCGGTACCGAGGGCGTCCTTTCCCGTTTACAAGTTTTGCGCGCCCGTACACATTTTCGGCGGTGCCGAGGGCGTCCTATCCCGTTTTCGAGTTTTGCGCGCCCGGACTCATTTTCGGCGGTACCGAGGGCGTGGGGTCCCGTTTTCAAGTTTTGCGCGCGAGGACTCGTTTTCGGCGGTGCCGAGGTCGTCGGGTGCCGTTTTTATGTTTTGCGTGCCCGGACTCATTTTCGGCGGTACCGAGGGCGTCCTCTCCCGTTTTCAAGTTTTGCACGCCCGGACTCGTTTACAGCGGTGCCGAGGGCGTCGGGTCCTGTTTTCATGTTTTGCGCGCCCAGACTCGTTTTCAGCGGTACCAAGGGCGTCCAGTCTCGTTTTCATGTTTTGCGCGCCCGGACACTTTTTCGACAGTGCCGAGGGCGTCCTGTCCCGTTTTCGGCGGTGCCGAGGGCGTCCTGTCCCGTTTTCGGCGGTGCCGAGGGCGTCCGGTCCCGTTTTCGGCGGTACCGAGGGCGTCCGGTCCCGTTTTCGGCGGTACCGAGGGCGTCCGGTCCCGTTTTCGGCGGTACCGAGGGCGTCCGGTCCCGTTTTCGGCGGTACCGAGGGCGTCCTGTCTCGTTTTCGGCGGTACCGAGGGCGTCCGGTCCCGTTTTCAAGTTTTGCGCGCGAGGACTCAATTTCGGCAGTACCGTGGGCGCCGGGCCTCGTTTTAATTTTTTTGCGCGCCCGGACACGTTTTCGGCGGTGCCGAGGGCGTCCTGTCCCGTTTTCGAGTTTTGCGCGCCCGGACACGTTTTGGGCGTTGCCGAGGTCGTCAGGTCCCGTTTTCATGTTTTGAGCGCCCGGACTCGTTTTCGGCTTTGCCGACGTCGTCGGGTCCCGTTTTCTTGTTTTGCGCGGCCGGACTCGTTTTCGGCGGTGCCGACGTCGTCGGGTCCTGTTTTCTTGTTTTGCGCGCCCGGTCTCGTTTTCGACGGTACCGAGGGCGTCCTTTTCCGTTTTCAAGTTTTGCACGCCCGGACACGTTTTCGGCGGTGCCGAGGCCGTCGGGTCCCGTTTTCATGTTTTGCGCGCCCGGACTTATTTTCGGCGGTATCGAGGCCGTCGGGTCCCGTTTTTAAGTTTTGCGCGGCAGGACTAGTTTTCGGCGGTATCGAGGGCGTCGGGTCCCTTTTACTTGTTTTGCGCGCCAGCACTCGTTTTCGGCGGTACCAAGGGCGTCGGGTCCCTTTTACTTGTTTTGCGCGCCCGGACACGTTTTCGGCGGTGCCGAGGGCGTCCTGTCCCGTTTTCAAGGTATGCGCGGACGAACACGTTTTGGTCGGTGCCGAGGGCGTCGGGTCCCGTTTTCATGTTTTGCGCTCCCGGACTCGTTTTAGGCGGTACCGAGGGCGTCTTGTCCCGTTTTCAAGTTTTGCGCGCCCGGACTCGTTTTCGGCGGTACCGAGGGCGTCCTTTCCCGTTTTCAAGTTTTGCGCGCTCGAACACGTTTTAGGCGGTGTCGAGGTCGTCGGGTCCCATTTTCAAGTTTTGCGCACCCGGACTCGATTTTGGCGGTATCGAGGGCGTCCTTTCCCGTTTTCAAGTTTTGCGCGCCCGGACACGTTTTCGACGGTGCCGAGGTCGTCGGGTCCCGTTTTCATGTTTTGCGCGCCCGGACTCATTTTCGGCGGTACCGTGGGCGTCCGGTCCCGTTTTCAAGTTTTGCGCGCGAGGACTCATTTTCGGCGGTACCGTGGGCGCCGGGTCTCGTTTTAATTTTTTTGCGCGCCCGGACACGTTTTTGGCGGTGCCGAGGGCGTCCTGTCCCGTTTTCATGTTTTGAGCGCCCGGACTCGTTTTCGGCGTTGCCGACGTCGTCGGGTCCCGTTTTCTTGTTTAGCGCGCCCGGACTCATTTTCGGCGGTACCGAGGGCGTCCTTTCCCGTTTTCAAGTTTTGCGCGCCCGGACACATTTTCGGCGGTGCCGAGGCCGTCGGGTCTCGTTTTCATGTTTTGCGCGCCCGGTCTCATTTTCGGCGGTACCGAGGCCGTCGGGTCCCGTTTTCAAGTTTTGCGCGCCAGGACTAGTTTTCGGCGGTACCGAGGGCGTCGGGTCCCTTTTACTTGTTTTGCGCGCCAGGACTCATTTTCGGCTGTATCAAGGGCGTCCTGTTCCGTTTTCGAGTTTTGCGCGCCCGGACTCGTTTTCGGCGGTACCGTGGGCGTTTGGACCCGTTTTCATGTTTTGCGCGCCCGGACACGTTTTCGGCGGTGCCGAGGGCGTCCTGTCCCGTTTTCGAGTTTTGCGCGCCTGGACACGTTTGGGCGTTGCCGAGGTCGTCTGGTCTCGTTTTCATGTTTTGCGCGCCCGGACACGTTTTCGGCGGTACCGAGGGCGTCCTGTCCCGTTTTCGAGTTTTGCATGCCCGGACACGTTTTCGGCGGTGCCGAGGTCGTCGGGTCCCGTTTCATTTTTTTTGCGCGCCCGGACACGTTTTCGGCGGTGCCGAGGGCGTCCTGTCCCGTTTTCGAGTTTTGCGCGCCCGGACACGTTTTGGGCGTTGCCGAGGTCGTCAGGTCCCGTTTTCATGTTTTGAGCGCCCGGACTCGTTTTCGGCGTTGCCGACGTCGTCGGGTCCCATTTTCTTGTTTTGCGTGCCCGGACTCGTTTTCGGCGGTACCAAGGGCGTCGGGTCCCGTTTTCATGTTTTGCGCGCCCGGACTCATTTTCGGCGGTACCGAGGCCGTCGGGTCCCGTTTTCATGTTTTGCGCGCCCGGACTCATTTTCGGCGGTACCGAGGCCGTCGGGTCCCGTTTTCAATTTTGCGCGCTAGGACTAGTTTTCGGCGGTACCGAGGGCGTCGGGTACCTTTTACTTGTTTTACGCGCCAGGACTCATTTTCGGCGGTATCGAGGGCGTCCTGTTCCGTTTTCGAGTTTAGCGCGCCCGGACTCGTTTTCGGCGGTACCGTAGCCGTTTGGTCCCGTTTTCATGTTTTGCGCGCCCGGACACGTTTTCGGCGGTGCCGAGGGCGTCCTGTCCCGTTTTCGAGTTTTGCGCGCCTTGACACGTTTGGGCGTTCCCGAGGTCGTCGGGTCCCGTTTTCTTGTTTTGCGCGCCCGGAGTAGTTTTCGGCGATACCGAGGGCGTGGGGTCTCGTTTTCAAGTTTTGCGCGTGAGGACTCGTTTTCGGCGGTATAGAGGTCGTCGGGTTCCTTTTACATGTTTTGCTTGCCCGGACTCATTTTCGGCGGTACCGTGGGCGTCGGGTCCCGTTTTCATGTTTTGCGCGCCCGGACACGTTTTCGGCGGTGCCGAGGGCGTCCTGTCCCGTTTTCAAGGTATGCGCGCCCGGACACGCTTTCGGCGATGCCGCGGTCGTCGAGTCCCGTTTTCATGTTTTGCGCGCCCGGACTCGTTTTCGGCGGTGCCGAGGGCGTCCTGTCCCGTTTTCAAGTTTTGCGCGCCAGGACGAGTTTTCGGCGGTGCCGAGGCCGTCGGGTCCCGTTTTCAAGTTTTGCGCGCCAGGACTAGTTTTCGGCGGTACCGAGGGCGTCGAGTCCCTTTTACTTGTTTTGCGCGCCAAGACTCATTTTCGGCGGTACCGAGGGCGTCCTGTCCCGTTTTCGAGTTTTGCGCGCCCGGACTCGTTTTCGACGGTACCGTGGGCGTTTGGTCCCGTTTTCATGTTTTGCACGCCCGGACACGTTTTCGGCGGTGCCGAGGGCGTCCTGTCCCGTTTTTGAGTTTGGCGCGCCCGGACACGTTTTGGCTTTGCCGAGGTCGTCTGGTCCCGTTTTCATGTTTTGCTCGCCCGGACTCGTTTTCGGCAGTGCCGAGGTCGTTGGCTCCCGTTTTCTTGTTTTGCGCGCCCGTACTCATTTTCGGCGGTACCGAGGGCGTCCTTTCTCGTTTTCAAGTTTTTCGCTCCCGGATACTTTTTCGGCGGTGCCGAGGTCGTCGGGTCCCGTTTTCATGTTTTGCGCACCCAGACTCGTTTTTCGCGGTACCGAGGGCGTCCTTTCCCGTTTACAAGTTTTGCGCGCTCGGACACGTTTTCGGCGGTACTGTGGGCGTCGGGTCCCGTTTTCATGTTTTGCGCGCCCGGACACGTTTTCGGCGAATCCGAGGGCGTCCTGTCCCGTTTTCGGCGGTGCCGAGGGCGTCCTGTCTAGATTTCAACGTATGCGCGGCCGGATACGTTTTCGGCGATGCCGATGTCGTCGAGTCCCGTTTTCATGTTTTGCGCGCCCGGACTCGTTTTCGGTGTTACCGAGGGCGTCCTTTCTCGTTTTCAAGTTTTGCGCGCCCGGACTCGTTTACGGCGGTGCCGAGGGCGTCGGGTCCCGTTTTCATGTTTTGCACGCCCGGACTCGTTTTCGGCGGTACCGAGGGCGTCTTGTCCCGTTTTCGAGTTTTGCGCGCCCGGACACGTTTTGGGCGTTACCGAGGTCGTCGAGTGCCGTTTTTATGTTTTGCGCGCCCGGACTCATTTTCAGCGGTACCGAGGGCGTCCTTTCCCGTTTTCAAGTTTTGCGCGCCCGGACACGTTTTCGACGGTGCCGAGGTCGTCGGGTCCCGTTTTCATGTTTTGCGCGCCCGGACTCATTTTCGGCGGTACCGAGGGCGTCCGGTCCCGTTTTCAAGTTTTGCGCGCGAGGACTCATTTTCGGCGGTACCGAGGGCGCCGGGCCTCGTTTTAATTTTTTTGCGCGCCCGGACACGTTTTCGGCGGTGCCGAGGGCGTCCTGTCCCGTTTTCATGTTTTGAGCGCCCGGACTCGTTTTCGGCGTTGCCGACGTCGTCGGGTCCCGTTTTCTTGTTTAGCGCGCCCGGACTCATTTTCGGCGGTACCGAGGGCGTCCTTTCCCGTTTTCAAGTTTTGCGCGCGAGGACTCATTTTCGGCGGTACCGAGGGCGCCGGGCCTCGTTTTAATTTTTTTGCGCGCCCGGACACGTTTTCGGCGGTGCCGAGGGCGTCCTGTCCCGTTTTCATGTTTTGAGCGCCCGGACTCGTTTTCGGCGTTGCCGACGTCGTCGGGTCCCGTTTTCTTGTTTAGCGCGCCCGGACTCATTTTCGGCGGTACCGAGGGCGTCCTTTCCCGTTTTCAAGTTTTGCGCGCCCGGACACATTTTCGGCGGTGCCGAGGCCGTCGGGTCTCGTTTTCATGTTTTGCGCGCCCGGTCTCATTTTCGGCGGTACCGAGGCCGTCGGGTCCCGTTTTCAAGTTTTGCGCGCCAGGACTAGTTTTCGGCGGTACCGAGGGCGTCGGGTCCCTTTTACTTGTTTTGCGCGCCAGGACTCATTTTCGGCGGTATCGAGGGCGTCCTGTTCCGTTTTCGAGTTTTGCGCGCCCGGACTCGTTTTCGGCGGTACCGTGGGCGTTTGGACCCGTTTTCATGTTTTGCGCGCCCGGACACGTTTTCGGCGGTGCCGAGGGCGTCCTGTCCCGTTTTCGAGTTTTGCGCGCCGGGACACGTTTGGGCGTTGCCGAGGTCGTCTGGTCTCGTTTTCATGTTTTGCGCGCCCGGACACGTTTTCGGCGGTACCGAGGGCGTCCTGTCCCGTTTTCGAGTTTTGCATGCCCGGACACGTTTTCGGCGGTGCCGTGGTCGTCGGGTCCCGTTTTATTTTTTTTGCGCGCCCGGACACGTTTTCGGCGGTGCCGAGGGCGTCCTGTCCCGTTTTCGAGTTTTGCGCGCCCGGACACGTTTTGGGCGTTGCCGAGGTCGTCAGGTCCCGTTTTCATGTTTTGAGCGCCCGGACTCGTTTTCGGCGTTGCCGACGTCGTCGGGTCCCATTTTCTTGTTTTGCGTGCCCGGACTCGTTTTCGGCGGTACCAAGGGCGTCGGGTCCCGTTTTCATGTTTTGCGCGCCCGGACTAATTTTCGGCGGTACCGAGGCCGTCGGGTCCCATTTTCATGTTTTGCGCGCCCGGACTCATTTTCGGCGGTACCGAGGCCGTCGGGTCCCGTTTTCAATTTTGCGCGCCAGGACTAGTTTTCGGCGGTACCGAGGGCGTCGGGTACCTTTTACTTGTTTTACGCGGCAGGACTCATTTTCGGCGGTATCGAGGGCGTCCTGTTCCGTTTTCGAGTTTAGCGCGCCCGGACTCGTTTTCGGCGGTACCGTAGCCGTTTGGTCCCGTTTTCATGTTTTGCGCGCCCGGACACGTTTTCGGCGGTGCCGAGGGCGTCCTGTCCCGTTTTCGAGTTTTGCGCGCCTGGACACGTTTGGGCGTTGCCGAGGTCGCCGGGTCCCGTTTTCTTGTTTTGCGCGCCCGGACTAGTTTTCGGCGATACCGAGGGCGTGGGGTCTCGTTTTCAAGTTTTGCGCGTGAGGACTCGTTTTCGGCGGTATAGAGGTCGTCGGGTCCCTTTTACATGTTTTGCTTGCCCGGACTCATTTTCGGCGGTACCGTGGGCGTCGGGTCCCGTTTTCATGTTTTGCGCGCCCGGACACGTTTTCGGCGGTGCCGATGGCGTCCTTTCCCGTTTTCAAGGTATGCGCGCCCGGACACGCTTTCGGCGATGCCGAGGTCGTCGAGTCCCGTTTTCATGTTTTGCGCGCCCGGACTCGTTTTCGGCGGTGCCGAGGGCGTCCTGTCCCGTTTTCAAGTTTTGCGCGCCAGGACAAGTTTTCGGCGGTGCCGAGGCCGTCGGGTCCCGTTTTCAAGTTTTGCGCGCCAGGACTAGTTTTCGGCGGTACCGAGGGCGTCGGGTCCCTTTTACTTGTTTTGCGCGCCAAGACTCATTTTCAGCGGTACCGAGGGCGTCCTGTCCCGTTTTCGAGTTTTGCGCGCCCGGACTCGTTTTCGACGGTACCGTGGGCGTTTGGTCCCGTTTTCATCTTTTGCACGCCCGGACACGTTTTCGGCGGTGCCGAGGGCGTCCTGTCCCGTTTTTGAGTTTGGCGCGCCCGGACACGTTTTGGCTTTGCCGAGGTCGTCTGGTCCCGTTTTCATGTTTTGCTCGCCCGGACTCGTTTTCGACAGTGCCGAGGTCGTTGGCTCCCGTTTTCTTGTTTTGCGCGCCCGGACTCATTTTCGGCGGTACCGAGGGCGTCCTTTCTCGTTTTCAAGTTTTTCGCTCCCGGATACTTTTTCGGCGGTGCCGAGGTCGTCGGGTCCCGTTTTCATGTTTTGCGCACCCAGACTCGTTTTTCGCGGTACCGAGGGCGTCCTTTCCCGTTTACAAGTTTTGCGCGCCCGGACACGTTTTCGGCGGTACTGTGGGCGTCGGGTCCCGTTTTCATGTTTTGCGCGCCCGGACACGTTTTCGGCGGTGCCGAGGGCGTCCTGCCCGTTTTCGGCGGTGCCGAGGGCGTCCTGTCTAGATTTCAGCGTATGCGCGGCCGGACACGTTTTCGGCGATGCCGATGTCGTCGAGTCCCGTTTTCATGTTTTGCGCGCCCGGACTCGTTTTCGGTGTTACCGAGGGCGTCCTTTCTCGTTTTCAAGTTTTGCGCGCCCGGACTCGTTTACGGCGGTGCCGAGGGCGTCGGGTCCCGTTTTCATGTTTTGCACGCCCGGACTCGTTTTCGGCGGTACCGAGGGCGTCTTGTCCCGTTTTCGAGTTTTGCGCGCCCGGACTCATTTTCAGCGGTACCGAGGGCGTCCTTTCCCGTTTTCAAGTTTTGCGCGCCCGGACACGTTTTCGGCGGTGCCGAGGCCGTCGGGTCCCGTTTTCATGTTTTGCGCGCCCTGACTCATTTTCAGCGGTCTCGAGGCCGTCGGGTCCCGTTTTCAAGTTTTGCGCGCCAGGACTAGTTTTCGGCGGTACCGAGGGCGTCGGGTCCCTTTTACTTGTTTTGCGCGCCAGGACTCGTTTTCGGCGGTACCGAGGGCGTCGGGTCCCTTTAACTTGTTTTGCGCGCCCGGACACGTTTTCGGCGGTGCGGAGGGCATCATGTCCCGTTTTCGGCGGTGCCGAGGGCGTCCTGTCCCGTTTTCAAGGTATGCACGCCCGAACACGTTTTGGTCGATGCCGAGGGCGTCGGGTCCCGTTTTCATGTTTTGCGCTCCCGGACTCGTTTTCAGCGGTACCGAGGGCGTCCTGTCCCGTTTTCAAGTTTTGCGCGCCCGAACACGTTTCGGGCGGTGCCGAGGTCGTCGGGTCCGGTTTTCATGTTTTGCGCGCCCGGACTCGTTTTCGGCGGTACCGAGGGCGTCCTTTCCTGTTTTCATGTTTTGCACGCTCGGACACGTTTTAGGCAGTGCCGAGGTCGTCGGGTCCCGTTTTCAAGTTTTGCGCACCTGGACTCGTTTTTGGCGGTACCGAGGGCGTCCTTTCCCGTTTTTAAGTTTTGCGCGCCCGGACACGTTTTCGGCGGTGCCGAGGTCGTCGGGTCCCGTTTTCATGTTTTAAGCGCCCGGACTCATTTTCGGCGGTACCGAGGGCGTCCGGTCCCGTTTTCAAGTTTTGCGCGCGAGGACTCGTGTTCGGCGGTACGGAGGGTGTCGGGTCCCTTTTACATGTTTTGCGCGCCCGGACTCGTTTTCGGCGGTACCGTGGGCGCCGGGTCCCGTTTTAATGTTTTACGCGCCCGGACACGTTTTCGGCGGTGCCGAGGGCGTCCCGTCACGTTTTCGACGGTACCGAGGGCGACCAGTCCCGTTTTCAAGGTTTGCGCGCCCGGACACATTTTCGGCGGTGCCGAGGTTGTCGGGTCCCGTTTTCATGTTTTGCGCGCCCGGACTCACTTTCGGCGGTACCGTGGGCGACGAGTCCCGATTTCATGTTTTGCGCGCCCGGACTCGTTTACGGCGGGTGCCGAGGGCGTAAGGTCCCGTTTTCATGTTTTGCGCGCCCGGACACATTTTCGGCGGTACCGAGGGCGTCCTGTCCCGTTTTCGAGTTTTGCGCGCCCGGACACGTTTTGGGCGTTGCCGAGGTCGTCGGGTCCCGTTTTCATGTTTTGCGCGCCCGGACTCGTTTTCGGCGTTGCCGACTTCGTCGGGTCCCGTTTTCTTGTTTTCCGCGCCTGGACTCGTTTTCGGCGATACCGAGGGCGTTCTTTCCCGTTTTCAAGTTTTCGCGCCCGGACACGTTTTCGGCGGTGCTGAGGTTGTCTGGTCCCGTTTTCAAGTTTTGCGCACCCGGACTCGTTTTTGGCGGTACCGAGGGCGTCCTTTCCCGTTTTGAAGTATTGCGCGCCCGGACACGTTTTCGGTGGTGCCGAGGTCGTCGGGTCCCGTTTTCATGTTTTGCGCACCCGAACTCATTTTCTGCGGTACCGAGGGCGTCCGGTCCCGTTTTCAAGTTTTGCGCGCGAGGACACGTTTTCGGCCGTACCGAGGGCGTCGGGTCCCTTTTACATGTTTTGTGCGCCCGGACTCATTTTCGGCGGTACCGTGGGCGTCGGGTCCCGTTTTCATGTTTTGCGCGATCGGACACGTTTTCGGCGGTGCCAAGGGCGTCCTGTCCCGTTTTCAAGTTTTGCGCGTCAGGACTAGTTTTCGGCGGTACCGAGGGCGTCGGGTCCCTTTTACTTGTTTTGTGCGCCGGGACTCGTTTTCGGCGGTACCGAGGGCGTCGGGTCCCTTTTACTTGTTTTGCGCGCCCGGACACGTTTTCGGCGGTGCCGAGGGCGTCCTGTCCCGTTTTCAAGGTTTACGCGCCCGGACACATATTCGGCAGTGCCGAGGTCGTCGGGTCCCGTTTTCATGTTTTGCGCGCCCGGACTCGTTTTCGGCGGTACCGTGGGCGACGGGTCCCAATTTCATGTTTTGCGCGCCCGGACTCGTTTACGGCGGGTGACAAGGGCGTCAGGTCCCGTTTTCATGTTTTGCGCGCCCGGACACGTTTTCAGCGGTACCGAGGGCGTCCTGTCCCGTTTTCGAGTTTTGCGCGCCCGGAAACGTTTTCGGCGTTGCCGAGGTCGTCGGGTCCCGTTTTCATGTTTTGCGCGCCCGGACTCGTTTTCGACGGTGCCGAGGTCGTCGGGTCCTGTTTTCTTGTTTTGCCCGCCCGGACTCGTTTTCGGCGGTACCGTGGGCGCCGGGTCCCGTTTTAATGTTTTGCGCGCCCGGACACGTTTTCGACGGTGGCGAGGGCGTCCTGTCCCCTTTTTGGCGGTACCGAGTGCGTCCTGTCCCGTTTTCAAGGTTTGCGCGCCCGGACACATTTTCGGCGGTGCCGAGGTCGTCGGGTCCCGTTTTCATGTTTTGCGCGCCCGGACTCGTTTTCGGCGGTACCGTGGGCGACGGTTCCCGATTTCATGTTTTGCGCGCCCGTACTTGTTTACGGCGGGTGCCGAGGGCGTCAGGTCCCGTTTTCATGTTTTGCGCGCCCGGACACGTTTTCGGCAGTACCGAGGGCGTCCTGTCCCGTTTTCGATTTTTGCGCGCCCGGACACGTTTTGGGCGTTGCCGAGGTCGTCGGGTCCCGTTTTCATGTTTTGCGCGCTCGGACTCGTTTTCGGCGGTGCCGACGTCGTCGGGTCCCGTTTTCTTGTTTTGCGCGCCTGAACTCGTTGTCGTCGGTACCGAGGGCGTTCTTTCCCGTTTTGAAGTTTTGCGCGACCGGACACGTTTTCGGTGGTGCTGAGGTCGTCGGGTCCCGTTTTCATGTTTTGTGCACCCGAACTCATTTTCGACGGTACCGAGGGCGTCCGGTCCCGTTTTCAAGTTTTGCGCGCGAGGACACGTTTTCGGCTGTACCGAGGGCGTCGGGTCCCTTTTACATTTTTTGTGCGCCCAGACTCATTTTCGGCGGTACCGTGGGCATCGGGTCCCGTTTTCATGTTTTGCGCGATCGGACACGTTTTCGGCGGTGCCGAGGGCGTCCTGTCCCGTTTTCAAGTTTTGCGCGCCAGGACGAGTTTTCGGCGGTGCCGAGGCCGTCAGGTCCCGTTTTCAAGTTTTGCGCGCCAGGACTAGTTTTCGGCGGTACCGAGGGCGTCGGGTCCCTTTTACTTGTTTTGCGCGCCAAGACTCATTTTCGGCGGTACCGAGGGCGTCCTGTCCCGTTTTCGAGTTTTGCGCGCCCGGACTCGTTTTCGACGGTACCGTGGGCGTTTGGTCCCGTTTTCATGTTTTGCACGCTCGGACACGTTTTCGGCGGTGCCGAGGGCGTCCTGTCCCGTTTTTGAGTTTGGCGCGCCCGGACACGTTTTGGCGTTGCTGAGGTCGTCTGGTCCCGTTTTCATGTTTTGCGCGCCCGGACTCGTTTTCGGCAGTGCCGAGGTTGTTGGCTCCCGTTTTCTTGTTTTGCGCGCCCGGACTCATTTTCGGCGGTACCGAGGGCGTCCTTTCCCATTTTCAAGTTTTTCGCGCCCGGACACTTTTTCGGCGGTGCCGGGGTCGTCGGGTCTCGTTTTCATGTTTTGCGCACCCAGACTCGTTTTTCGCGGTACCGAGGGCGTCCTTTCCCGTTTACAAGTTTTGCGCGCCCGGACTCGTTTTCGACGGTACTGTGGGCGTCGGGTCCCGTTTTCATGTTTTGCGCGCCCGGACACGTTTTCGGCGATGCCGAGGGCGTCCTGTCCCGTTTTTGGCGGTGCCGAGGGCGTCCTGTCTAGATTTCAACGTATGCGCGGCCGGACACGTTTTCGGCGGTGCCGATGTCGTCGAGTCCCGTTTTCATGTTTTGCGCGCCCGGACTCGTTTTCGGTGTTACCGAGGGCGTCCTTTCTCGTTTTCAAGTTTTGCGCGCCCGGACTCGTTTACGGCGGTGCCGAGGGCGTCGGGTCCCGTTTTCATGTTTTGCACGCCCGGACTCGTTTTCGGCGGTACCGAGGGCGTCTTGTCCCGTTTTCGAGTTTTGCGCGACCGGACACGTTTTGGGCGTTACCGAGGTCGTCGGGTGCCGTTTTTATGTTTTGCGCGCCCGGACTCATTTTCGGCGGTACCGAGGGCGTCCTTTCCCGTTTTCAAGTTTTGCGCGCCCGGACACTTTTTCGGCGGTGCCGAGGCCGTCGGGTCCCGTTTTCATGTTTTGCGCGCCCTGACTCATTTTCAGCGGTCTCGAGGCCGTCGGGTCCCGTTTTCAAGTTTTGCGCGCCAGGACTAGTTTTCGGCGGTACCGAGGGCGTCGGGTCCCTTTTACTTGTTTTGCGCGCCAGGACTCGTTTTCGGCGGTACCGAGGGCGTCGGGTCCCTTTAACTTGTTTTGCGCGCCCGGACACGTTTTCGGCGGTGCAGAGGGCATCATGTCCCGTTTTCGGCGGTGCCGAGGGCGTCCTGTCCCGTTTTCAAGGTATGCGCGCCCGAACACGTTTTGGTCGGTGCCGAGGGCGTCGGGTCCCGTTTTCATGTTTTGCGCTCCCGGACTCGTTTTCAGCGGTACCGAGGGCGTCCTGTCCCGTTTTCAAGTTTTGCGCGCCCGAACACGTTTTGGGCGGTGCCGAGGTCGTCGGGTCCGGTTTTCATGTTTTGCTCGCCCGGACTCGTTTTCGGCGGTACCGAGGGCGTCCTTTCCTTTTTTCACGTTTTGCACGCTCGGACACGTTTTCGGCAGTGCCGAGGTCGTCGGGTCCCGTTTTCAAGTTTTGCGCACCCGGACTCGTTTTCGGCGGTACCGAGGGCGTCCTTTCCCGTTTTCAAGTTTTGCGCGCCCGGACACGTTTTCGGCGGTGCCGAGGTCGTCGTGTCCCGTTTTCATGTTTTACGCGCTCGGACTCATTTTCGGCGGTACCGAGGGCGTCCGGTCCCGTTTTCAAGTTTTGCGCGCGATGACTCGTGTTCGGCGGTACGGAGGGCGTCGGGTCCCTTTTACATGTTTTGCGCGCCCGGACTCGTTTTCGGCGGTACCGTAGGCGTCGGGTCCCGTTTTAATGTTTTACGCGCCCGAACACGTTTTCGGCGGTGCCGAGGGCGTCCTGTCCCGTTTTCGACTGTACAGAGGGCGTCCTTTCCCGTTGTCAAGGTTTGCGCGCCCGGACACATATTCGGCGGTGCCGAGGTCGTCGGGTCCCGTTATCTTGTTTTGCGCGCCCGGACTCGTTTTCGGCGGTGCCGACGTCGTCGGGTCCCGTTTTCTTGTTTTGCGCGCCCGGACTCGTTTTCGGCGGTATCGTGGGCGCCGGGTCCCGTTTTAATGTTTTGCGCGCCCAGACACATTTTCGGCGGTGCCGAGGGCGTCCTGTCCCCTTTTCGGCGGTACAGAGGGCGTCCAGTCCCGTTTTCAAGGTTTGCGCGCCCGGAAACATTTTCGTCGGTGCCGAGGTCGTCGGGTCCCGTTTTCATGTTTTGCGCGCCCGGACTCGTTTTCGGCGGTACCGTGGGCGACGGGTCCCGATTTCATGTTTTGCACGCCCGGACTCGTTTACGGCGGGTGCCAAGGGCGTAAGGTCCCGTTTTCATGTTTTGCGCGCCCGGACACGTTTTCGGCGGTACCGAGGGCGTCATGTCCCGTTTTCGAGTTTTGCGCGCCCGGACACGTTTTGGGCGTTGCCGAGGTCGTCGGGCCCTGTTTTCATGTTTTGCGCGCCCGGACTCGTTTTCGGCGGTGCCGACGTCGTCGGGTCCCGTTTTCTTGTTTTGCGCGCCCGGACTCGTTTTCGGCAATACCGAGGGCGTTCTTTCCCGTTTTCAAGTTTTCGCGCCTGGACACGTTTTCGGCGGTGCCGAGGTTGTCGGGTCCCGTTTTCAAGTTTTGCGCACCCGGACTCGTTTTTGGCGGTACCGAGGGCGTCCTTTCCCGTTTTGAAGTTTTGCGCGCCCGGACACGTTTTCGATGGTGCCGAGGTCGTCGGGTCCCGTTTTCATGTTTTGCGCACCCGAACTCATTTTCTGCGGTACCGAGGGCGTCCGGTCCCGTTTTCAAGTTTTGCGCGCGAGGACACGTTTTCGGCTGTACCGAGGGCGTCGGGTCCCTTTTACATGTTTTGTGCGCCCGGACTCATTTTCGGCGGTACCGTGGGCGTCGGGTCCCGTTTTCATGTTTTGCGCGATCGGACACGTTTTCGGCGGTGCCGAGGGCGTCCTGTCCCGTTTTCAAGTTTTGCGCGTCAGGACTAGTTTTCGGCGGTACCGAGGGCGTCGGGTCCCTTTTACTTGTTTTGCGCGCCCGGACACGTTTTCGGCGGTGCCGTGGGCGTCCTGTCCCGTTTTCAAGGTTTGCGCGCCCGGACACATATTCGGCGGTGCCGAGGTCGTCGGGTCCCGTTTTCATGTTTTGCGCGCCCGGACTCGTTTTCGGCGGTACCGTGGGCGACGGGTCCCAATTTCATGTTTTGCGCGCCCGGACTCGTTTTCGGCGGGTGACCAGGGCGTCAGGTCCCGTTTTCATGTTTTGCGCGCCCGGACACGTTTTTAGCGGTACCGAGGGCGTCCTGTCCCGTTTTCGAGTTTTGCGCGCCCGGAAACGTTTTGGGCGTTGCCGAGGTCGTCGGGTCCCGTTTTCATGTTTTGCGCGCCCGGACTCGTTTTCGGCGGTGCCGAGGTCGTCGGGTCCCGTTTTCTTGTTTTGCGCGCCCGAACTCGTTTTCGGCGGTACCGTGGGCGCGGGGTCCCGTTTTAATGTTTTGCGCGCCCGGACACGTTTTCGACGGTGGCGAGGGCGTCCTGTCCCCTTTTCGGCGGTACCGAGTGCGTCCTGTCCCGTTTTCAAGGTTTGCGCGCCCGGACACATTTTCGGCGGTGCCGAGGTCGTCGGGTCCCGTTTTCATGTTTTGCGCGCCCGGACTCGTTTTCGGCGGTACCGTGGGCGACGGGTCCCGTTTTCATGTTTTGCGCGCCCGGACTCGTTTACGGCGGGTGCCAAGGGCGTCAGTTCCCGTTTTCATGTTTTGCGCGCCCGGACATGTTTTCGGCGGTACCGAGGGCGTCCTGTCCCGTTTTCGAGTTTTGCGCGCCCGGACACTTTTTGGGCGTTGCCGAGGTCGTCGGGTCCCGTTTTCATGTTTTGCGCGCCCGGACTCGTTTTCGGCGGTGCCGACGTCGTCAGGTCCCGTTTTCTTGTTTTGCGCGCCCGGACTCGTTTTCGGCGGTACCGTGGGCGTTCTTTCCCGTTTTGAAGTTTTGCGCGCCCGTACACGTTTTCGGTGGTGCCGAGGTCGTCGGGTCCCGTTTTCATGTTTTGTGCACCCGAACTCATTTTCGGCGGTACCGAGGGCGTCCGGTCCCGTTTTCAAGTTTTGCGCGCGAGGACACGTTTTCGGCTGTACCGAGGGCGTCGGGTCCCTTTTACATTTTTTGTGCGCCCGGACTCATTTTCGACGGTACCGTGGGCGTCGGGTCCCGTTTTCATGTTTTGCGCGATCAGACACGTTTTCGGCGGTGCCGAGGGCGTCCTGTCCCGTTTTCAAGTTTTGCGCGCCAGGACGAGTTTTCGGCGGTGCCGAGGCCGTCGGGTCCCGTTTTCAAGTTTTGCGCGCCAGGACTAGTTTTCGGCGGTACCGAGGGCATCGGGTCCCTTTTACTTGTTTTGCGCGCCAAGACTCATTTTCGGCGGTACCGAGGGCGTCCTGTCCCGTTTTCGAGTTTTGCGCGCCCGGACTCGTTTTCGACGGTACCGTGGGCGTTTGGTCCCGTTTTCATGTTTTGCACGCCCAGACACGTTTTTGGCTGTGCCGAGGGCGTCCTGTCCCGTTTTTGAGTTTGGCGCGCCCGGACACGTTTTGGCGTTGCCGAGGTCGTCTGGTCCCGTTTTCATGTTTTGCGCGCCCGGACTTGTGTTCGGCAGTGCCGAGGTCGTTGGCTCCCGTTTTCTTATTTTGCGCGCCCGGACTTATTTTCGGCGGTACCGAGGGCGTCCTTTCCCGTTTTCAAGTTTTTCGCGCCCGGACACTTTTTCGGCGGTGCCGAGGTCGTCGGGTCCCGTTTTCATGTTTTGCGCACCCAGACTCGTTTTTCGCGGTTCCGAGGGCGTCCTTTCCCGTTTACAAGTTTTGCGCGCCCGGACTCGTTTTCGACGGTACTGTGGGCGTCGGGTCCCGTTTTCATGTTTTGCGCGCCCGGACACGTTTTCGGCGGTGCCGAGGGCGTCCTGTCCCGTTTTCGGCGGTGCCGAGGGCGTCCTGTCCCGTTTTCGGCGGTGCCGAGGGCGTCCTGTCCAGATTTCAACGTATGCGCGGCCGGACACGTTTTCGGCGGTGCCGATGTCGTCGAGTCCCGTTTTCATGTTTTGCGCGCCCGGACTCATTTTCGGTGTTACCGAGGGCGTCCTTTCTCGTTTTCAAGTTTTGCGCGCCCGGACTCGTTTACGGCGGTGCCGAGGGCGTCGGGTCCCGTTTTCATGTTTTGCACGCCCGGACTCGTTTTCGGCGGTACCGAGGGCGTCTTGTCCCGTTTTCGAGTTTTGCGCGCCCGGACACGTTTTGGGCGTTACCGAGGTCGTCGGGTGCCGTTTTTTTGTTTTGCGCGCCCGGACTCATTTTCGGCGGTACCGAGGGCGTCCTTTCCCGTTTTCAAGTTTTGCGCGCCCGGACACGTTTTCGGCGGTGCCGAGGGCGTCGGGTCCCGTTTTCATGTTTTGCGCGCCCTGACTCATTTTCAGCGGTCTCGAGGCCGTCGGGTCCCGTTTTCAAGTTTTGCGCGCCAGGACTAGTTTTCGGCGGTACCGAGGGCGTCGGGTCCCTTTTACTTGTTTTGCGCGCCAGGACTCGTTTTCGACGGTACCGAGGGCGTCGGGTCCCTTTAACTTGTTTTGCGCGCCCGGACACGTTTTCGGCGGTGCAGAGGGCATCATGTCCCGTTTTCGGCGGTGCCGAGGGCGTCCTGTCCCGTTTTCAAGGTAAGCGCGCCCGAACACGTTTTGGTCGGTGCCGAGGGCGTCGGGTCCCGTTTTCATGTTTTGCGCTCCCGGACTCGTTTTCAGCGGTACCGAGGGCGTCCTGTCCCGTTTTCAAGTTTTGCGCGCCCGAACACGTTTTGGGCGGTGCCGAGGTCGTCGGGTCCGGTTTTCATGTTTTGCGCGCACAGACTCGTTTTCGGCGGTACCGAGGGCGTCCTTTCCTGTTTTCACGTTTTGCACGCTCGGACACGTTTTAGGCAGTGCCGAGGTCGTCGGGTCCCGCTTTCAAGTTTTGCGCACCCGGACTCGTTTTTGGCTGTACCGAGGGCGTCCTTTCCCGTTTTCAAGTTTTGCGCGCCCGAACACGTTTTCGGCAGTGCCGAGGTCGTCGGGTCCCGTTTTCATGTTTTACGCGCCCGGACTCATTTTCGGCGGTACCGAGGTCGTCGGGTGCCGTTTTTATGTTTTGCGCGCCCGGACTCATTTACGGCGGTACCGAGGGCGTCCTTTCCCGTTTTCAAGTTTTGCGCGCCCGGACACGTTTTCGGCGGTGCCGAGGCCGTCGGGTCCCGTTTTCATGTTTTGCGCGCCCTGACTCATTTTCAGCGGTCTCGAGGCCGTCGGGTCCCGTTTTCAAGTTTTGCGCGCCAGGACTAGTTTTCGGCGGTACCGAGGGCGTCGGGTCCCTTTTACTTGTTTTGCGCGCCAGGACTCGTTTTCGGCGGTACCGAGGGCGTCGGGTCCCTTTAACTTGTTTTGCGCGCCCGGACATGTTTTCGGCGGTGCAGAGGGCATCATGTCCCGTTTTCGGCGGTGCCGAGGGCGTCCTGTCCCGTTTTCAAGGTATGCGCGCCCGAACACGTTTTGGTCGGTGCCGAGGGCGTCGGGCCCCGTTTTCATGTTTTGCGCTCCCGGACTCGTTTTCAGCGGTACCGAGGGCGTCCTGTCCCGTTTTCAAGTTTTGCGCGCCCGAACACGTTTTGGGCGGTGCCGAGGTCGTCGGGTCCGGTTTTCATGTTTTGCTCGCCCGGACTCGTTTTCGGCGGTACCGAGGGCGTCCTTTCCTTTTTTCACGTTTTGCACGCTCGGACACGTTTTCGGCAGTGCCGAGGTCGTCGGGTCCCGTTTTCAAGTTTTGCGCACCCGGACTCGTTTTTGGCGGTACCGAGGGCGTCCTTTCCCGTTTTCAAGTTTTGCGCGCCCGGACACGTTTTCGGCGGTGCCGAGGTCGTCGTGTCCCGTTTTCATGTTTTACGCGCCCGGACTCATTTTCGGCGGTACCGAGGGCGTCCGGTCCCGTTTTCAAGTTTTGCGCGCGATGACTCGTGTTCGGCGGTACGGAGGGCGTCGGGTCCCTTTTGCATGTTTTGCGCGCCCGGACTCGTTTTCGGCGGTACCGTGGGCGCCGGGTCCCGTTTTAATGTTTTACGCGCCCGAACACGTTTTCGGCGGTGCCGAGGGCGTCCTGTCCCGTTTTCGACGGTACAGAGGGCGTCCTTTCCCGTTTTCAAGGTTTGCGCGCCCGGACACATATTCGGCGGTGCCGAGGTCGTCGGGTCCCGTTATCTTATTTTGCGCGCCCGGACTCGTTTTCGGCGGTGCCGACGTCGTCGAGTCCCGTTTTCTTGTTTTGCGCGCCCGGACTCGTTTTCGGCGGTATCGTGGGCGCCGGGTCCCGTTTTAATGTTTTGCGCGCCCAGACACGTTTTCGGCGGTGCCGAGGGCGTCCTGTCCCCTTTTCGGCGGTACAGAGGGCGTCCAGTCCCGTTTTCAAGGTTTGCGCGCCCGGACACATTTTCGGCGGAGCCGAGGTCGTCGGGTCCCGTTTTCATGTTTTGCGCGCCCGGACTCGTTTACGGCGGGTGCCGAGGGCGTAAGGTCCCGTTTTCATGTTTTGCGCGCCCGGACACGTTTTCGGCGGTACCGAGGGCGTCCTGTCCCGTTTTCGAGTTTTGCGCGCCCGGACACGTTTTGGGCGTTGCCGAGGTCGTCGGGCCCTGTTTTCATGTTTTGCGCGCCCGGACTCGTTTTCGGCGGTGCCGACGTCGTCGAGTCCCGTTTTCTTGTTTTGCGCGCCCGGACTCGTTTTCGGCGATACCGAGGGCGTTCTTTCCCGTTTTCAAGTTTTCGCGCCCGGACACGTTTTCGGCGGTGCCGAGGTTGTCGGGTCCCGTTTTCAAGTTTTGCGCATCCGGACTCGTTTTTGGCGGTACCGAGGGCGTCCTTTCCCGTTTTGAAGTTTTGCGCGCCCGGACACGTTTTCGATGGTGCCGAGGTCGTCGGGTCCCGTTTTCATGTTTTGCGCACCCGAACTCATTTTCTGCGGTACCGAGGGCGTCCGGTCCCGTTTTCAAGTTTTGCCCGCGAGGACACGTTTTCGGCTGTACCGAGGGCGTCGGGTCCCTTTTACATGTTTTGTGCGCCCGGACTCATTTTCGGCGGTACCGTGGGCGTCGGGTCCCGTTTTCATGTTTTGCGCGATCGGACACGTTTTCGGCGGTGCCGAGGGCGTCCTGTCCCGTTTTCAAGTTTTGCGCGTCAGGACTAGTTTTCGGCGGTACCGAGGGCGTCGGGTCCCTTTTACTTGTTTTGTGCGCCAGGACTCGTTTTCGGCGGTATCGAGGGCGTCGGGTCCCTTTTACTTGTTTTGCGCGCCCGGACACGTTTTCGGCGGTGCCGTGGGCGTCCTGTCCCGTTTTCAAGGTTTGCGCGCCCGGACACATATTCGGCGGTGCCGAGGTCGTCGGGTCCCGTTTTCATGTTTTGCGCGCCCGGACTCGTTTTCGGCGGTACCGTGGGCGACGGGTCCCAATGTCATGTTTTGCACGCCCGGACTCGTTTTCGGCGGGTGACGAGGGCGTCAGGTCCCGTTTTCATGTTTTGCGCGCCAGGACACGTTTTCAGCGGTACCGAGGGCGTCCTGTCCCGTTTTCGAGTTTTGCGCGCCCAGAAACGTTTTGGGCGTTGCCGAGGTCGTCGGGTCCCGTTTTCATGTTTTGCGCGCCCGGACTCGTTTTCGGCGGTGCCGAGGTCGTCGGGTCCCGTTTTCTTGTTTTGCGCGCCCGGACTCGTTTTCGGCGGTACCGTGGGCGCGGGGTCCCGTTTTAATGTTTTGCGCGCCCGGACACGTTTTCGACGGTGGCGAGGGCGTCCTGTCCCCTTTTCGGCGGTACCGAGTGCGTCCTGTCCCGTTTTCAAGGTTTGCGCGCCCGGACACATTTTCGGCGGTGCCGAGGTCGTCGGGTCCCGTTTTCATGTTTTGCGCGCCCGGACTCGTTTTCGGCGGTACCGTGGGCGACGGGTCCCGATTTCATGTTTTGCGCGCCCGGACTCGTTTACGGCGGGTGCCAAGGGCGTCAGGTCCCGTTTTCATGTTTTGCGCGCCCGGAAACGTTTTCGGCGGTACCGAGGGCGTCCTGTCCCGTTTTCGAGTTTTGCGCGCCCGGACACGTTTTGGGCGTTGCCGAGGTCGTCGGGTCCCGTTTTCATGTTTTGCGCGCCCGGACTCGTTTTCGGCGGTGCCGACGTCGTCAGGTCCCGTTTTCTTGTTTTGCGCGCCCGGACTCGTTTTCGGCGGTACCGAGGGCGTTCTTTCCCGTTTTGAAGTTTTGCGCGCCCGGACACGTTTTCGGTGGTGCCGAGGTCGTCGGGACCCGTTTTCATGTTTTGTGCACCCGAACTCATTTTCGGCGGTACCGAAGGCGTCCGGTCCCGTTTTCAAGTTTTGCGCGCGAGGACACGTTTTCGGCTGTACCGAGGGCGTCGGGTCCCTTTTACATTTTTTGTGCGTCCGGACTCATTTTCGGCGGTACCGTGGGCGTCGGGTCCCGTTTTCATGTTTTGCGCGATCAGACACGTTTTCGGCGGTGCCGAGGGCGTCCTGTCCCGTTTTCAAGTTTTGCGCGCCAGGACGAGTTTTCGGCGGT
Organism: Schoenoplectus triqueter; assembly: GCA_964058805.1. Lineage (NCBI taxonomy): Eukaryota > Viridiplantae > Streptophyta > Magnoliopsida > Poales > Cyperaceae > Schoenoplectus > Schoenoplectus triqueter. Next base: position 292,611 of record CAXKVV010002167.1, read on the forward strand.
GCCGAGGCCGTCGGGTCCCGTTTTCAAGTTTTGCGCGCCAGGACTAGTTTTCGGCGGTACCGAGGGCGTCGGGTCCCTTTTACTTGTTTTGCGCGCCAAGACTCATTTTCGGCGGTACCGAGGGCGTCCTGTCCCGTTTTCGAGTTTTACGCGCCCGGACTCGTTTTCGACGGTACCGTGGGCGTTTGGTCCCGTTTTCATGTTTTGCACGCCCAGACACGTTTTCGGCTGTGCCGAGGGCGTCCTGTCCCGTTTTTGAGTTTGGCGCGCCCGGACACGTTTTGGCGTTGCCGAGGTCGTCTGGTCCCGTTTTCATGTTTTGCGCGCCCGGACTTGTTTTCGGCAGTGCCGAGGTCGTTGGCTCCCGTTTTCTTATTTTGCGCGCCCGGACTCATTTTCGGCGGTACCGAGGGCGTCCTTTCCCGTTTTCAAGTTTTTCGCGCCCGGACACTTTTTCGGCGGTTCCGAGGTCGTCGGGTCCCGTTTTCATGTTTTGCGCACCCAGACTCGTTTTTCGCGGTTCCGAGGGCGTCCTTTCCCGTTTACAAGTTTTGCGCGCCCGGACTCGTTTTCGACGGTACTGTGGGCGTCGGGTCCCGTTTTCATGTTTTGCGCGCCCGGACACATTTTCGGCGGTGCCGAGGGCGTCCTGTCCCGTTTTCGGCGGTGCCGAGGGCGTCCTGTCCAGATTTCAACGTATGCGCGGCCGGACATGTTTTCGGCGGTGCCGATGTCGTCGAGTCCCGTTTTCATGTTTTGCGCGCCCGGACTCATTTTCGGCGGTACCGAGGGCGTCCTGTCCCGTTTTCGAGTTTTGCGCGCCCGGACTCGTTTTCGACGGTACCGTGGGCGTTTGGTCCCGTTTTCATGTTTTGCACGCCCAGACACGTTTTCGGCTGTGCCGAGGGCGTCCTGTCCCGTTTTTGAGTTTGGCGCGCCCGGACACGTTTTGGCGTTGCCGAGGTCGTCTGGTCCCGTTTTCATGTTTTGCGCGCCCGGACTTGTTTTCGGCAGTGCCGAGGTCGTTGGCTCCCGTTTTCTTATTTTGCGCGCCCGGACTCATTTTCGGCGGTACCGAGGGCGTCCTTTCCCGTTTTCAAGTTTTTCGCGACCGGACACTTTTTCGGCGGTGCCGAGGTCGTCGGGTCCCGTTTTCATGTTTTGCGCACCCAGACTCGTTTTTCGCGGTTCCGAGGGCGTCCTTTCCCGTTTACAAGTTTTGCGCGCCCGGACTCGTTTTCGACGGTACTGTGGGCGTCGGGTCCCGTTTTCATGTTTTGCGCGCCCGGACACATTTTCGGCGGTGCCGAGGGCGTCCTGTCCCGTTTTCGGCGGTGCCGAGGGCGTCCTGTCCCGTTTTCGGCGGTGCCGAGGGCGTCCTGTCCAGATTTCAACGTATGCGCGGCCGGACATGTTTTCGGCGGTGCCGATGTCGTCGAGTCCCGTTTTCATGTTTTGCGCGCCCGGACTCGTTTTCGGTGTTACCGAGGGCGTCCTTTCTCGTTTTCAAGTTTTGCGCGCCCGGACTCGTTTACGGCGGTGCCGAGGGCGTCGGGTCCCGTTTTCATGTTTTGCACGCCCGGACTCGTTTTCGGCGGTACCGAGGGCGTCTTGTCCCGTTTTCGAGTTTTGCGCGCCCGGACACGTTTTGGGCGTTACCGAGGTCGTCGGGTGCCGTTTTTATGTTTTGCGCGCCCGGACTCATTTTCGGCGGTACCGAGGGCGTCCTTTCCCGTTTTCAAGTTTTGCGCGCCCGGACACGTTTTCGGCGGTGCCGAGGCCGTCGGGTCCCGTTTTCATGTTTTGCGCGCCCTGACTCATTTTCAGCGGTCTCGAGGCCGTCGGGTCCCGTTTTCAAGTTTTGCGCGCCAGGACTAGTTTTCGGCGGTACCGAGGGCGTCGGGTCCCTTTTACTTGTTTTGCGCGCCAGGACTCGTTTTCGGCGGTACCGAGGGCGTCGGGTCCCTTTAACTTGTTTTGCGCGCCCGGACACGTTTTCGGCGGTGAAGAGGGCATCATGTCCCGTTTTCGGCGGTGCCGAGGGCGTCCTGTCCCGTTTTCAAGGTATGCGCGCCCGAACACGTTTTGGTCGGTGCCGAGGGCGTCGGGTCCCGTTTTCATGTTTTGCGCTCCCGGACTCGTTTTCAGCGGTACCGAGGGCGTCCTGTCCCGTTTTCAAGTTTTGCGCGCCCGAACACGTTTTGGGCGGTGCCGAGGTCGTCGGGTCCGGTTTTCATGTTTTGCGCGCACGGACTCGTTTTCGGCGGTACCGAGGGCGTCCTTTCCTGTTTTCACGTTTTGCACGCTCGGACACGTTTTAGGCAGTGCCGAGGTCGTCGGGTCCCGCTTTCAAGTTTTGCGCACCCGGACTCGTTTTTGACTGTACCGAGGGCGTCCTTTCCCGTTTTCAAGTTTTGCGCGCCCGAACACGTTTTCGGCAGTGCCGAGGTCGTCGGGTCCCGTTTTCATGTTTTACGCGCCCAGACTCATTTTCGGCGGTACCGAGGTCGTCGGGTGCCGTTTTTATGTTTTGCGCGCCCGGACTCATTTTCGGCGGTACCGAGGGCGTCCTTTCCCGTTTTCAAGTTTTGCGCGCCCGGACACGTTTTCGGCGGTGCCGAGGCCGTCGGGTCCCGTTTTCATGTTTTGCGCGCCCTGACTCATTTTCAGCGGTCTCGAGGCCGTCGGGTCCCGTTTTCAAGTTTTGCGCGCCAGGACTAGTTTTCGGCGGTACCGAGGGCGTCGGGTCCCTTTTACTTGTTTTGCGCGCCAGGACTCGTTTTCAGCGGTACCGAGGGCGTCGGGTCCCTTTTACTTGTTTTGCGCGCCAGGACTCGTTTTCGGCGGTACCGAGGGCGTCGGGTCCCTTTAACTTGTTTTGCGCGCCCGGACACGTTTTCGGCGGTGCAGAGGGCATCATGTCCCGTTTTCGGCGGTGCCGAGGGCGTCCTGTCCCGTTTTCAAGGTATGCGCGCCCGAACACGTTTTGGTCGGTGCCGAGGGCGTCGGGTCCCGTTTTCATGTTTTGCGCTCCCGGACTCGTTTTCAGCGGTACCGAGGGCGTCCTGTCCCGTTTTCAAGTTTTGCGCGCCCGAACACGTTTTGGGCGGTGCCGAGGTCGTCGGGTCCAGTTTTCATGTTTTGCTCGCCCGGACTCGTTTTCGGCGGTACCGAGGGCGTCCTTTCCTGTTTTCACGTTTTGCACGCTCGGACACGTTTTCGGCAGTGCCGAGGTCGTCGGGTCCCGTTTTCAAGTTTTGCGCACCCGAACTCGTTTTTGGCGGTACCGAGGGCGTCCTTTCCCGTTTTCAAGTTTTGCGCGCCCGGACACGTTTTCGGCGGTGCCGAGGTCGTCGTGTCCCGTTTTCATGTTTTACGCGCCCGGACTCATTTTCGGCGGTACCGAGGGCGTCCGGTCCCGTTTTCAAGTTTTGCGCGCGATGACTCGTGTTCGGCGGTACGGAGGGCGTCGGGTCCCTTTTACATGTTTTGCGCGCCCGGACTCGTTTTCGGCGGTACCGTGGGCGCCGGGTCCCGTTTTAATGTTTTACGCGCCCGAACACGTTTTCGGCGGTGCCGAGGGCGTCCTGTCCCGTTTTCGACGGTACAGAGGGCGTCCTTTCCCGTTTTCAAGGTTTGCGCGCCCGGACACATATTCGGCGGTGCCGATGTCGTCGGGTCCCGTTATCTTGTTTTGCGCGCCCGGACTCGTTTTCGGCGGTGCCGACGTCGTCGGGTCCCGTTTTCTTGTTTTGCGCGCCCGGACTCGTTTTCGGCGGTATCGTGGGCGCCGGGTCCCGTTTTAATGTTTTGCGCGCCCAGACACGTTTTCGGCGGTGCCGAGGGCGTCCTGTCCCCTTTTCGGCGGTACAGAGGGCGTCCAGTCCCGTTTTCAAGGTTTGCGCACCCGGACACATTTTCGGCGGAGCCGAGGTCGTCGGGTCCCGTTTTCATGTTTTGCGCGCCCGGACTCGTTTACGGCGGGTGCCGAGGGCGTAAGGTCCCGTTTTCATGTTTTGCGCGCCCGGACACGTTTTCGGCGGTACCGAGGGCGTCCTGTCCCGTTTTCGAGTTTTGCGCGCCCGGACACGTTTTGGGCGTTGCCGAGGTCGTCGGGCCCTGTTTTCATGTTTTGCGCGCCCGGACTCGTTTTCGGCGGTGCCGACGTCGTCGGGTCCCGTTTTCTTGTTTTGCGCGCCCGGACTCGTTTTCGGCGATACCGAGCGTTCTTTCCCGTTTTCAAGTTTTCGCGCCCGGACACGTTTTCGGCGGTGCCGAGGTTGTCGGGTCCCGTTTTCAAGTTTTGCGCACCCGGACTCGTTTTTGGCGGTACCGAGGGCGTCCTTTCCCGTTTTGAAGTTTTGCGCGCCCGGACACGTTTTCGATGGTGTCGAGGTCGTCGGGTCCCGTTTTCATGTTTTGCGCACCCGAACTCATTTTCTGCGGTACCGAGGGCGTCCGGTCCCGTTTTCAAGTTTTGCCCGCGAGGACACGTTTTCGGCTGTACCGAGGGCGTCGGGTCCCTTTTACATGTTTTCTGCGCCCGGACTCATTTTCGGCGGTACCGTGGGCGTCGGGTCCCGTTTTCATGTTTTGCGCGATCGGACACGTTTTCGGCGGTGCCGAGGGCGTCCTGTCCCGTTTTCAAGTTTTGCGCGTCAGGACTAGTTTTCGGCGGTACCGAGGGCGTCGGGTCCCTTTTACTTGTTTTGTGCGCCAGGACTCGTTTTCGGCGGTACCGAGGGCGTCGGGTCCCTTTTACTTGTTTTGCGCGCCCGGACACGTTTTCGGCGGTGCCGTGGGCGTCCTGTCCCGTTTTCAAGGTTTGCGCGCCCGGACACATATTCGGCGGTGCCGAGGTCGTCGGGTCCCGTTTTCATGTTTTGCGCGCCCGGACTCGTTTTCGGCGGTACCGTGGGCGACGGGTCCCAATTTCATGTTTTGCGCGCCCGGACTCGTTTTCGGCGGGTGACCAGGGCGTCAGGTCCCGTTTTCATGTTTTGCGCGCCAGGACACGTTTTCAGCGGTACCGAGGGCGTCCTGTCCCGTTTTTGAGTTTTGCGCGCCCAGAAACGTTTTGGGCGTTGCCGAGGTCGTCGGGTCCCGTTTTCATGTTTTGCGCGCCCGGACTCGTTTTCGGCGGTGCCGAGGTCGTCGGGTCCCATTTTCTTGTTTTGCGCGCCCGGACTCGTTTTCGGCGGAACCGTGGGCGCGGGGTCCCGTTTTAATGTTTTGCGCGCCCGGACACGTTTTCGACGGTGGCGAGGGCGTCCTGTCCCCTTTTCGGCGGTACCGAGTGCGTCCTGTCCCGTTTTCAAGGTTTGCGCGCCCGGACACATTTTCGGCGGTGCCGAGGTCGTCGGGTCCCGTTTTCATGTTTTGCGCGCCCGGACTCGTTTTCGGCGGTACCGTGGGCGACGGGTCCCGATTTCATGTTTTGCGCGCCCGGACTCGTTTACGGCGGGTGCCAAGGGCGTCAGGTCTCGTTTTCATGTTTTGCGCGCCCGGACACGTTTTCGGCGGAACCGAGGGCGTCCTGTCCCGTTTTCGAGTTTTGCGCGCCCGGACACGTTTTGGGCGTTGCCGAGGTCGTCGGGTCCCGTTTTCATGTTTTGCGCGCCCGGACTCGTTTTCGGCGGTGCCGACGTCGTCAGGTCCCGTTTTCTTGTTTTGCGCGCCCGGACTCATTTTCGGCGGTACCGAGGCCGTTCTTTCCCGTTTTGAAGTTTTGCGCGCCCGGACACGTTTTCGGTGGTGCCGAGGTCGTCGGGTCCCGTTTTCATGTTTTGTGCACCCGAACTCATTTTCGGCGGTACCGAAGGCGTCCGGTCCCGTTTTCAAGTTTTGCGCGCGAGGACACGTTTTCGGCTGTACCGAGGGCGTCGGGTCCCTTTCACATTTTTTGTGCGCCCGGACTCATTTTCGGCGGTACCGTGGGCGTCGGGTCCCGTTTTCATGTTTTGCGCGATCAGACACGTTTTCGGCGGTGCCGAGGGCGTCCTGTCCCGTTTTCAAGTTTTTCGCGCCCGGACACTTTTTCGGCGGTGCCGAGGTCGTCGGGTCCCGTTTTCATGTTTTGCGCACCCAGACTCGTTTTTCGCGGTTCCGAGGGCGTCCTTTCCCGTTTACAAGTTTTGTGCGCCCGGACTCGTTTTCGACGGTACTGTGGGCGTCGGGTCCCGTTTTCATGTTTTGCGCGCCCGGACACGTTTTCGGCGGTGCCGAGGGCGTCCTGTCCCGTTTTCGGCGGTGCCGAGGGCGTCCTGTCCAGATTTCAACGTATGCGCGGCCGGTCATGTTTTCGGCGGTGCCGATGTCGTCGAGTCCCGTTTTCATGTTTTGCGCGCCCGGACTCGTTTTCGGTGTTACCGAGGGCGTCCTTTCTCGTTTTCAAGTTTTGCGCGCCCGGACTCGTTTACGGCGGTGCCGAGGGCGTCGGGTCCCGTTTTCATGTTTTGCACGCCCGGACTCGTTTTCGGCGGTACCGAGGGCGTCTTGTCCCGTTTTCGAGTTTTGCGCGCCCGGACACGTTTTGGGCGTTACCGAGGTCGTCGGGTGCCGTTTTTATGTTTTGCGCGCCCGGACTCATTTTCGGCGGTACCGAGGGCGTCCTTTCCCGTTTTCAAGTTTTGCGCGCCCGGACACGTTTTCGGCGGTGCCGAGGGCGTCGGGTCCCGTTTTCATGTTTTGCGCGCCCTGACTCATTTTCAGCGGTCTCGAGGCCGTCGGGTCCCGTTTTCAAGTTTTGCGCGCCAGGACTAGTTTTCAGCGGTACCGAGGGCGTCGGGTCCCTTTTACTTGTTTTGCGCGCCAGGACTCGTTTTCGATGGTACCGAGGGCGTCGGGTCCCTTTAACTTGTTTTGCGCGCCCGGACACTTTTTCGGCGGTGCAGAGGGCATCATGTCCCGTTTTCGGCGGTGCCGAGGGCGTCCTGTCCCGTTTTCAAGGTAAGCGCGCCCGAACACGTTTTGGTCGGTGCCGAGGGCGTCGGGTCCCGTTTTCATGTTTTGCGCTCCAGGACTCGTTTTCAGCGGTACCGAGGGCGTCCTGTCCCGTTTTCAAGTTTTGCGCGCCCGAACACGTTTTGGGCGGTGCCGAGGTCGTCGGGTCCGGTTTTCATGTTTTGCGCGCCCGGACTCGTTTTCGGCGGTACCGAGGGCGTCCTTTCCTGTTTTCACGTTTTGCACGCTCGGACACGTTTTCGGCAGTGCCGAGGTCGTCGGGTCCCGCTTTCAAGTTTTGCGCACCCGGACTCGTTTTTGGCTGTACCGAGGGCGTCCTTTCCCGTTTTCAAGTTTTGCGCGCCCGAACACGTTTTCGGCAGTGCCGAGGTCGTCGAGTCCCGTTTTCATGTTTTACGCGCCCGGACTCATTTTCGGCGGTACCGAGGGCGTCCGGTCCCGTTTTCAAGTTTTGCGCGTCAGGACTAGTTTTCGGCGGTACCGAGGGCGTCGGGTCCCTTTTACTTGTTTTGCGCGCCAGGACTCGTTTTCGGCGGTACCGAGGGCGTCGGGTCCCTTTTACTTGTTTTGCGCGCCCGGACACGTTTTCGGCGGTGTCGAGGGCGTCCTGTCCCGTTTTCAAGGTTTGCGCGCCCGGACACATATTCGGCGGTGCCGAGGTCGTCGGGTCCTGTTTTCATGTTTTGCGCGCCCGGACTCGTTTACGGCGGGTGACGAGGGCGTCAGGTCCCGTTTTCATGTATTGCGCGCCCGGACACGTTTTCAGCGGTACCGAGGGCGTCCTGTCCCGTTTTCGAGTTTTGCGCGCCCGGAAACGTTTTGGGCGTTGCCGAGGTCGTCGGGTCCCGTTTTCATGTTTTGCACGCCCGGACTCGTTTTCGGCAGGGCCGACGTCGTCGGGTCCCGTTTTCTTGTTTTGCGCGCCCGGACTCGTTTTCGGCGGTACCGTGGGCGCCGGGTCCCGTTTTAATGTTTTGCGCGCCCGGACACGTTTTCGACGGTGGCGAGGGCGTCCTGTCCCCTTTTCGGCGGTACCGAGTGCGTCCTGTCCCGTTTTCAAGGTTTGCGCGCCCGGAAACGTTTTCGGCGGTACCGAGGGCGTCCTGTCCCGTTTTCGAGTTTTGCGCGCCGGACACGTTTTGGGCGTTGTCGAGGTCGTCGGGACCCGTTTTCATGTTTTGCGCGCCCGGACTCGTTTTGCGCGCAAAACTTGAAAACGGGACAGGACGCCCTCGGTACCGCCGAAAACGTGTCCGGGCGCGCAAAACATGAAAACGGGACCCCACGCCCACTGTACCGTCGAAAACGAGTCCGGGCGCGTAAAACATGAAAACGGGGCCCGACGCCCACTGTACCGTCGAAAACGAGTCCGGGCACACGAAAAATGTAAAATGGACCCGACGCCCTTGGTACCGCCGAAAAAGAGTCCGAGCGCGCAAAACATGAAAACAGGACCCGCGCAAAACATGAAAACGGGACAGGACGCCGTCGGTACCGCCGAAAACGAGTCCGGTCGCACAAAACATGCAAACAGGACCCGCCGAAAACGACTCCGGGCGAGCATAACATGAAAACGGGACCCGACGACCTCGGCACCGCCAAAAACGTGTCCGGGCGCGCAAAACGTGAAAACGGGACAGAACGCCCTCGGTACCGCCGAAAACGAGTCCGGTCGCACAAAACATGAAAACGGGACCCGACGACCTCGGTACTGTCGTAAACGAGTCCGAGCGCGTAAAACATGAAATCGGGACCCGACACCCTCGGTACCGCCGAAAACGACTCCGGGCGAGCATAACATGAAAACGGGACCCGACGACCTCGGCCCCGCCGAAAACGTGTCCGGGCGCGCAAAACGTGAAAACGAGACAGGACGCCCTCGGTACCGCCGAAAACGAGTCCGGGCGCGCAAAACATGAAAACGGGACCCAACGACCTCGGCAACGCCCAAAACGTGTACGGGCACGCAAAACTTGAAAATGGGACAGGACGCCGTCGGTACCGCCGTAAACGAGCCCGGGCGCGCAAAACATGAAAACGGGTCCCGACGACCTCGGTACCGCCGTAAAAGTGTCCGAGCGTGCAAAACATGAAAATAGGACACAACGCCATCGACTCTGCCGTAAAAGAGTCCGGGCGCACAAAACTTGAAAACAGGAAAGGACGCCCTCGGTACGGTCGAAAACGAGCCCGGGCGCGCAAAACATGAAAACGGGACCCGACGACCTCGGTACCGCCGTAAACGAGTCCGGTCGCGCAAAACATGAAATCGGGACCCGACACCCTCGGTACCGCCGAAAACGACTCTGAGCGAGCATTACATGAAAACGGGACCCGACGACCTCGGCACCGCCGAAAACGTGTCCGGGCGCCAAAAACTTGAAAACGGGACAGGACGCCCTCGGTACCGCCGAAAAAGAGTCCGGGCGCGCAAAACATGAAAACGGGACCCGACGCCCACTGTACCGCCGAAAACGAGTCCGGGCGCGCAAAACATTAAAACGGCACCTGATGCCCTCGGTAACGCCGTAAACGAGTCCGGGCGAGCAAAACTTGAAAACAAGAAAGGACGCCCTCGGTACAGTCGAAAACGAGCCCGGGCGCGCAAAACATGAAAACGGGACCCGACACCCTCGGTACCGTCGAAAACGACTCCGAGCGAGCATAACATGAAAACGGGACCCGACGACCTCGGCACCGCCGAAAACGTGTCCGGGCGCGCAAAACTTGAAAACGGGACAGGACGCCCTCGGTACCGTCGAAAACGAGTCCGGGCGCGCAAAACATGAAAACGGGACCCGACGCCCACTGTACCGCCGAAAACGAGTGCGGGCGCACAAAAAATGTAAAATGGACCCGACGCCCTTGGTACCGCCGAAAATGTGTCCGGGCGCGCAAAACAAGAAAACAGGACCCGACGACCGCGGCACCGTCGAAAACGTGTCCGGGCGCCAAAAACTTGAAAACCGGAAAGGACGCCCTCGGTACCGCAGAAAACGAGTCCGGGCGCGCAAAACTTGAAATCGGGACCCGACGACCTCGGCAACGCCCAAAACGTGCCCGGGCGCGGAAAACTCGAAAACGGGACAGGACGCCGTCGGTACCGCCGAAAACGAGTCCGGGCGCGCAAAACATGAAAAGGGACCCGACGACCTCGGCAACGCCCAAAACGTGTCCGGGCGCGCAAAACATGAAAACGAGACCCGACGCCCACGGTACCGCCGAAAACGAGTTCGGGCGTGTAAAACATGTAAAAGGGACCCGACGCCCTCGGTACCGCCGAAAACGAGTCCGGGCGCGCAAAACATGAAAACGGGACCCGACTCCCTCGGTACCGTCGTAAACGAGTCCGGGCGCGCTAAACTTGAAAAAGGGAAAGGACGCCATCTTTACCGCCGAAAAAGAGTCCGGGAAGCAAAACATGAAAACGGGACCCGACGACCTCGGCTCCGGCGTAAACGAGTCCGGGCGCGCAAAACATGAAAACGGGACAGGACGCTCTCGGTACCGCCGAAAACGAGTCCGGGCGCGCAAAACATGAAAACGGGACCCGACGACCTCGGTACCGCCGTAAACGAGTCCGGGCGCGAAAAACATGAAATCGGGACCCGACACCCTCGGTACCGGCGAAAACGACTCCGGGCGAGCATAACATGAAAACGGGACACGACGACCTCGGCACCGCCGAAAACGTGTCCGGGCGCGCAAAACTTGATAACGGGACAGGACGCCCTCGGTACCGCCGAAAACGACTCCGGGCGCGCAAAACATGAATACGGGACCCGACGCCCACTGTACCGCCGAAAACGAGTCCGGGCGCACAAAAAATGTAAAATGGACCCGACGCCCTTGGTACCGCCGAAAATTAGTCCGGGCGCGCAAAACATGAAAACAGGAACCGACGACCTTGGCACAGTCGAAAACGTGTCCGGGCGCGAAAAACTTGAAAACAGGAAAGGACGCCCTCGGTACCGCCGAAAACGTGTCCGGGCGCGCAAAACATGAAATCGGGACCCGACGACCTCGGCAACGCCCAAAACGTGTCCGGGCGCGCAAAACATGAAAACGGGACCCGATGACCTCGGCAACGCCCAAAACGTGTTCGGGCGCGCAAAACTCGAAAACGGGACACGACGCCCTCGGTAACGCCGAAGAAGAGTCTGGGCGCGCAAAACATGAAAACGGGACCCGACGCCCTCGGTACCGCCGTAAACGAGTCCAGGCGCGCAAAACTTGAAAACGGGAAAGGACGCCCTCGGTACCGCCGAAAAAGAGTCCGGGCGCGCAAAACATGAAAACGGGACCCGACGACCTCGGCTCCGGCGTAAACGAGTCCGGGCGCGCAAAACATGAATACGGGACAGGACGCCCTCGGTACCGCCGAAAAAGTGTCCGAGCGCGCAAAACATGAAAACGGGACACCACGCCATCGACTCCGCCGTAAAAGAGTCCAGGCGCGCAAAACTTGAAAACAGGAAAGGACGCCCTCGGTACCGTCGAAAACGAGCCCGGGCGCGCAAAACATGAAAACGGGACCCGACGACCTCGGTACCGCCGTAAACGATTCCGGTCGCGCAAAACATGAAATCGGGACCCGACACCCTCGGTACCGGCGAAATCGACTCCGGGCGAGCATAACATGAAAACGGGACCCGACGACCTCGGCACCGCCGAAAAAGTGTCCGGGCGCGCAAAACTTGAAAACGGGACAGGTCGCCCAGTGTACCGCCGAAAACGACTCCGGGCGCGCAAAACATGAATACGGGCCCCGACGCCCACTGTACCGCCGAAAACGAGTCCGGGCGCACAAAAAATGTAAAATGGACCCGACACCCTTGGTACCGCCGAAAATTAGTCCGGGCGCAAAAAACATGAAAACAGGAACCGACGACCTCGGCACAGTCGAAAACGTGTCCGGGCGCGAAAAACTTGAAAACGGGAAAGGACGCCCTCGGTACCGCCGAAAACGTGTCCGGGCGCGCAAAACATGAAATCGGGACCCGACGACCTCGGCAACGCCCAAAACGTGTCCGGGCGCGCAAAACTCTAAAACGGGACAGGACACCGTCGGTACCGCCGAAAACGAGTCCGGGCGCGCAAAACATGAAAACGGGACCCGATGACCTCGGCAACGCCCAAAACGTGTTCGGGCGCACAAAACTCGAAAACGGGACAGGACGCCCTCGGTAACGCCGAAGAAGAGTCCGGGCGCGCAAAACATGAAAACGGGACACTACGCCCTCGGTACCGCCGAACAAGAGTCCGGGCGCGCAAAACATGAAAACGGGACCCGACGACCTCGGCTCCGGCGTAAACGAGTCCGGGCGCGCAAAACATGAAAACGGGACAGGACGCCCTCGGTACCGCCAAAAAAGTGTCAGAGCGCGCAAAACATGAAAACGGGACACCACGCCATCGACTTCGCCGTAAAAGAGTCCGGGCGCGCAAAACTTGAAAACAGGAAAGGACGCCCTCGATACCGTCGAAAACGAGCCCGGGCGCGCAAAACATGAAAACGGGACCCGACGACCTCAGTACCGCCGTAAACGAGTCCGGTCGCGCAAAACATGAAATCGGGACCCGACACCCTCGGTACCGCCGAAAACGACTCCGGGCGAGCATAACATTAAAACGGGACCCGACGACCTCGGCACCGCCGAAAACGTGTCCGGGTGAGCAAAACTTTAAAACGGGACAGGACGCCCTCGGTACCGCCGAAAACGAGTCCGCGCGCGCAAAACATGAAAACGGGACCCGACGCCCACTGTACCGCCGAAAACGAGTCCGCGCGCACAAAAAATGTAAAATGGACCCGACGCCCTTGGTACCGTCGAAAATGAGTCCGGGCGCGCAAAACATAAAAACAGGACTTGACGACCTCGGCACCGTCGAAAACGTGTCCGGGCGCGAAAAACTTGAAAACGGGAAAGGACGCCCTCGGTACCGCCGAAAACGAGTCCGGGCGCGCAAAATAAGAAATCGGGACCCGACGACCTCGGCAACGCCCAAAACGTGTCCGTGCGCGCAAAACTCGAAAACGGGACAGGACGCCCTCGTTAACGCCGAAAAAGAATCCAGGCGCTCAAAACATGAAAACTGGACCCGACGCCCTCGGTACCGCCGTAAACGAGTCCGGGCGCGCAAAACATAAAAACGGGACCCAACGGCCACGGCACCGCCGAAAACATGTCCGGGCGCGCAAAACTTGAAAACGGGAAAGGACGCCCTCGGTACCGCCAAAAACGAGTCCGGGCGCGCAAAACATTAAAACGGGACCCGAGGCCCTCGGTACCGCCGTAAACGAGTTCGGGCGCGCAAAACTTGAAAACGAGAAAGGACGCCCTCGGTACCGCCGAAAAAGAGTCCGGGCGCGCAAAACATGAAAACGGGACCCGATGACCTCGGCTCCGGCGTAAACGAGTCCGGGCTCGCAAAACATGAAAACGGGACACGACGCCATCGGCACCGCCGTAAACGAGTCCGGGCGCGCAAAACTTGAAAACAAGAAAGGACGCCCTCGGTACCGTCGAAAACGAGCCCGGGCGCGCAAAACATGAAAACGGGACCCGACGACCTCAGTACCGCCGTAAAAGAGTCCGGGGGCGCAAAACATGAAATCGGGACCCGACACCCTCGGTACCGTCGAAAACGACTCCGAGCGAGCATAACATGAAAACGGGACCCGACGACCTCGGTACCGTCGAAAACGAGTCCGGGCGCGCAAAACATGAAAACAGGACCCGACGAAAATTAGTCCGGGCGCGCAAAACATGAAAACAGGACCCGACGACCTCGGCACAGTCGAAAACGTGTCCGGGCGCGAAAAACTTGAAAACGGGAAAGGACGCCCTCGGTACCGCCGAAAACGTGTCCGGGCGCGCAAAACATGAAATCAAGACCCGACGACCTCGGCAACGCCCCAAACGTGTCCGGGCGCGCAAAACTCGAAAACAGGACAGGACACCGTCGGTACCGCCGAAAACGAGTCCGGGCGCGCGAAACATGAAAACGGGACCCGACGACCTCGCCACCGCCGAAAACGTGTCGGGGCGCGAAAAACTTGAAAACGGGAAAGGACGCCCTCGGTACCGCCGAAAACGAGTTCGGGCGCGCAAAACATGAAAACGGGACCCGACGACCTCGGCATCGCCGAAAACGAGTCCGGGCGCGAAAAACATGAAAACGGTACCCGACGACCTCGGCAATGCCCAAAACGTGTCCGGGCGCGCAAAACTCGAAAACTGGACAGGACGCCCTCGGCACCGCCGAAAACGAGTCCGAGCGCGCAAAACATGAAAACGGGACCCGATGTCCTCGGCACCGCCGTAAACGAGTTCGGGCGCAAAACATGAAAACGGGACAGGACGCCCTAGGCACCGCCGAAAACGGGACAGGACGCCCTCAGCACCGCTGAAAACGTGTCCGAGCGCGCAAAACATGAAAACGGGACCCGACGCGCACGGTACCGCCGAAAACGAGTCCGAGCGCGCAAAACATGAAACGGGACCCGACGACCTCGGCACCGCCCAAAACGTGTCCGGGTGCGCAAAACTTGAAAAGGGGACAAGACGCCCTCAGTACCGCCGAAAACGAGTCCGGGCGCGCAAAACATGTAAAAGGGACCCGACGCCCTCGGTACCGCCGAAAAAGAGAAAGGACGCCCTCGGTACCGCCGAAAACGAGTCCTGTCGCACAAAACATGCAAACAGGACCCGCCGAAAACGACTCCGGGCGAGCATAACATGAAAACGAGACCCGACGACCTCGGCACCGCCGAAAACGTGTCCGGGCGCGCAAAACGTGAAAACGGGACAGAACGCCCACGGTATCGCCGAAAACGAGTCCGGGCGCGAAAAACATGAAAACGGTACCCGACGACCTCGGCAATGCCCAAAACGTGTCCGGGCGCGCAAAACTCGAAAACTGGACAGGACGCCCTCGGCACCGCCGAAAACGAGTCCGGGCGCGCAAAACATGAAAATGGGACCCGATGTCCTCGGCACCGCCGTAAACGAGTTCGGGCGCAAAACATGAAAACGGGACCCGTCGCCCATGGTACCGCCGAAAACGAGTCCGGGCGCGCAAAACATGAAAATGGGACTCGACAACCTCGGCACCGCCGAAAACGTGTCCGGGCGCTCAAACCTTTAAAACGGGACAGGACGCCCTAGGCACCGCCGAAAACGGGACAGGACGCCCTCAGCACCGCTGAAAACGTGTCCGAGCGCGCAAAACATGAAAACGGAACCCGACGCGCACGGTACCGCCGAAAACGAGTCCGGGCGCGCAAAACATGTAAAAGGGACCCGACGCCCTCGATACCGCTGAAAACGAGTCCGGTCGGCAAAACATGAAAACGGGACTCGACGCCCTCGGTACCGCCGAAAACGAGTTCGGGCGCGCAAAACATGAAAACGGGACCCGACGACCTCGGCACCGCCCAAAACGTGTCTCGGCGCGCAAAACTTGAAAACGGGACAGGACGCCCTCGGTACCGCCGAAAACGAGTCCGGTCGGCAAAACATGAAAACGGGACCCGACGTCCTCGGTACCGCCAAAAACGAGTACGGGCGCGCAAAACATGAAAACGGGACCCGACGACCTCGGCACCGCCCAAAACGTGTCTCGGCGCGCAAAACTTGAATACGGGGCAGGACGCCCTCGGTACCGCCGAAAACGAGTCCGGTCGGCAAAACATGAAAACGGGACCCGACGCCATCGGTACTGCCGAAAACGAGTCCGGGGGCGCAAAATGTGAAAACGGGACCCGACGACCTCGGCACCGCCGAAAACGTGTCCGGGCGCGCAAAACTTGAAAGCGGGAAAGGACGCCCTCGGTACCGCCGAAAACGAGTCCGGGCGCGCAAAACAAGAAAACGGGACCCGACGACCTCGGCACCGACGAAAACGATTCCGGGCGCGAAAAACATGAAAACAGGACCCGACGACCTCGGCAACGCCCAAAACGTGTCCGGGCGCGCAAAACTCGAAAACGGGACAGGACGCCCTCGGTACCGTCGAAAACGAGTCCGGGCGAGCAAAACATGAAAACGGGACCGGACGCCCTCGGCACCGCCATAAACGAGTCCGGGCGCGCAAAACTTGAAAACGGGAAAGGACGCCCTCGGCACCGCCGAAAACGAGTCCGGGCGCGCAAAACATGAAAACGGGACCCGACGACCTCGACACCGCCGTAAACGAGTCCGGGGGCGCAAAACATGAAAACGGGACCCGACGACCTCGGCAACGCCCAAAACGTGTCCGGGCGTGCAAAACTCGAAAACAGGACAGGACGCCCTCGGTACCGCCGAAAATGAGTCCGGTCGGCAAAACATGAAAACGGGACCCGACGCTCTCGGTACCGCCGAAAACGAGTCCGGGCGCGCAAAACATGAAACGGGACCCGACGACCTCGGCACCGCCCAAAACGTGTCCGGGTGCGCAAAAATTGAAAAGGGGACAAGACGCCGTCACTACCGCCGAAAACGAGTCCGGGCGCGCAAAACATGTAAAAGGGACCCGACGCCCTCGGTACCGCCGAAAAAGAGAAAGGACGCCCTCGGTGCCGCCAAAAACGAGTCCGAGGGCGCAAAACTTGAAAATGGGACCCGACGACCTCGGCACCGCCGTAAACGAGTCCGGGCGCGCAAAACTTGAAAACGGGAAATGGCGCCCTCAATACCGCCGAAAAAGAGTCCGGGCGCGCAAAACATGAAAACGGGACCCGACGACCTCAGCTCCGGCGTAAACGAGTCCGGGCGCGCCAAACATGAAAACGGGACACAACGCCATCGGCACCGCCGTAAACGAGTCCTGGCGCGCAAAACTTGAAAATAGGAAAGGACGCCCTCGATACCGTCGAAAACGTGCCCGGGCGCACAAACATGAAAACGGGACCCGACGACCACGGTACCGCCGTAAACGTGTCCGGGCGCGCAAAACATGGAATCGGGACCCGACACCCTCGGTACCGCCGAAAACGACTCCGGGCGAGCATAACATGAAAACGGGACCCGACGACCTCGGCACCGCCGAAAATGTGTCCGGACGCGCAAAACTTGAAAACAGGAAAGGACGCCCTCGGTACCGCCCAAAACGAATCCGGGCGCGCAAAACATGAAAACGGGACCCGACGACCTCGGCAACGCCCAAAACGTGTCCGGGCACGCAAAACTCGAAAACGGGACAGGACGCCCTCGGTACCGCCGAAAACGAGTCCGGGCGAGCAAAACATTAAACCGGGACCTGACGCCCTCGGCACCGCCGTAAACGAGTCCGGGCACGCAAAACTTGAAAACGGGAAAGGACGCCCTCGGTACCTCCGAAAACGAGTCCGGGCGCGCAAAACATGAAAACGGGTCCCGACGACCTCGGCACCGCCGTAAACGAGTCCGGGCGCGCAAAACATGAAATCGGGACCCGTCGCCCACGGCACCGCCGTAAACGAGTCCGGGCGCGCAAAACATGAAATCGGGACCCGTCGCCCACGGTACCGCCGAAATCGAGTCCGGGCGCGCAAAACATGAAAACAGGACCCGACGACCTCGACACCGCCGAAAATGTGTCCGGGCGCTCAAACCTTGAAAACGGGACGGGACTCCCTCGGCACTGCCGAAAACGGGACAGGACGCCCTCGGCACCGCCGAAAACGTGTCCGGGCGCGCAAAATAAGAAAACGGCACCCGACGCGCCTGGTACCGCCGAAAACGAGTCCGGGCGCGCAAAACATGTAAAAGGGACCCGACGCCCTCGGTACCGCCGAAAAAGATTAAGGACGCCCTCGGTGCCGCCAAAAACGAGTCCGGGGGCGCAAAACTTGAAAATGGGACCCGACGACCTCGGCACCGCCGTAAACGAGTCCGGGCGCGCAAAACTTGAAAACGGGAAAGGACGCCCTCAGTACCGCCGAAAAAGAGTCTGGGCGCGCAAAACATGAAAACGGGACCGGACGACCTCGGCTCCGGCGTAAACGAGTCCGGGCGCGCAAAACATGAAAACGGGACAGGACGCCCTCGGTACCGCCGAAAACGAGTCTGGGCGCGCAAAACATAAAAACGGCACCCGACGACCTCGGCACCGCCGTAAACGAGTCCGGGCGCGCAAAACTTGAAAACGGGAAATGACGCCCTCAGTACCGCCGAAAAAGAGTCCGGGCGCGCAAAACATGAAAACGGGACCGGATGACCTCGGCTCCGGCGTAAACGAGTCCGGACGCGCAAAACATGAAAACGGGACACGACGCCATCGTCACCGCCGTAAACGAGTCCGGGCGCGCAAAACTTGAAAACAGGAAAGGACGCCCTCGATACCGTCGAAAACGAGCCCGGGCGCGCAAAACATGAAAACGGGACCCGACGACCTTGGTACCGCCGTAAACGAGTCCGGGCGCGCAAAACATGGAATCGGGACCCGACACCCTCGGTACCGCCGAAAACGACTCCGGGCGAGCATAACATGAAAACGGGACCCGACGACCTCGGCACCGCCGAAAACGTGTCCGGACGCGCAAAACTTGAAAACAGGAAAGGACGCCCTTGGTACCGCCCAAAACGAATCCGGGCGAGCAAAACATGAAAACGGGACCCGACGACCTCGGCAACGCCCAAAACGTGTTCGGGCGCGCAAAACTCGAAAACGGGACAGGACGCCCTCGGTACCGCCGAAAATGAGTCCGGTCGGCAAAACATGAAAACGGGACACGACGCCCTCGGCAACGCCCAAAACGTGTCCGGGCGCGCAAAACTCAAAAACGGGACAGGACGACCTCGGTACTGCCGAAAATGAGTCCGGTCGGCAAAACATGAAAACGGGACCCGACGCCCTCGGTACCGCCGAAAACGAGTCCGGGCGCGCAAAACATGAAAACGGGACCCGACGACCTCGGCACCGTCCAAAACGTGTCCGGGCGCGCAAAACTTGAAAAGGGGACAAGACGCCCTTAGTACCGCCCAAAACGAGTCCGGGAGCGCAAAACATGAAAACGGGACCCGACGCCCTCGGTACTGCCGAAAAACGAGTCCGGGAGCGCAAAACGTGAAAACAGGACTCGACGACCTCGGCACCACCGTAAACGTGTCCGGGCGCGAAAAACTTGAAAACGGGTAAGGACGCCCTCGGTACCGCCGAAAATGAGTCCGGGTGCGCAAAACATGAAAACGGGACCCGACGACCTCGGCTCCGCCGAAAACGAGTCCGGGCGCGAAAAACATGGAAACGGGACCCGACGACCCCGGCCACGCCCAAAACGTGTCCGGGCGCGCAAAACTCGAAAACGGGACAAGACGCCCTCGGTACCGCCGAAAAAGAGTCCGGGCGAGCAAAACATGAAACCGGGACCTGACGCCCTCGGCACCGCCGTAAACGAGTCCGGGCGCGCAAAACTTGAAAACGGGAAAGGACGCCCTCGGTACCGCTGAAAACGAGTCCGGGCGCGCAAAGCATGAAAACGGGTCCCGACGACCTCGGCACCGCCGTAAACTAGTCCGGGCGCGCAAAACATGAAAACAGGACCCGACGACCTCGACACCGCCGAAAATGTGTCCGGGCGCTCAAACCTTGAAAACGGGACAGGACTCCCTCGGCACCGTCGAAAACGGGACAGGACGCCTTCGGCACCGCCGAAAACGTGTCCGGGCGCGCAAAATAAGAAAACGGGACCCGAAGCGTCCGGTACCGCCGAAAACGAGTCCGGGAGCGCAAAACATGTAAAAGGGACCCGACGCCCTCGGTACCGCCGAAAAAGAGAAAGGACGCCCTCGGTGCCGCCAAAAACGAGTCCGGGGGCGCAAAGCTTGAAAATGGGACCCGACGACCTCGGCACCGCCGTAAACGAGTCCGGGCGCGCAAAACTTGAAAACGGGAAATGACACCCTCAGTACCGCCGAAAAAGAGTCCGGGCGCGCAAAACATGAAAACGGGACCCGACGACCTCGGCTCCGGCGTAAACGAGTCCGGGCGCGCAAAACATGAAAACGGGACACGACGCCATCGGCACCGCCGTAAATGAGTCCGGGCGCGCAAAACGTGAAAACAGGAAAGGACGCCCTCGATACCGTCGAAAACGAGCCCGGGCGCGCAAAACATGAAAACGGGACCCGACGACCTCGGTAGCGCCGTAAACGAGCCCGGGCGCGCAAAACATGGAATCGGGACCCGACACCCTCGGTACCGCTGAAAACGACTCCGGGCGAGCATAACATGAAAACGGGACCCGACGACCTCGGCACCGCCGAAAACGTGTCCGGACGCGCAAAACTTGAAAACAGGAAAGGACGCCCTCGGTACCGCCCAAAACGAATCCGGGCGCGCAAAACATGAAAACGGGACCCGACGACCTCGGCAACGCCCAAAACGTGTCCGGGCGCGCAAAACTCGAAAACGGGACAAGACGCCCTCGGTACCGCCGAAAATGAGTCCGGTCGGCAAAACATGAAAACGGGACCCGACGCCCTCGGCTCCGCCGAAAGCGAGTCCGGCCGCGAAAAACATGAAAACGGGACCAGACGACCCCGGCAACGCCCAAAACGTGTTCGGGCGCGCAAAACTCGAAAACGGGACAGGACGCCCTCGGTACCGCCGAAAATGAGTCCGGGCGCGCAAAACATGAAAACGGGTCCCGACGACCTCGGCACCGACGTAAACGAGTCCGGGCGCGCAAAACATGAAATCGGGACCCGTCGCCCACGGTACCGCCGAAAACGAGTCCGGGCGCGCAAAACATGAAAGCGGGACCCGACAACCTCGACACCGTCGAAAATGTGTCCGGGCGCGCAAAACTCGAAAACGGGACAGGACGCCCTCGGTACCGCCGAAAACGAGTCCGGGCGAGCAAAACATGAAACCGGGACCTGACGCCCTCGGCACCGCCGTAAACTAGCCCGGGCGCACAAAACTTGAAAACGGGAAAGGACGCCCTCGATACCGTCGAAAACGAGCCCGGGCGCGCAAAACATGAAAACGGGACCCGACGACCACGGTACCGCCGTAAACGAGTCCGGGCGCGCAAAACATGAAATCGGGACCCGTCGCCCACGGTACCGACGAAAACGAGTCCGGGCGCGAAAAACATGAAAACGGGACCCGACGACCCCGGCAACGGCCAAAACGTGTTCGGGCGCGCAAAACTCGAAAACGGGACTGGACGCCCTCGGTACCGCCGAAAACGAGTCCGGGCGAGCAAAACATGAAACCGGGACCTGACGCCCTCGGCACCGCCGTAAACGAGTCCGGGCACACAAAACTTGAAAACGGGAAAGGACGCCCTCGGTACCGCCGAAAACGAGTCCGGGCGCGCAAAACATGAAAACGGGTCCCGACGACCTCGGCACCGCCGTAAACGAGTCCGGGCACGCAAAACATGAAATCGGGACCCGTCGCCCACGGTACCGCCGAAAACGAGTCCGGGCGCGCAAAACATGAAAACGGGACCCGACGACCTCGACACCGCCGTAAATGTGTCCGGGCGCTCAAACCTTGAAAACAGGACAGGATGCCCTCGGCACCGCCGAAAACGTGTCTGGGCGCGCAAAATAAGAAAACGGGACCCGACGCGCCCGGTTCCGCCGAAAACGATTCCGGGCGCGCAAAACATGTAAAAGGGACCCGACTCCCTCGGTACCGCCGAAAAAGAGAAAGGACGCCCTCGGTGCCGCCAAAAACGAGTCCGGGGGCGCAAAACTTGAAAATGGGACCCGACGACCTCGGCATCGTCGTAAACGAGTCCGGGCGCGCAAAACTTGAAAACGGGAAATGACGCCCTCAGTACCGCCGAAAAAAATGTCCGGGCGCGCAAAACATGAAAACGGGACCCGACGACCTCGGCTCCGGCGTAAACGAGTCCGGGCGCGCAAAACATGAAAACGGGACACGACGCCATCGGCACCGCCGTAAACGAGTCCGGGCGCGCAAAACTTGAAAACAGGAAAGGACGCCCTCGATACCGTCGAAAATGAGCCCGGGCGCGCAAAACATGAAAACGGGTCCCGACGACCACGGTACCGCCGTAAACGAGTCCGGGCGCGCAAAACATGGAATCGGGACCCGACACCCTCGGTTCCGCCGAAAACGACTCCGGGCGAGCATAACATGAAAACGGGACCCGACGACCTCGGCACCGCCGAAAACGTGTCCGGACGCGCAAAACTTGAAAACAGGAAAGGACGCCCTCGGTACCGCCGAAAACGAGTCCGGGCACGAAAAACATGAAAACGGGACCCGACGACCTCGGCACCGCCCAAAGCGTGTCCGGGCGCGCAAAACTTGAAAAGGGGACAAGACGCCCTCAGTACCGCCCAAAACGAGTCCGGGAGCGCAGAACATGAAAACGGGACCCGGCGCCCTCACTACTGCCGAAAAACGAGTCCGGGCGCGCAAAACATGAAAACGGGACTCGACGACCTCGGCACCGCCGAAAACGTGTCCGGGCGCGACATACTTGAAAACGGGAAAGGACGCCCTCGGTACCGCCGAAAATGAGTCCGGGCGCGCAAAACATGAAAACCGGACCCGACGACCTCGGCTCCGCCGAAAATGAGTCCGGGCGCGAAAAACATGAAAACGGGACCCGACGACCCCGGCAACGCCCAAAATGTGTCCGGGCGCGCAAAACTCGAAAACGGGACAGGACGCCTTCGGTACCGCCGAAAACGAGTCCGGGCGAGCAAAACATGAAACCGGGACCTGACGCCCTCGGCACCGCCGGAAACGAGTCCGGGCGCGCAAAACTTGAAAACGGGACCCGACGCCCTCGGCACCGTCGAAAACGAGTCTGGGCGCGCAAAACCTGAAAACGGGACCCGAGGCCCTCGGTACCGCCGAAAACGAGTCCGGGCGCGCAAAACATGAAAACGGGACCCGACGCCCTCGGTACCGCCGAAAACGAGAAAGGACGCCCTCGGTGCCGCCAAAAACGAGTCCGGGGGCGCAAAACTTGAAAATGCGAAATGACGCCCTCAGTACCGCCGAAAAAGAGTCGGGGCGCGCAAAACATGAAAACGGGACCCGACGACCTCGGCTCCGGCGTAAACGAGTCCGGGCGCGCAAAACATGAAAATGAGACCCGACGACCTCGGCACCGCCGTAAACGAGTCCGGGCGCGCAAAACTTGAAAACGGGAAATGACGCCGTCAGTACCGCCGAAAAAGAGTCCGGGCGCGCAAAACATGAAAACGGGACACGACGCCATCGGCACCGCCGTAAACGAGTCAGGGCGCGCAAAACTTGAAAACAGGAAAGGACGCCCTCCATACTGTCGAAAATGAGCTCGGGCGCGAAAAACATGAAAACGGGACCCGACGACCTCGGTACCGCCGTAAACGAGTCCGTGCGCGCAAAACATGGAATCGGGACCCGACACCCTCGGTACCGCCGAAAACGACTCCGGGCGAGCATAACATGAAAACGGGACCCGACGACCTCGGCACCGCCGAAAACGTGTCCGGGCGCGCAAAACTTGAAAACGGGACAGGACGCCCTCGGTACCGCCGAAAACGAGTCCGGGCGCACAAAAAATGTAAAATGGACCCGACGCCTTTGGTACCGCCGAAAATGAGTCCGGGCGCGCAAAACATGAAAACGGGACCCAACGACCTCGGCACCGCCGTAAACGAGTCCGGGCGCGCAAAACATGAAATCAGGACCCGTCGCCCACGGTACCGCCGAAAACGAGTCCGGGCGCGCAAAACATGAAAACGGGACCCGACGACCTCGACACCGCCGAAAATGTTTCCGGGCGCGCAAAATATGAAAACGGGACCCGACGCGCACGGTACCCTTGAAAACGAGTCCGGGCACGCAAAACATGTAAAAGGGACCCGACGCCCTCGGTACCGTCGAAAACGAGAAAGGACGCCCTCTGTACCGCCAAAAATGAGTCCGGGGGCGCAAAACTTGAAAATGGGACCCGACGACCTCAGCACCGCCGTAAACGAGTCCGGGCGCGCAAAACTTGAAAACGGGAAAGGACGCCCTCAGTACCGCCGAAAAAGAGTCTGGGCGCGCAAAACATGAAAACGGGACCGGACGACCTCGGCTCCGGCGTAAACGAGTCCGGGCGCGCAAAACATGAAAACGGGACAGGACGCCCTCGGTACCGCCGAAAACGAGTCTGGGCGCGCAAAACATAAAAACGGCACCCGACGACCTCGGCACCGCCGTAAACGAGTCCGGGCACGCAAAACTTGAAAACGGGAAAGGATGCCCTCAGAACCGCCGAAAACGAGTCCGGACGCGCAAAACAAGTAAAAGGGACCCGACGACCTCGGGTGCATCGTAAACGTGACCGGGCGCGCAAAACATGAAAACGGGAAAGGATGCCCTCGGTACAGCCGAAAATGAGTCCGGGCACGCAAAACATAAAAACAACACCCGACGATCTCGGCACCGCCGAAAATGAGTCCGGGCGCGCAAAACATAAAAACGGGACCCGACGACCTCGGCACCGCCGTAAACGAGTTCGGGCGCGCAAAACATGAAATCGGGACTCGACGACCTCGGCACCGCCGAAAACGTGTCCGGGCACGCAAAAACCTGAAAACGGGACAGGACGCCCTCGGGACCGCCGAAAACGAGTCCGGGCGCGCCAAACATGAAAACGGGACCCGACGACGTCGGCACCGTCGAAAACATGTCCGGGCGCGAAAAACTTGAAAACGGGATAGGACGCCCTCGGTACAGCGGAAAACGAGTCCGGGAGCGCTAAACATGAAAACTGGACCTGACGCCTTCGGTACCGCCGAAAACGAGTCCGGGAGCGCAAAACATGAAAACGGGACCCGACGCCCTCGGTACCGCCGAAAACGAGTTCGGCCGCGCAAAACATGAAAACGGGACCCGACGACCTCGGCACCGCCGAAAACGTGTCCGGGCGCGAAAAACTTGAAAACGAGTAAGGACGCCCTCGGTACCGCCGAAAACGAGTCCGGGCTCTTAAAACTAGAGAACGGAACCCGACGACGTCGGCATCGCCGAAAACGAGTCCGGGCGCGCAAAACGTGTCCGGGCGCGCAAAACACGAAAACGGGACAGGACGCCCTCGGTATCGCCGAAATCGAATCCGGGCGCGCAAAACATGAAAACGGGACCCGACGCCCTCGGCACCGCCGTAAACGAGTCCGGGCGCGCAAAACTTGAAAACGGGAAAGTACGCCCTCGGTAACGCCGAAAACGAGTCCGGGCGCGCAAAACATGAAAACGGGACCCGACGACCTCGGCACCGCCGAAAACATGTCCGGGCGCTCAAAACATGAAAACGGGACCCGACGACCACGGCAACGCCCAAAACGTGTCCGGGCGCGCAAAAATCAAAAACGGGACAGGACGCCCCCGGTACCGCCGAAAACGACTCCGGCCGCCCAAAAGAAGTAAAAGGGACCCGACGGCCTCGGTACCGCCAAAAACGAGTCTTGGCGCGCTAAACTTGAAAACGGGACCCGACGGCCTCGGTACCGCCGAAAATGAGTCCGGGCGCTTAAAACATGAAAACGGGACCCGACGGCCACGGCACTGCCGAAAACGTGTCCGGGCGCGCAAAACATGAAAACGGGAAAGGACGCCCTCGGTACCGCCAAAAATGAGTCCGGGCGCGCAAAACATTAAAACGGGACCCAACGCCCTCGGTACCGCCGTAAACGAGTCCGGGCGCGCAAAACTTGAAAACGGGAAAGGACGCCCTCGGTACCGCCGAAAAAGAGTCCGGATGCGCAAAACATGAAAACGGGACCCGACGACCTCGGCTCCGCCGTAAACGAGTCCGGGCACTAAAAAAATAAAAACGGCACCCGACGACCTCGGCACCGCCGTAAACGAGCCCGGGTGCGCAAAACTTGAAAACGGGAAAGGACGCCCTAGGTACCGCCGAAAACGAGTCCGGGCGCGCAAAACATAAAAACGGTTCCCGACGACGTCGGCACCGTCGTGAACGAGTCCGGGCGCGCAAAACATGAAAACGGGATCCGACGACCTTGGCACCGCCGAAAACGGGATGGGACGCCCTCAGCACCGTTGAAAACGTGTCCGGGCGCGCAAAACATGAAATCGGGAATCGATGCCCTCGGTACTGCCGAAAACGAGTCCGGGCGCGCAAAACTTGAAAACGGGACCCGACGACCTCGGCACCGCCGAAAACGTGTCCAAGCGCGCAAAACATGAAATCGGGACCTGACGCCCTCGGTACCGCCGAAAACGAGTCCGGGCGTACAAAACATGAAAACGGGACCGGACGACCTCGGCACCGCTGAAAACGTGTCCGGGCGCGCAAAACATGAAAACGGGACAGGACGCCCTCGGGACCGCCGAAAACGAGTCCGGGCGCGCAAAACATAAAAACGGGACAGGACGCCATCGATACCGCCGAAAATGAGTCCGGGCACGCAAAACATAAAAACGGCACCCAACGACCTCGGCACCGTCGTAAATGAGTCCGGGTGCGCAAAACTTGAAAACGAGAAAGGACGCCCTCGGTACCGTCGAAAACGAGTCCGGGCGCGCAAAGCATAAAAACGGGACCCGACGACGTCGGCATCGCCGTAAACGAGTCCGGGCGCGCAAAACATGAAATCGGGACCCGACGCCCTCGGTACCGCCGAAAACGAGTCCGGGCGTGCAAAACATGAAAACGGGACCGGACGACCTCGGCACCGGCGAAAACGTGTCCGGGCGCGCAAAACATGAGATCGGGACAGGACGCCTTCGGGACCGCCGAAAACGAGTCCGGGCGCGCAAAACATGAAATCGGGACCCGACGCCCTCTGTACTGCCGAAAACGAGTCCGGGCGGGCAAAACATGAAAACGGGACCCGACGACCTCGGCACCGCCGCAAACGTGTCCAGGCGCGCAAAACATGAGAACGGGACAGGACGCCCTCGGGACCGCCGAAAATGAGTCCGGGAGCGCAAAACATGAAAACGGGACCCGACGCCCTCGGTATCGCCGAAAACGAGTTCGGCCGCGCAAAACATGCAAACGGGACCCGACGACCTCGGCACCGCCGAAAACGTGTCCGGGCGCGAAAAACTTGAAAACGAGAAAGGACGCCCTCGGTACTGCCGAAAACGAGTCCGGGCGCTTAAAACTAGAAAACGGAACCCGACGACGTCGGCATCGCCGAAAACGTGTCCGGGCGCGCAAAACATGAAAACGGGACCCGACGACCTCGGCAACGCCCAAAACGTGTCCGGGCGCGCAAAACACGACAACGGGACAGGACGCCCTCGGTATCGCCGAAAATGAGTCCGAGCGCGCAAAACACGAAAACGGGACCCGACGCCCTCGGCACCGCCGTAAACGAGTCTGGGCGCGCAAAACTTGAAAACGGGAAAGGACGCCCTCGGTAACGCCGAAAACGAGTTCGGGCGCGCAAAACATGAAAACGGGACCCGACGACCTCGGCACCGCCGAAAACATGTCCGGGCGCTCAAAACATGAAAACGGGACCCGATGACCTCGGCAACGCCCAAAACGTGTCCGGGCACGCAAAACTCAAAAACGGGACAGGACGCCCTCGGTACCGCCGAAAACGCGTCCAGGCGAGCAAAACAAGAAATCGGGACCACAAAACGAGTCCGGGCACGCAAAAGTTGAAAACGGGAAAGGACGCCATCGGCACATCCGAAAATGAGTCCGGGTGCGCAAAACATGAAAACGGGACCCGACGCCCTCGGTACCTCCGAAAATGAGTCCGGGCGCGCAAAACATGAAAACGGGACCCGACGACCTCATCACCGCCGAAAACGTGTCCGGGCGCGCAAACCTTGAAAACGGGACAGGACGCCCACGGCACCGCCGAAAACGTGTCGGGGCGTGCAAACATGAAAACGGGACCAAACGCCCACGGTACCGCCGAAAATGACTCCGGGCGCCCAAAACAAGTAAAATGGACCCGACGCCCTCGGTACCGCCAAAAACGAGTCCTGGCGCGCAAAACTTGAAAACGGGACCCGACGGCCTCGGTACCGCCGAAAAAGAGTCCGGGCGCTTAAAACATGAAAACGGGACCCGACGGCCACGACACCGCCGAAAATGTGTCCGGGCACGCAAAACATGAAAACGGGAAAGGACGCCCTCGGTACCGCCAAAAATGAGTCCGGGCGCGTAAAACATTAAAACGGGACCCAACGCCCTCGGTACCGCCGAAAACGAGTCCGGGCGCGTAAAACATAAAAACGGGACAGGACGCCATCGATACCGCCGAAAATGAGTCCGGGCGCGCAAAACATAAAAACGGGACCCGACGACGTCGGCACCGCCGTAAACGAGTCCGGGCGCGCAAAACATGAAAACGGGATCCGACGACCTCGGCACCGCCGAAAACGTGTCCGGGCGCGCAAACCTTAAAAACGGGACAGGACGCCCTCGGCACCGCCGAAAACGGGATAGGACGCCCTCAGCACCGCTGAAAACGTGTCCGGGCGCGCAAAACATGAAATCGGGACCCGACGACCTCGGCAACGCCCAAAACGTGTCTGGGCGCGCAAAACTCGAAAACGGGACAGGACGCCCTCGGAACCGCTGAAAACGAGTCCGGGCGAGCAAAGCATGAAATCGGGACCTAACGCCCCCGGTACCGCCGAAAATGAGTCCGGGCGCGCAAAACATGAAAACGGGACCCGACGACCTCGGCACCGCCGTAATCGAGTCCGGGCGCGCAAAACATGAAAACGGGACCCGACGACCTCGGCACCGCCGAAAATGTGTCCGGGCGCGCAAACCATGAAAACGGGGCAGGACGCCCTCGGCACCACCGAAAACGTGTCCAAGCGCGCAAAACATGAAATCGGGACCCGACGCCCTCGGTACCGCCGAAAACGAGTCCGGGCGTGCAAAACATGAAAACGGGACCGGACGACCTCGGCACCGCCGAAAACGTGTCCGGGCGCAAAACATGAAAACGGGACATGACGCCCTCGGGACCGCCGAAAACGAGTCCGGACGCGCAAAACATAAAAACGGGACAGGACGCCATCGATACCGCCGAAAATGAGTTCGGGCACGCAAAACATAAAAACGGCACCCGACGACCTCGGCACCGTCGTAAACGAGTCCGGGTGCCCAAAACTTGAAAACGGGAAAGTACGCCCTCGGTACCGCCGAAAACGAGTCCGGGCGCGCAAAACATAAAAACGGGACCCGACGACGTCGGCATCGCCGTAAACGAGTCCGGGCGCGCAAAACATGAAATCGGAACTCGTCGCCCTCGGTACCGCCGAAAACGAGTCCGGGCGCGCTAAACATGAAAACGGGACCCGACGACCCCGGCACCGACGAAAACGTGTTCGGGCGCGCAAACCTTAAAACCGGGACAGGACGCCCTCGGCACCGCCGAAAACGGGATAGGACGCCCTCAGCACCGCTGAAAACATGTCCGGGCGCGCAAAACATGAAATCGGGATCCGATGCCCTCGGTACCGCCGAAACCGAGTCCGGGCGCGCAAACCTTAAAAACGGGACAGGACGCCCTCGGCACCGCCGAAAACGGGATAGGACGCCCTCAGCACCGCTGAAAACGTGTCCGGGCGCGCAAAACATGAAATCGGGATCCGATGCCCTCGGTACCGCCGAAAACGAGTCCGGGCGCAAAAAACATGAAAACGGGACCCGACGACCTCGGCACCGCCGAAAATGTGTCCGAGCGCGCAAACCTTGAAAACGGGACAGGGCGCCCTCGGCACCGTCGAAAATGTGTGCAAGCGCGCAAAACATGAAATCGGGACCCGACGCCCTCGGTACCGCCGAAAACGAGTCCGGGCGTGCAAAACATGAAAACGGGACCGGACGACACCGGCACCGCCGAAAACGTGTC
This sequence comes from Schoenoplectus triqueter, assembly GCA_964058805.1. Classification (NCBI taxonomy): domain Eukaryota; kingdom Viridiplantae; phylum Streptophyta; class Magnoliopsida; order Poales; family Cyperaceae; genus Schoenoplectus; species Schoenoplectus triqueter. The sequence continues at coordinate 322,370 of CAXKVV010002167.1, forward strand.
CGGGCGCGCAAAATAAGAGAACGGGACAGGACGCCCTCGGGACCGCCGAAAACGAGTCCGGGCGCGCAAAACATGAAATCGGGACCCGACGCCCTCGGTACCGCCGAAAACGAGTCCGGGCGTGCAAAACATGAAAACGGGACCCGACGGCCTCGACACCGCCGAAAACGTGTCCGGGCGCGCAAAACATGAAAACGGGACAGGACGCCCTTGGGACCGCCGAAAACGGGTCCGGGCACGCAAAACATGAAATCGGGACCCGACAACCTCGGCACCGCCGAAAACGTGTCCGGGCGCGAAAAACTCGAAAACGGGACAGGAGGCCCTCGGTACCGCCGAAAACGAGTTCGGGCGAGCAAAACATGAAAACGGGACCCGACGCCCTCGGCACCGCCGTAAACGAGTCCGGGCGCGCAAAACTTGAAAACGGGAAAGAACGCCCTCGGTACCGCCGAAAACAAGTCCGGGCGGGCAAAACATGAAAACAGGACCCGACGACCTCGGCACCGCCGAAAACGAGTCCGGGCACGCAAAACATGAAAACGGGACCCGACGACCTCGGCAACTCCCAAAACGTGTCCGGGCGCTCAAAACTCGAATACTGGACAGGACGCCCTCAGTACCGCCGAAAACGAGTCCGGTCGGCAAAACATGAAAACGAGACCCGATGCCCTCGGTACCGCCGAAAACGAGTCCGGGCGCGCAAATCATGAAAACGGGACCCGACGACCTCGGCACCGTCCAAAACGTGTCCGGGCTCGCAAAACTTGAAAACAGGACAGGACGCCCTCGGTACCGCCCAAAACGAGTCCGGGAGCGCAAAACAAGAAAACGGGAAAGGACGCCCTCGGTACCGCCGAAAACGAGTCCGGGCGTGCAAAACATGAAAACGGGACCCGACGACCTCGGCACCGACGAAAACGATTCCGGGCGCGAAAAACATGAAAACAGGACCCGCGACCTCGGCAACGCCGAAAACGTGTCCGGACGCGCAAAACTCGAAAACGGGACAGGACGCCCTCGGTACCGCCGAAAACGAGTCCGGGCGAGCAAACCATGAAAACGGGACCGGACGCCCTCGGCACCGCCGTAAACGAGTCCGGGCGCGCAAAACTTGAAAACGGGAAAGGACGCCCTCGGCACCGCCGAAAACGAGTCCGGGCGCGCAAAACATGAAAACGGGACCCGACGACCTCGGCACCGCCGTAAACGAGTCCGGGCGCGCAAAACATGAAATCGGGACCCGTCGCCCACGGTACCGCCGAAAACGAGTCCGAGGGCGCAAAACTTGAAAACGGTACCCGACGACCTCGGCACCGCCTAAAACGTGTCCGGACGTGCAAAACTTGAAAACAGGAAAGGACGCCCTCGGTACCGCCAAAAACGAATCCGTGCGCGCAAAACATGAAAACGGGACCCGACGACCTCGGCAACGCCCAAAACGTGTCCGGGCGCGCAAAACTCGAAAACGGGACAGGACGCCCTCGGTACCACCGAAAATGAGTCCGATCAACAAAACATGAAAACGGGACCCGACACCCTCGGTACCGCCGAAAACGATTCCGGGCGCGCAAAACATGAAAACGGGACCCGACGACCTCGGCAACTCCCAAAACGTGTCCGGGCGCGCAAAACTCGAAAACGGGAAAGGACGCCCTCGGTACCGCCGAAAACGAGTCCGGTCGGCAAAACATGAAAACGGGACCTGACGACCTCGGCACCGCCCAAAACGTGTCCGGGCGCGCAAAACTTGAAAAGGGGACAGGACGCCCTCAGTACCGCCCAAAACGAGTCCGGGAGCGCAAAACATGAAAACGGGACCCGACGCCCTCGGTACTGCTGAAAAACGAGTCCGGGCGCGCAAAACGAGAAAACAGGACTCGACGACCTCGGCACCGCCGAAAACGTGTCCGGGTGCGAAAAACTTGAAAACGGGAAAGGACGCCCGCGGTACCGCCGAAAATGAGTCTGGGCGCGCAAAACATGAAAATGGGACCCGACGACCTAGGCACCGCCGTAAACGAGTCCGGGCGCGAAGAACATGAAAACGGGACCCGACGACCTCGGCAACGCCCAAAACGTGTCCGGTCGCGCAAAACTCGAAAACGGGACAAGACGCCCTCGGTACCGCCGAAAACGAGTCCGGGCGAGCAAAACAAGAAAACGGGACCTGACGCCCTCGGCACTGCCGTAAACGAGTCCGGGCGCGCAAAACTTGAAAACGGGAAAGGACGCTCTCGGTACCGCCGAAAACGAGTACGGGCGTGCAAAACATGAAAACGGGACCTAACGACCTCGGCACCGCCGTTGTTTACCCCTAAAAAAAATCAAGGAATAGTGCAAAGAAAATCTGAAGAATCGGGTCAGGCCCGAGAGGCCCAGTATTCCCAAAAAACCCAAGAAGACCCATTAAACCCGACAGAGATCCAAAAGCCCAGATCAAACCCGAAGACCTAAGAATTGGAAATAAAATTGAAAGAAATTAGAAATCCTCAAAAAAAAAGATTAATTGCCAAAGCTCGAGAAACTCAAATCGAAAACCTCGTCAAAGTCAAAAACTTCAAAACTCAAATTTTATGAGAAAATTGAGTTCTTTATAAGATTATGAGAATTTTCATATGTTATTTGATATTTTTGGAGTTGCAAAAGTCAGGCAAATCTAAAATCATCAATTAGCACGGTTAATTACATTAATTGAGTATTAAAATATTAATTAGTGCTTAATCGGAGGGTAAAATAATAGACAAAAATTATCATAAATTGAGCATGATTTATGGGATTTTTGTGCCAATTTTGATGAATTTTTGGACGAAGGAACTTTCAAAATAAATTCGAAAGTGATAAAACTTCAGAATTTTGCTATGAATTGAAAGCTGGAGCCATTTAATGCATAAGCCGAAAAATCAGGGCCCACCTGTCACTAGAATAAGGCTATAGCTCATGGCATATATCATCCATTCAAAGGAAGAAAGAATAAATGAAGGCATGAACTTGTTTCATGTGATCCAATCCTTGTTATCACCATGGTTCATATGAACCAAGTGCGCAAAAAAAAAAAACTCTCACCCCACTTACTCCTCTCCTCTTTCTGCCAGCAATACCAAACAAAAAAATCAAACCCGATGGTCTTTCTATCCCCCTTTCTCCTCTTCGACAACCAAAAGCGACCGCCAAATTCGGCCATAATCAGAGCATCAAACCTGATCAGGATCTAATTTCCGGCAAATCTCACCTCCCTTAACCGAATTCTAAGACCAATTTCAGTGAAAAACCGAGTAGATTGAGAGTGCTCCGAAACCCTAAAACTATAACAAGACACAAAGGCTAAAGAAAGGAAGACGAAGGCCGTGCGGCGACCATGTTAGGAGCCGAGGCAGAGCCAAGAACAATGATACCAGCAAGTCGGCCTTAGGCCTTGGGGACCGAGGACATGTCAGAGAGAGAAGGGCCGGCATAAGCAAGGCCTGGAACGACCCAAGATGTGAAGCCCAAAGGGAGGCCCGATGCATCCTCAGACCCAGCAAGCCAAGCTTAGTAAAGCCGGCCATGCCAGTGAAGCCCGCACCAGCAAACTTCACGCCAGGTGAACTCGTACCAGTAAGCACCTGCCTCAAGTATTCTTTTTTTTTTTGGGCAGTGATTATCTAGGCGCTGGCATGTATGAGATGGATGTATTTGATTGGGTAATTGAGTGAGAAAGGGGATATGATAGGACAGTCCTTGCCAACTCAGCTAAAGTCACGCCTCAGCAAAAGCCTAAATTAAAACTCTAACCCTAAGGCTAAAACAGTAAAATTCAAAACACAAAACCCTAATATAAACCCTAATTTCTGCTATATAAGAGCACCCTTGGCCTCAGTCTCACCCCCAGCAAAAAATATTGAACCCCCCCAGATACAAGCAATCCGGCCGGCCAATTAAAAAAGAGAACTTAGCCCCCAACAATCAGCACAAAAAACCCTAACTCCCTCACACACAGCCCCCATTCCAATAGAGCAACCCTTTAGCCATCGACCAAAAACAAAAAAAATCTAGATTAGCCTAGGTAGTAATGCTTTCTTCTTATTTCTCTCAAATATCATGTAGTTGTAATGTTTCAATGAAATGAATAAAGTCTAATTTTGAAGTTTTCTGTTAGCCTTTGTTTTTTTATCTTTATTGTCAATGAATAGTTTTTTTAGTAAGTTCTCTTGTATTTTTTTTCTTTTGTTGAAATCCGCAAACAAAATAATTGTTTGTGAGAAATAATTAGTTTCAAGCCTTTAAGCTTGTAAATTTATCGATGAAGCCCTATATAATATGCGTTGTCAAGCACAGTTAAGCAAACAAAGGGCTGAGATAACTTTTATTGACTCATTATTTCTGCATAATAAATTAGTTGATTTTAATAGCATAAAAAGATAGATATATTTTCAGCATGTTTATTATTTTTGCATTGCCATTTAAAGTAAAGATATAGTGAGTTTAGTTTTTTTTTGTTGTTCTTTTCAAATAAAGGTAGTATGTAAGCATCAAAGAGTTATGTTACATTTAATTTCCTGCATAAAAACATCAAGAAGAAGCCAGTGAGTGAACTTGAGATGTACAAGCTCTGGTTCACTTACTGTCACTCCTATTTTCCTTATTTGTATTCAATAAAAGTTTTTTTTTTATAACTTGAAACATTCCAATGATATTGCATGGGTGCCAGGATAATACACATCCAACCTCATGTAATTACATTGAGCTGTGTAGAGTTAGATAAAAAGAGTTTTCCTAAAAATATATATATATACAGAAAAACAAACTTCAATAAAGTCTTTATGTGATGTTTTATTTTAATTAAAAATATTATACTCTAAACACTTTGTTTGTACCTCATGGGAGCGAAGATAATACAAATCTAACCCCATTCGGTTATTTCAAATTGTGATGAGTCAAATAAATATTTCAAAAAAAAAATAAAACTTAAATAATTTTCTAGGTTTAATTAAATTTCCTTTATACTTTCAAATTTCAAATAAACTTATATATATAAATATCTTCTATAATAATTCACTGTCCACTTTATGATAATTTGCATCATCTGTTTGCATAGTCTGCATCTTATGTAGTCACTTGCATTCTTTTTGCATCTTTCTACTATTTTAAATATAAAATATGTTAATCACTAAACTACATACATAAAAAAAATCTAAATAACTAAACCTGGTGCCGGCTATACCAAGCCGTGTGTGTCAGGCTTAGAAAGTTTGGTGCCGGTTAATACACAACCGCGTGTGCCAAACTCAACCATCTGCAAGGTTGGTGCCGGTTAGTACAAAACCACGAGTGCCAACTTCAAAACTTGCAATTGGTTTAATTTGAGCTTGATCAACTCTCAAGAATTAATGGATTCATTTCTTGTAAATAGGAAGCTCTAAATGCATTCTGATTGAACCTGTGTTCAGCTCTAACTAACACAACACTAATTCAAAATGACTCAAATCAGAAGTGTGTTTAGGAGCTTTCCATACAGCACCAATGCAAGGTTGGTCACTAAGCAAATTCTGAAAGGAAATTAAGCTCAAATTAATCCAATTGGCAAAGCATAAAAGTTGGGATGAAAATGCACTAAATGGTACCAGTTATACTCACATTTTTTTTTGCTTCCAAGGGTTCAAACACAAAGAGGGTAAATAAACTGAGATCGAGCATGCATAAAGCATCTCCGTAAAGGCATCAGTAGAAAAGATGGTCAAACATGTATATTGAAATATGTAAATATGTGAGGGCTGATGAGCAAATTTGAGTTTTCTGACATCACCCTGCCACTAATCTTTTTGACAATTATGCACGTTTAGAACTTGAATAATATTGCTCTTAACCCTTGAAATGTATAAACAGTGAACTGGGTGCCGCATTCATATATATATATATATATATATATATATTTATAATTTAAAGATGTAATTTTGTAAATAGATGGATAACATTTGTGTAATTTTGATTCAAATAACTTAAACTGCAAAGTATTACTGTATATTATTTCATGGACTGTATATGCATTTGTTTAAAGTTCGAACTGTATTATGGTCAACACTTGACAATACAATTTAATGCTATTGATAAGTTGATTTTGAAGTAATTTGAATATATGAATTATTGTGTATTATGATGATTGGTATAGGTTGGTACTAGCTGACATCAGGTTTTGCATAAATTGTGATTTATATAAATGTCATATACAGACACATGTAGATTATATGATCTAGTTGATATTTAAAACTGCATACATATATTGTCTATGTTGACTCTATCAAACGTTGTAAAATAATCAAACACCAAAGTTTATATTCTTGCGGATCCAAGCCTCAAGTTCGATCTTTGAATGCAAAGAAGTGGGTAAAATGTAAATAGTAGATTGTAAAGAAAGAATTCAGCATCTACCTTGACCCAAGTTTAAGTTTAGAATTGAAAGGAAAAGTTGTCCCAGCAGTAAAGGCAGATATAACTCACATCCATCTTGGCCTAATAATCAAATAAAATAAAGAGCCTGCGTCGAACGGTGGAAAGGAAAAGATGAAAGCCCAAATAAATAGAAGGTAGTGAAATACAATAATAAGAACAGAAAGTAATATTTTTATTCCAATAAAAATATGATAAACTAAAAAAAATCTCATATGTTCCCTACGAAACTAATATTTTCTCTAGCCGAGAACTTTTTTTGAAAATAAATAAATAAATAAAGTAAAATTCTTTGTAAATAATCATGGCAAAAATAAATAAATTCTTTTCTCAAATGAAAAGTTCCATGTTATTTAGAAAATATATATAATAAAATAAATGAAACTAAAATAATGGGGCAAGATACGTCAAATGTGTATAAGATAAGAAAAATAATATATATACATAAATAAAAATACTTCAACGAATTAAAAATAATAATAATAATACTTCTCCCTTTTAACAAAATAATAATGATGATGTTAAATAAAAATAAGTAAAACATTAAAGAGTAAATAAAAAATGAAATGAGAAAATATTTAAGCACACGTATAGATCTTAATTATGAGAGATAATAAATAAATGTGTACAAATATAAATGAAATAAAAAATAAAATAAAACAGTAAAACCATTCATTAAATCAAACTTTCAAAATTAAACAAACTTCAAACAAAAATGAGAAAAGATTAATACATAAATGAAAGAGTATTAATATATAAAAAAATTAAAACAAAGATACAACTCCTATTCAATATGTTGAACTCTCAAAATTAAATAAACTTCAAATAAAAAAAATAAAAAAAATATATATAACTCTTATTCAATAATTCAAAATTTTAAAAGGAAATAAATTTCAAAACAAAGATAAAATAAAATAAGTAAAGCTAAATATATAAATGAAAGAAAAATAAAATGCAAGGGAAATAAGAAGTCAAATAAAATAAAATATAATATAACTCTTTTAACTCCCAAATTAAAAAAATTCAAAGAAAATAAAAATAAAAGAATAAATATAAATAAAATTAAATGCATAAAATAAAATAAAATAATTAAAAGAAACAAAAGTATTACCCTTTCACTAAATTAAATAAACTTCAAAATCTCAACATAAAAAATGAAATAGACAAATAAAATAAAATAAATAAGATAACAAAAAGAAATAAAAGATATCATCATTTTCATCAAATGAAATAAAAATTTAATCTTCAAAAGAAGTCAAACTTAACCCGAAAAAAAAATTAATTCTTTATCTTGAGTTGGTAAGGAGTCTTAACTCAATGTCTCATATCTTAAAAATCATTCAAGTCTCTATATGGATCATCGAGACTTTGAATGTCTAGATTTATGAATCGACAAAACGATTTAGATTCATAGTCTAGAATATCAGTAAAGACCAAGAAGGGGGCCAAATCCCGTCTTTCTGATACACCAGATCTTGATGTTGAGCGGGCAGAGCGCTTACGTTCACATCATGTATCTCGGAAGATTCACCTTGATCTTGATATTTGAGTTGGTAAGGAGCCTTAACTCAATATCTCGTATCTCGGGAACCATTCAGTATCTCTATATGGATCATCGAGATATCTGAATGCCTAGGTCCATGAGCTGGCATAGCGCTTCATGTTCATGATCTAGAAGATCAGTTAAAGACGATTAAAATTTTCTCCGTCTTTCTGATAACCAGTCCTTGATGCTGAGCTGGCATAGCGCTTCAAGCTTCACATCTTGCGTACTGATATTCACATGGTCTGAGCTGCCATTAATCGAGGCTCATGGTCTGAGTTGCCATTAATCGAGACTCACGGTCTGAACTGTCATTAATTGAGGTTCACAAGGTGTATACTACCTTAAAAAGTTCCTATCTTCTCCGCCCTTTCTCACAGCAACCATTTAAAATTGCTTAACTATTCTACTTATTTTCTCTTTCTTAATCAGAGGTTCCTCGGGTTCAAAGCCCAGGGTAATTAACAATGGGGGCTTGCGCCCATTGGAATCTTAAAGACTCCACAATCTCTAAAACCTTTAAATGTGCATTCCAAATTCATATAAATATACCCAATGCACACTTAGAGGGATCTCTGTGTCCTTCTTCCGCAATTCATCGCCCAGTTCCTTTTTCAGGGCGGTGAGAGGCGCGAAAAAGGGTCGCACAGCCGTAAACGAGTCCGGGCGCGCAAAATATGAAATCGGGACCCGTCGCCCGCGGTACCGCCGAAAACGTGTCCGGGCGCGCAAAACATGAAAACGGGACCCGACGACCTCGACACCGCCGAAAATGTGTCCGGGCGCTCAAACCTTGAAAACGGGACAGGACGCCCTCGGCACCGCCGAAAACGTGTCCGGGCGCGCAAAATAAGAAAACGGGACCCGACGCGCACGGTACCGCCGAAAACGAGTCCGGGCGCGCAAAACATGAAAACGGGACCTGACGCCCTCGGCACCGCCGTAAACGAGTCCGGGCGCGCAAACCTTGAAAACGGGAAAGGACGCCTTCGGTACCGCCGAAAACGAGTCCGGGCGCGCAAAACATGAAAACGGGACCCGACGACCTCGGCATCGCCGTAAACGAGTCCGGGCGGGCAAAACATGAAATCGGGACCTGTCGCCCGCGGTACCGCCGAAAACGTGTCCGGGCGCGCAAAACATGAAAACGGGACCCGACGACCTCGACACCGCCGAAAATGTGTCCGGGCGCTCAAACCTTGAAAACGGGACAGGACGCCCTCGGCACCGCAGAAAACGTGTCCGGGCGCGCAAAATAAGAAAACGGGACCCGACGCGCACGGTACCGCCGAAAACGAGTCCGGGCGCGCAAAACATGTAAAAGGGACCCGACGCCCTCGGTACCGCCGAAAAAGAGAAATGACACCCTCGGTACCGCCAAAAACGAGTCCGGGGGCGCAAAACTTGAAAATGGGACCCGACGACCTCGGCACCGCCGTGAACGAGTCCGGGTGCGCAAAACATGAAATCGGGACCCGTCGCCCACGGTACCGCCGAAAACGAGTCCGGGGGCGCAAAACATGAAAACGGGACCCGACGACCTCGGCAGCGCCCAAAACGTGTCCGGGCACGCAAAACTCGAAAACGGGACAGGAGGCCCTCGGTACCGCCGAAAACGAGTTCGGGCGAGCAAAACATGAAAACGGGACCCGACGCCCTCGGCACCGCCGTAAACGAGTACGAGCGCGCAAAACTTGAAAACGGGAAAAAACGCCTTCGGTACCGCCGAAAACGAGTCCGGGCGGGCAAAACATGAAAACAGGACCCGACGACCTCGGCACCGCCGAAAACGAGTCCGGGCGCGCAAAACATGAAAACGGGACCCCACGACCTCGGCAACTCCCAAAACGTGTCCGGGCGCTCAAAACTCGAATACGGGACAGGACGCCCTCGGTACCGCCCAAAACGAGTCCGGGCGAGCAAAACATGAAAACGGGACCGGACGCACTCGGCACCGCCGTAAACGAGTCCGGGCGCGCAAAACTTGAAAACGGGACCCGACGACGTCGGCAACTCCCAAAACATGTCCGGGCGCTCAAAACTCGAATACGGGACAGGACGCCCTCGGTACCGCCGAAAACGAGTCCGGTCGGCAAAACATGAAAACGGGACCCGATGCCCTCGGTACCGCCGAAAATGAGTCCGGGCGCGCAAATCATGAAAACGGGACCCGACGACCTCGGCACCGCCCAAAACGTGTCCGGGTGCGCAAAACTTGAAAACAGGACAGGACGCCCTCGGTACCGCCCAAAACGAGTCCGGGAGCGCAAAACAAGAAAACGGGACCCGACGCCCTCGGTACTGCCGAAAACGAGTTCGGGCGCGCAAAACGTGAAAACGAGACCCGACGACCTCGGCACCGCCGAAAACGTTTCCGGGCGCGAAAAACTTGAAAACGGGAAAGGACGCCCTCGGTAACGCCGAAAACGAGTCCGGGCGCGCAAAACATGAAAACGGGATCCGACGACCTCGGCACCGCCGAAAACGAGTCCGGGCGCGAAAAACATGTAAACGGGACCCGACGACCTCGGCAACGCCCAAAACGTGTCCGGGCGCGCAAAACTCGAAAACGGGAATGAACGAGTCCGGGCGAGCAAAGCATCAAAACGGGACCTAACGCCCTCGGTACCGCCGAAAACGAGTCCGGGCGCGCAAAACATGAAAACGGGACCCGACGACCTCGGCACCGCCGTAAACGAGTCCGAGCGCGCAAAACATGAAATCGGGACCCGTCGCCCACGGTACCGTCGAAAATGAGTCCGGGCGTGCAAAACATGAAAACGGGACCCGATGACCTCGGCACCGCCGAAAACGTGTCCGTGCGCGAAAAACTTGAAAACGGGAATGAACGCCCTCGGTACTGCCGAAAACGAGTCCGGGCGGGCAAAACATGAAAATGGGACCCGACGACCTCGGCACCGCCGAAAATGAGTCCGGGCGCGCAATACATGAAAACGGGACCCGACGACCTCGGCAACTCCCAAAACGTGTCCGGGTGCGCAAAACTCGAAAACCGGAAAGGACGCCCTCGGTACCACCAAAAACGAGTTCGGTCGGCAAAACATGAAAACGGGACCCCACGACCTCGGCACCGCCCAAAACGTGTCCGGGCGCGCAAAACTTGAAAACATGACGGGACGTCCTCGGTACCGCCCAAAACGAGTTCGGGAGCGCAAAACATGAAAACGGGACCCGACGCCCTCGGTACTGCCGAAAACGAGTCCGGGCGCGCAAAACGTGAAAACGGGACCCGACGACCTCGGCACCGACGAAAACGTTTCCGGGCGCGAAAAACTTGAAAACGGGAAAGGACGCCCTCGGTAACGCCGAAAACGAGTCCGGGCGCGCAAAACATGAAAACGGGACCCGACGACCTCGGCACCGCCGAAAACGAGTCCGGGCGCGAAAAACATGAAAACGGGACCCGACGACCTCGGCAACGCCCAAAACGTGTCTGGGCGCGCAAAACTCGAAAACGGGACAGGACGCCCTCGGTACCGCTGAAAACGAGTCTGGGCGAGCAAAGCATGAAAACGGGACCTAACGCCCTCGGTACCGCCGAAAATGAGTCCGGGCGCGCAAAACATGAAAACGGGACCCGACGACCTCGGCACCGCCGTAAACGAGTCCGGGCGCGCAAAACATGAAATCGGGACCCGTCGCCCACGGTACCGCCGAAAACGAGTCCGGGCGCGCAAAACATGAAAACGGGACCCGACGACCTCGGCAACTCCCAAAACGTGTCCGGGCGCGCAAAACTCGAAAACGGGACAGGACGCCCTCGGTACCGCTAAAAACGAGTCCGGGCGAGCAAAGCATGAAATCGGGACCTAACGCCCTCGGTACCGCCGAAAACGAGTCCGGGCGCGCAAGAAATGAAAACGGGACCTGACGACCACGGCACCGCCGTAAAGTAGTCCGAGTGCGCAAAACATGAAAACGGGATCCGACGACCTCGGCACCGCCGAAAACGAGTCCGGGCGCGAAAAACATGAAAACGGGACCCGACGACCTCGGCACAGTCGAAAACGTGTCCGTGCGCGAAAAACTTGAAAACGGGAATGAACGCCCACGGTACCGTCGAAAACGAGTCCGGGCGGGCAAAACATGAAAACGGGACCCGACGACCTCGGCACCGCCGAAAACGAGTCCGGGAGCGCAAAACATGAAAACGGGACCCGACGACCTCGGCACCGCCGAAAACGTTTCCGGGCGCGAAAAACTTGAAAACGGGAAAGGACGCCCTCGGTAACGCCGAAAACGAGTCCGGGCGCGCAAAACATGAAAACGGGACCCGACGACCTCGGCACCGCCGAAAACGAGTCCGGGCGCGAAAAATATGAAAACGGGACCCGACGACCTCGGCAACGCCCAAAACGTGTTTAGGCGCGCAAAACTCGAAAACGGGACAGGACGCCCTCAGTACCGCTGAAAACGAGTCCGGGCGCGCAAAACATGAAAACGGGACCCGACGACCTCGACAACTCCCAAAACGTGTCAGGGCGCGCAAAACTCGAAAACGGGAAAGGACGCCCTCGGTACTGCCCAAAACGAGTCCGGGAGCGCAAAACATGAAAACGGGACCCGACGACCTCGGCACCGCCGAAAACGAGTCCGGGCGCGCAAAACATGAAAACGGGACCCGACGACCTCGGCAACTCCCAAAACGTGTCAGGGCGCGCAAAACTCGAAAACGGGAAAGGACGACCTCGGCACCGCCGAAAATGAGTCCGGGCGCGCAAAACGTGAAAACGGGACCCGACGACCTCGGCACCGCCGAAAACGTGTCCGTGCGCGAAAAACTTGAAAACGGGAATGAACGCCCTCGGTACCGCCAAAAACGAGTCCGGGCGAGCAAAACATGAAAACGGGACCCGACGACCTCGGCACCGTCTGATGGCGATCAAGTCATGGCAGGTTTACATATAAACAATCATGATCAAGGAAGCAAGTTATGGACCAGTTCTCAGCTTGAAGAACCAGGCCCAAGTCATATTTACAATTAATTTACGAAACAGCAGCTCTCTGGACAGATTCGTACTGGGCCAGTATTTTGGGCATAACTCTCTCATAAAGGCTCGGATTTGGGTGATTTAAATTTCTGTGATCAGATAATGAAATGGACTATCTTTTTTATGTTTTGAGTTTCTCCAGATTCCAGAGTCTTCTTGGTCAAAACCTCGTGTCCAGTGAGCGTGGTTACTGAGGAGCCAGCCAGCAATTAGTTTCTTGGAACTTGTCTTTTGAGTCTTTCTATGTTTTAATTATATTTGGGAATTAGCAGTAGTAGTTAATGTTGTTTTTATTGTGTTTTGATATTTGCAAAAATAGTTAAGGAGTTATTAATTAGTAGGAAGTTTCTAGAGTTGAGTTGTATGGCTATATAAAGCCTAATTTCTGAATGTAAACTCACTTGTTGAATTATTATGAAAAAGTTTATCTTGAGTTGAGTTTATCTCCTCTTTTATCCTGCTGTGAGTTGAGAGTATCCTCCAGTTGTGATTTTATAGTTGAACGTGTGCGTGTCCTTGGACGATTCATAGCTCGAACGCTATCAGTTGGTATCAGAGCAGCAGGCGAAGGATGGTGCGACGTAGTGCTCGTGTCAATCCTCCTGAAGGCAACCAGCAAGCCGATCGAGATATTGAGTTGAACGAGTTGAGGCAGCATGTGCAATAACTCCAAGAGCGTCTAGCGCGCATGGAGGCCGCTGGGAACAACCGCGATGATTCCTATCGTGGCTCAGATGGCGAAACTTATGGTGACGATGATGCCGAGTTCAACCCCTTCCACGACAACCACACCTTGGTGTCCAGTGATGAAGAGGCTCTCCATCAAAATCACACCCGAAGGAACCAGCAATTTCGACGGGCTTTTGATCTAAAAGCGGATATTCCTGTGTACGAAGGGCGCATACAACCCGATGAGTTCATAGATTGGCTCAATACGGTTGAACGTGTCTTTGAATACTGATGGCGATCAAGTCATGGCAGGTTTACATATAAACAATCATGATCAAGGAAGCAAGTTATGGACCAGTTCTCAGCTTGAAGAACCAGGCCCAAGTCATATTTACAATTAATTTACGAAACAGCAGCTCTCTGGACAGATTCGTACTGGGCCAGTATTTTGGGCATAACTCTCTCATAAAGGCCCGGATTTGGGTGATTTAAATTTCTGTGATCAGATAATGAAATGGACTATCTTTTTTATGTTTTGAGTTTCTCCAGATTCCAGAGTCTTCTTGGTCAAAACCTCGTGTCAAGTGAGCGTGGTTACTGAGGAGCCAGCCAGCAATTAGTTTCTTGGAACTTGTCTTTTGAGTCTTTCTATGTTTTAATTATATTTGGGAATTAGCAGTAGTAGTTAATGTTGTTTTTATTGTGTTTTGATATTTGCAAAAATAGTTAAGGAGTTATTAATTAGTAGGAAGTTTCTAGAGTTGAGTTGTATGGCTATATAAAGCCTAATTTCTGAATGTAAACTCACTTGTTGAATTATTATGAAAAAGTTTATCTTGAGTTGAGTTTATCTCCTCTTTTATCCTGCTGTGAGTTGAGAGTATCCTCCAGTTGTGATTTTATAGTTGAACGTGTGCGTGTCCTTGGACGATTCATAGCTCGAACGCTATCAGTTGGTATCAGAGCAGCAGGCGAAGGATGGTGCGACGTAGTGCTCGTGTCAATCCTCCTGAAGGCAACCAGCAAGCCGATCGAGATATTGAGTTGAACGAGTTGTGGCAGCATGTGCAACAACTCCAAGAGCGTCTAGCGCGCATGGAGGCCGCTGGGAACAACCGCGATGATTCCTATCGTGGCTCAGATGGCGAAACTTATGGTGACGATGATGCCGAGTTCAACCCCTTCCACGACAACCACACCTTGGTGTCCAGTGATGAAGAGGCTCTCCATCAAAATCACACCCGAAGGAACCAGCAATTTCGACGGGCTTTTGATCTAAAAGCGGATATTCCTGTGTACGAAGGGCGCATACAACCCGATGAGTTCATAGATTGGCTCAATACGGTTGAACGTGTCTTTGAATACCAAGATGTCCCTGAGGAAGAGAAGGTGAAGATTGTTGCCATCAAATTAAAGAAGCATGCATCTATTTGGTGGGAGCAGTTGAAGATGAAGGGAGCCCGTGAGGGTAAGCAAAAAATCAGAACATGGGAAAAGATGGTGAAAGAGTTACGAAAGAAGTTTCTGCCGGAAGGATACTTGCAAGAGGCCTTTTTTCAACTTCATGGCTTTGTTCAAGGTGATAAAACTGTGGCAGATTACACTGAAGAACTTGATCACCTCATGTTGAAATGTGGCGTTGTTGAGCCCGAAGAACAAACCATTGCACGATATCTTCGTGGCCTTCGCAAGGAGATTCATGATGTGGTAACTTTACAGCCCTTTATCTCTTATCATGATGTGTTTAAACTTGCCACAAAAGTTGAGAAGCAACTCAAGGAGAAAGAAGTCAGAAAAACAGCGAGCTTTGGTGGTAGCCGAGTTCTCAATCGAGGCCATCCAACAAGCCATGGGAGCAGTACGCAATCAGCCAAACCAACATCAAGTGCAGTGGCCAAATTTTCAGCAAAAACCGCAACCGCAGGACCCTCTAAACCAGCCCCTAAAGCTGTTCAATGCTATCGGTGCAAAGGGTACGGTCACATCATGTCCGAGTGCCCAAACCAGCGGGTATTTACCATTATTGAAGAACCCCTAGAAGAGGAGCAAACAGATTTTGATTCTCCACCCGTGTTTGATGAGGCAGCAGATGAGGAGGATGTCATTTATGG
The DNA here is from genome assembly GCA_964058805.1 of Schoenoplectus triqueter. Taxonomy (NCBI): domain Eukaryota; kingdom Viridiplantae; phylum Streptophyta; class Magnoliopsida; order Poales; family Cyperaceae; genus Schoenoplectus; species Schoenoplectus triqueter. The sequence continues at coordinate 338,131 of CAXKVV010002167.1, forward strand.
AGATACGGGTGAGATGTTGGTGATTAGGCGTGTGCTGAATTCCAGTCCCGTTCAAGATGATGTGTGGCTCCGTAACAATATCTTCCATACACGATGCACCTCTCATGGGAAGGTATGCGATGTTATCATTGATAGCGGGAGTTGTGAGAATGTTGTTTCTGAAATTATGGTACAAAAGTTGCCGCTTAAAACTGAAAAGCACCCAAAACCGTACAAACTCTCTTGGTTGGAAAAGGGTAAATGTGTGCAAGTTGACCAGCGTTGTTTGGTTAATTTTTCTATTGGTGAGAAGTACCGAGATGAGGTATGGTGTGATGTAGTTCCTATGGATGCTTGTCATTTACTTTTGGGGAGACCTTGGCAGTTTGATAGAAAGGTACACCATGATGGTTTTAAAAACACTTATTCTTTTGAGCTGAATGGTGCTAAGATTACTTTGGGTCCTTCTAGAATGGAAATGAAATCTAAACCAGCCCTCAAGGATAGCAATTTCATTCTCTCAAAATCTGAATTTACTGAAATTTTTGAAGAATCCCAAATAGCCTTTGCATTGGTGGTGAAAGAAGTTAAGGGTGACAGAAATCCTCTAATACCCGGACCAGTGGTACCTTTACTTGAACAATTTCAGAACCTTGTTCCAGATGAAATTCCAGCAGGTTTACCTCCAATGAGGAGTGTGCAACACTGCATAGATTTTGTTCCTGGTGCAATTTTGCCAAACAAAGCAGCATACCGAATGAACCCAACAGAAAATGCCGAGTTGCAGCGGCAAGTAGATGAGTTGATGAGAAAGGGTTTGGTGCGTGAAAGCATGAGTCCTTGTGCAGTTCCAGCCTTGCTTGTGCCAAAGAAAGATGGTTCTTTTCGCATGTGTGTGGATAGTAGAGCGGTCAACAAGATTACTATCAAGTATCGCTTCCCTATTCCTCGTCTAGATGACATGCTAGATCAGCTCCATGGTGCTAGTGTGTTTTCAAAGATTGATCTTAGAAGTGGGTACCATCAGATTCGTATGAGGCCTGGTGATGAATGGAAGACAGCATTTAAGACCCGTGATGGATTGTTTGAGTGGTTGGTGATGCCATTCGGACTCTCTAATGCTCCTAGTACTTTTATGAGACTAATGAATTTGGTGTTTAAGTCTTTTATTGGCAGATTTGTGGTGGTCTATTTTGATGACATACTCGTGTATAGCACGGGTAAAGAAGAGCATTTGGAACACCTTCACCAAGTCTTTGAAGTGCTAGCTGAACAGAAACTCTACATCAACCTCAAGAAGTGCGAGTTCCTAACCAGCAACTTGGTGTTTTTAGGCTATGTGGTTTCAGCTGAAGGTATTCATGTTGATCCTTCTAAGGTGGATGCAATTGTTTCATGGCCAACACCAGCCAACATTCATGATGTGAGAAGCTTTCATGGACTGGCCTCATTCTATCGCCGGTTCATTCGAGATTTCAGCACTCTTGTCTCTCCAATCACCGAGTGCTTGAAAGGAGGAGTATTCAAATGGACGAAGGAAGCTGAAAAGAACTTTCAGCTCATCAAGGAGAAGATGACAGCAGCCCCAATTCTTGCTTTGCCCAACTTTGAGAATATTTTTGAGCTTGAATGTGATGCATCTGGTGTAGGCATTGGTGCGGTTCTCAATCAAGAGGGTCGACCTATTGCCTTCTTTAGTGAAAAGCTTTCAGATTCACGTAAGAACTACACTACATATGACAAAGAGTTCTATGCAATTGTACGAGCTCTTGGGCATTGGAGACACTACCTCATTTCCAAGGAGTTCATTCTCTACTCCGACCATGAGGCGCTGAAGTTCATAAATGGGCAGCACAAGCTCAAACCGAGACATGCAAGGTGGGTGGAATTTTTACAAGGCTACACATTCCACATCAAGCATAAAAGTGGTGCTTCAAATCAGGTGGCAGATGAGCGTGCTAAAGCAATCAAGGGCTTGCATGAACAAGTCAGCAAGAGGATTGAGAAGCAAAATCAGAAGTATGAAAGACAAGCTAACAAGCACCGAAGGGCTGTGATTTTCAAAGAAGGTGATCTTGTGTGGGTGCATTTGAGCAAGGAGAGATTTCCACCTGGGCGCAATGCAAAGCTCAAGCACCGTGGTGATGGACCGTTTAAAATCTTGCAGCGCATAGGTGACAATGCTTACAAGGTGGAGCTTCCCGGAGATTATGGTGTTTCATCCACATTCAATGTGAAGGATCTTTCTCCATACCATGGCGAAAATGAGCCGAACTCGTGGGCGAGTTCTTTTCAACCGGGGGAGAATGATGGCGATCAAGTCATGGCAGGTTTACATATAAACAATCATGATCAAGGAAGCAAGTTATGGACCAGTTCTCAGCTTGAAGAACCAGGCCCAAGTCATATTTATAATTAATTTACGAAACAGCAGCTCTCTGGACAGATTCGTACTGGGCCAGTATTTTGGGCATAACTCTCTCATAAAGGCTCGGATTTGGGTGATTTAAATTTCTGTGATCAGATAATGAAATGGACTATCTTTTTTATGTTTTGAGTTTCTCCAGATTCCAGAGTCTTCTTGGTCAAAACCTCGTGTCAAGTGAGCGTGGTTACTGAGGAGCCAGCCAGCAATTAGTTTCTTGGAACTTGTCTTTTGAGTCTTTCTATGTTTTAATTATATTTGGGAATTAGCAGTAGTAGTTAATGTTGTTTTTATTGTGTTTTGATATTTGCAAAAATAGTTAAGGAGTTATTAATTAGTAGGAAGTTTCTAGAGTTGAGTTGTATGGCTATATAAAGCCTAATTTCTGAATGTAAACTCACTTGTTGAATTATTATGAAAAAGTTTATCTTGAGTTGAGTTTATCTCCTCTTTTATCCTGCTGTGAGTTGAGAGTATCCTCCAGTTGTGATTTTATAGTTGAACGTGTGCGTGTCCTTGGACGATTCATAGCTCGAACGCTATCAGTTGGTATCAGAGCAGCAGGCGAAGGATGGTGCGACGTAGTGCTCGTGTCAATCCTCCTGAAGGCAACCAGCAAGCCGATCGAGATATTGAGTTGAACGAGTTGAGGCAGCATGTGCAACAACTCCAAGAGCGTCTAGCGCGCATGGAGGCCGCTGGGAACAACCGCGATGATTCCTATCGTGGCTCAGATGGCGAAACTTATGGTGACGATGATGCCGAGTTCAACCCCTTCCACGACAACCACACCTTGGTGTCCAGTGATGAAGAGGCTCTCCATCAAAATCACACCCGAAGGAACCAGCAATTTCGACGGGCTTTTGATCTAAAAGCGGATATTCCTGTGTACGAAGGGCGCATACAACCCGATGAGTTCATAGATTGGCTCAATACGGTTGAACGTGTCTTTGAATACCAAGATGTCCCTGAGGAAGAGAAGGTGAAGATTGTTGCCATCAAATTAAAGAAGCATGCATCTATTTGGTGGGAGCAGTTGAAGATGAAGCGAGCCCGTGAGGGTAAGCAAAAAATCAGAACATGGGAAAAGATGGTGAAAGAGTTACGAAAGAAGTTTCTGCCGGAAGGGTACTTGCAAGAGGCCTTTTTTCAACTTCATGGCTTTGTTCAAGGTGAAAAAACTGTGGCAGATTACACTGAAGAACTTGATCACCTCATGTTGAAATGTGGCGTTGTTGAGCCCGAAGAACAAACCATTGCACGATATCTTCGTGGCCTTCGCAAGGAGATTCATGATGTGGTAACCTTACAGCCTTTTATCTCTTATCATGATGTATTTAAACTTGCCACAAAAGTTGAGAAGCAACTCAAGGAGAAAGAAGTCAGAAAAACAGCGAGCTTTGGTGGTAGCCGAGTTCTCAATCGAGGCCATCCAACAAGCCATGGGAGCAGTACGCAATCAGCCAAACCGACATCAAGTGCAGTGGCCAAATTTTCAGCAAAAACCGCAACCGCAGGACCCTCTAAACCAGCCCCTAAAGCTGTTCAATGCTATCGGTGCAAAGGGTACGGTCACATCATGTCCGAGTGCCCAAACCAGCAGGTATTTACCATTATTGAAGAACCCCTAGAAGAGGAGCAAACAGATTTTGATTCTCCACCCGTGTTTGATGAGGCAGCAGATGAGGAGGATGTCATTTATGGAGATACGGGTGAGATGTTGGTGATTAGGCGTGTGCTGAATTCCAGTCCCGTTCAAGATGATGTGTGGCTCCGTAACAATATCTTCCATACACGATGCACCTCTCATGGGAAGGTATGCGATGTTATCATTGATAGCGGGAGTTGTGAGAATGTTGTTTCTGAAATTATGGTACAAAAGTTGCCGCTTAAAACTAAAAAGCACCCAAAACCGTACAAACTCTCTTGGTTGGAAAAGGGTAAATGTGTGCAAGTTGACCAGCGTTGTTTGGTTAATTTTTCTATTGGTGAGAAGTACCGAGATGAGGTATGGTGTGATGTAGTTCCTATGGATGCTTGTCATTTACTTTTGGGGAGACCTTGGCAGTTTGATAGAAAGGTACACCATGATGGTTTTAAAAACACTTATTCTTTTGAGCTGAATGGTGCTAAGATTACTTTGGGTCCTTCTAGAATGGAAATGAAATCTAAACCAGCCCTCAAGGATAGCAATTTCATTCTCTCAAAATCTGAATTTACTGAAATTTTTGAAGAATCCCAAATAGCCTTTGCATTGGTGGTGAAAGAAGTTAAGGGTGACAGAAATCCTCTAATACCCGGACCAGTGGTACCTTTACTTGAACAATTTCAGAACCTTGTTCCAGATGAAATTCCAGCAGGTTTACCTCCAATGAGGAGTGTGCAACACTGCATAGATTTTGTTCCTGGTGCAATTTTGCCAAACAAAGCAGCATACCGAATGAACCCAACAGAAAATGCCGAGTTGCAGCGGCAAGTAGATGAGTTGATGAGAAAGGGTTTGGTGCGTGAAAGCATGAGTCCTTGTGCAGTTCCAGCCTTGCTTGTGCCAAAGAAAGATGGTTCTTTTCGCATGTGTGTGGATAGTAGAGCGGTCAACAAGATTACTATCAAGTATCGCTTCCCTATTCCTCGTCTAGATGACATGCTAGATCAGCTCCATGGTGCTAGTGTGTTTTCAAAGATTGATCTTAGAAGTGGGTACCATCAGATTCGTATGAGGCCTGGTGATGAATGGAAGACAGCATTTAAGACCCGTGATGGATTGTTTGAGTGGTTGGTGATGCCATTCGGACTCTCTAATGCTCCTAGTACTTTTATGAGACTAATGAATTTGGTGTTTAAGTCTTTTATTGGCAGATTTGTGGTGGTCTATTTTGATGACATACTCGTGTATAGCACGGGTAAAGAAGAGCATTTGGAACACCTTCACCAAGTCTTTGAAGTGCTAGCTGAACAGAAACTCTACATCAACCTCAAGAAGTGCGAGTTCCTAACCAGCAACTTGGTGTTTTTAGGCTATGTGGTTTCAGCTGAAGGTATTCATGTTGATCCTTCTAAGGTGGATGCAATTGTTTCATGGCCAACACCAGCCAACATTCATGATGTGAGAAGCTTTCATGGACTGGCCTCATTCTATCGCCGGTTCATTCGAGATTTCAGCACTCTTGTCTCTCCAATCACCGAGTGCTTGAAAGGAGGAGTATTCAAATGGACGAAGGAAGCTGAAAAGAACTTTTAGCTCATCAAGGAGAAGATGACAGCAGCCCCAATTCTTGCTTTGCCCAACTTTGAGAATATTTTTGAGCTTGAATGTGATGCATCTGGTGTAGGCATTGGTGCGGTTCTCAATCAAGAGGGTCGACCTATTGCCTTCTTTAGTGAAAAGCTTTCAGATTCACGTAAGAACTACACTACATATGACAAAGAGTTCTATGCAATTGTACGAGCTCTTGGGCATTGGAGACACTACCTCATTTCCAAGGAGTTCATTCTCTACTCCGACCATGAGGCGCTGAAGTTCATAAATGGGCAGCACAAGCTCAAACCGAGACATGCAAGGTGGGTGGAATTTTTACAAGGCTACACATTCCACATCAAGCATAAAAGTGGTGCTTCAAATCAGGTGGCAGATGCTTTAAGTAGGAGGCATTCTTTGCTGTCCACAATGAAGGTAAATGTTCTTGGGTTTGAAGTGATCAAGGAGTTGTATTCTGATGATGAGTTCTTTGGCACGATAAAAGCTGAATGTGCAAAAGGTCCATATAAAGAATTTATGGTGAATGATGGATATATTTTCTATGGCAACCGTTTGTGCGTACCGAATTGTTCTTTGAGGTGGCAGATCATTAAAGAGGTTCATGATGGTGGGTTAAGTGGTCATTTTGGACGAGATAAAACTAGTGCATTACTCCAAGACCGTTTCTATTGGCCTAAAATGATGAAGGATGTGAACCATTACATTTTGAGATGTAGAACTTGCCATCTAGCAAAAACAAAGTCTCAAAATTCTGGACTTTACACTCCCCTTCCTGTTCCTAATGCACCGTGGGAAGATGTGAGCATGGACTTTGTGATGGGACTGCTCCGAACTCAACGCAGCAAAGATTCAATCATGGTGGTGGTTGATCGGTTCTCTAAAATGGCACACTTTGTTCCTTGTGCAAAAACGATGGATGCCACTAACATAGCTGATCTTTATTTCAAGGAGATAGTGAAGTTGCATGGCATTCCAAATACCATAACATCTGACAGAGACCCGAAGTTTGTTGGGCATTTTTGGAGAACACTTTGGCGTAAGATGGGTACAAAGCTGCAGTTTAGTTCAGCCTATCATCCTCAAACCGATGGCCAAACTGAAATTGTGAATCGGAGTTTGGGCAATCTGTTGAGAAGCTTGGTGGGTGATAACATACGCCAATGGGACCTTGTTCTACCTCAAGCTGAATTCGCTTACAACAGGTCCAGCAGCAAGACGACAGGTAAAAGCCCTTTTGAAGTGGTGTATGGATGCAATCCGAAGACTCCTCTTGATCTTGTGTCATTGCCAATCAGCCATAGCTATAGTGAAGATGCAGATGAGCGTGCTAAAGCAATCAAGGGCTTGCATGAACAAGTCAGCAAGAGGATTGAGAAGCAAAATCAGAAGTATGAAAGACAAGCTAACAAGCACCGAAGGGCTGTGATTTTCAAAGAAGGTGATCTTGTGTGGGTGCATTTGAGCAAGGAGAGATTTCCACCTGGGCGCAATGCAAAGCTCAAGCACCGTGGTGATGGACCGTTTAAAATCTTGCAGCGCATAGGTGACAATGCTTACAAGGTGGAGCTTCCCGGAGATTATGGTGTTTCATCCACATTCAATGTGAAGGATCTTTCTCCATACCATGGCGAAAATGAGCCGAACTCGTGGGCGAGTTCTTTTCAACCGGGGGAGAATGATGGCGATCAAGTCATGGCAGGTTTACATATAAACAATCATGATCAAGGAAGCAAGTTATGGACCAGTTCTCAGCTTGAAGAACCAGGCCCAAGTCATATTTACAATTAATTTACGAAACAGCAGCTCTCTGGACAGATTCGTACTGGGCCAGTATTTTGGGCATAACTCTCTCATAAAGGCTCGGATTTGGGTGATTTAAATTTCTGTGATCAGATAATGAAATGGACTATCTTTTTTATGTTTTGAGTTTCTCCAGATTCCAGAGTCTTCTTGGTCAAAACCTCGTGTCAAGTGAGCGTGGTTACTGAGGAGCCAGCCAGCAATTAGTTTCTTGGAACTTGTCTTTTGAGTCTTTCTATGTTTTAATTATATTTGGGAATTAGCAGTAGTAGTTAATGTTGTTTTTATTGTGTTTTGATATTTGCAAAAATAGTTAAGGAGTTATTAATTAGTAGGAAGTTTCTAGAGTTGAGTTGTATGGCTATATAAAGCCTAATTTCTGAATGTAAACTCACTTGTTGAATTATTATGAAAAAGTTTATCTTGAGTTGAGTTTATCTCCTCTTTTATCCTGCTGTGAGTTGAGAGTATCCTCCAGTTGTGATTTTATAGTTGAACGTGTGCGTGTCCTTGGACGATTCATAGCTCGAACGCTATCACCGATAGCGCAAAACATGAAGACGGGACCAGACGCCCTCGGTACGGACGAAAACGAGTCCGGGCTCGCAAAATGTGAAAACGGGACCCGACTACCTCGGCACCGCCGAAAACGTGTCCAGGCGCGAAAAACTTGAGAACGGGAAAGGACGCCCTCGGTAACGCGGAAAATGAGTCCGGGCGCGCAAAACATGAAAACGGGACCCGACGACCTCGGCAACGCCCAAAACGTGTCCGGGCGCGAAAAACTTGAAAACGGGAATGAACGCCCTCGGTATCGCCAAAAACGAGTCCGGGCGCGCAAAACATGAAAACGGGACCCGACGACCTCGGAACCGCCGTAAACGAGTCCGGCCGCGCAAAACATGAAATCGGGACCCGACGACCTCGGCACTACCGAAAACGTGTCCGGGCGCGCAAAACTAAAAAACGGGACCCGACGCGCACGGTACCGCCGAAAACGAGTCCGGACGCGCAAAACATGTAAAAGGGACCCGACGCCCTCGGTACCGCCGAAAACGGGACCCGACGCCCTCGGTACCGCCGAAAATGAGTCCGGGCGCGCAAAACATGAAAACGGGACCCGACGACCTCGGCAACTCCCAAAACGTGTTCGGGCACGCAAAACTCAAAAACGGGTCTGGACGCCCTCTGTACCGCCGAAAACGAGTCCGGTCAGCAAAACATGAAAACGGGACCCGACGCCCTCGGCATCGCCGAACATGAGTCCGGGCGCGCAAAACATGAAAACGGGACCCGACGACCTCGGCGCCGCCCAAAACGTGTCCGGGCGCGCAAAACTTGAAAACAGGACGGGACGCCCTGGGTACCGCCGAAAACGAGTCCGGGAGCGCAAAACATGAAAACGGGACCCGACGCCCTCGGTACTGCCGAAAACGAGTCCGTGCGCACAAAACGTGAAAACGGGACCCGACGACCTCGGCACCGCCGAAAACGTGTCCGGGCGCGAAAAACTCGAAAACGGGAAAGGACGCCCTCGGTACCGCCGAAAACGAGTCCAGGCGAGCAAAGCATGAAAATGGGTCCTAACGCCCTCGGCACCGCCGTAAACGAGTCCGGGCGCGCAAAACTTGAAAACGGGAAAGGACGCCCTCGGTACCGCCGAAAACGAGTCCGGGCGCGCAAAACTAGAAAACGGGACCCGACGACGTCGGCAACGCCCAAAACATGTCCGGGCGCGCAAAACTCGAAAACGGGATAGGACCCCGTCGGTACCGCCGAAAACGAGTCTGGGCGTGCAAAACATGAAAACGGGACCCGACGACCTCGACAACGCCCAAAACGTGTCCGTGCGCACAAAACTCGAAAACGGGTCAGGACGCCCTCGGTAACGCCGAAAACGAGTCCGGCCGCGCAAAACATGAAAACTGGACCTGATGACCTCGGCACCGCCGAAAACGTGTCCGGGCGCGAAAAACTTGAAAACGGGAGAGGACGCCCTCGGTACCGCCGAAAACGAGTCCGGGCGCGCCAAACAAGAAAATGGGACCCGACGACCCCGGCAACGCCCAAAACGTGTCCGAGCGCGCCAAGCACGAAAACGGGACGATCGCCCTCGGTATCGCCGAAAACGAGTCCAGCCGCGCAAAACATAAAAACGGGACCCGATGATCTCGGCACCGCCGAAAACGTGTCCGGGCGCGCAAAACTTGAAAACGGGAAAGGACGCCCTCGGTAACGCCGAAAATGAGTTCGAGCGCGCAAAACATGAAAACGGGACCCGACGACCTCGGCACCGCCGTGAACGAGTCCGGGCGCGCAAAACATGAAATCGGGACCCGTCGCCCACGGTACCGCCGAAAACGAGTCCGGGAACGCAAAACATGAAAACGGGACCCGACGACCTCGTCACCGCCGAAAACGAGTCCTGGCGCGAAAAACTTGAAAACGGGACCCGACGCCCTCGGTACCGCCGAAAACGAGTCCGGCCGCGCAAAACTAGAAAACGGGACCCGACGACGTCGGCAACGCCCAAAACGTGTCCGGGCGCGCAAAACTCGAAAACGAGATAGGACGCCGTCGGTACCGCCGAAAACGAGTCCGGGCGTGCAAAACATGAAAACGGGACCCGACGACCTCGGCAACGCCCAAAACGTGTCCGGGCGCGCAAAACTCGAAAACGGGACAGGACGCCGTCGGTACCGCCGAAAACGACTCCGGGCGCGCAAAACTCGAAAACGGGACAGGACGCCCTCGGTAACGCCGAAAAAGAGTCCGGGCGCGCAAAACATGAAAACGGGACACGACGCCATCGGTACCGCCGTAAACGAGTCCGAGCGCGCAAAACTTGAAAACGGGAAAGGACGCCCTCGGTACCGCCGAAAAAGAGTCCGGGCGCGCAAAACATGAAAATAGGACATGATGACCTCGGCTCCGCCGTAAACGAGTTCGGGCGTGCAAAACATGAAAACGGGACAGGACGCCCACGGTACCGCCGAAAACGAGTCCGGGCGCGCAAAACAAGTAAAAGGGACCCGACGCCCTCGGTACCGCCAAAAACGAGTCCTGGCGCGCAAAACTTGAAAACGGGACCCGACGGCCTCGGTACCGCCGAAAATGAGTCCGGGCGCGCAAAACATGAAAACGGGACCCGACGGCCACGGCACCGCCGAAAACGTGTCCGGGCGCGCAAAACTTGAAAATGGGAAAGGACGCCCTCAATACCGGCGAAAAAGAGTCCGGGCGCGCAAAACATGAAAACGGGACCCGACGACCTCGGCTCCGACGTAAACGAGTCCAGGCGCGCACAACTTGAAATCGGGACCCGTCGCCCTCGATACCGCCGAAAACAAGTCCGGGCGCGCAAAACATGAAAACGGGACCCGACGACCGCAGCACCGCCGTAAACGTGTCCGGGCGCGCAAAACATGAAAACGGGACCCGACGACCTCGGCAACGCCCAAAACGTGTCCGGGCGCAAAACTTGAAAACGGGAAAGGACGCCCTCGGTACCGCCAAAAATGAGTCCGGGCGCGCAAAACATTAAAACGGGACCCCACGCCCTCGGTACCGCCGTAAACGAGTCCGTCCGCGCAAAACTTGAAAACGGGAAAGGACGCCCTCGGTACCGCCGAAAAAGAGTCCGGGCGCGCAAAACATGAAAACGGGACCCGACGACCTCGGCTCCGCCGTAAACGAGTCCGGGTGCGCAAAACAAAAAAACGGGACAGGACGCCATCGATACCGCCGAAAATGTGTCCGGGCACGCAAAACATGAAAACGGTACCCGACGACCTCAGCACCGCCGTAAACGAGTCCGGGTGCGCAAAACTTGAAAATGGGAAAGGACGCCCTCGGTACCGCCGAAAACGAGTCCGGGCGCGCAAAACAAAAAAACGGGACCCGACGACGTCGGCACCGCCGTAAACGAGTCCGGGCGCGCAAAACATGAAATCGGGACCCGTCGCCCTCGGAACCGCCGAAAACGAGTCCGGGCGCGCAAAACATGAAAACGGGGCCCGACGACCTCGGCACCGCCGAAAACGTGTCCGGGCGCGCAAACCTTAAAAACGGGACAGGACGCCCTCGGCACCGCCGAAAACGGGATAGGACGCCCTCAGCACTGCTGAAAACGTGTCCGGGCGCACAAAACATGATATCGGGACCCGAGGCCCTCGGTACCGCCGAAAACGAGTCCGGGCGCGCAAAACATGAAAAGGGGACCCGACGACCTCAACACCGCCGAAAACGTGTCGGGGCGCGCAAACCTTGAAAACGGGACAGGACGCCCTCGGCGCCGCCGAAAACGTGTCCAAGCGCGCAAAACATGAAATCGGGACCTGACACCCTCGGTACCGCCGAAAACGAGTCCGGGCGTGCAAAACATGAAAACGGGACCGGACGACCTCGGCACCGCCGAAAACGTGTCCGGGCGCGCAAAACATGAAAACGGGACAGGACGCCCTCGGGACCGCCGAAAACGCGTCCGGGCGCGCAAAACATGAAATCGGGACCCGACGACCTCGGCACCGCCGAAAACGTGTCCGGGCGCGAAAAACTTGAAAACGGGACAGGACGACCTCGGTACCGCCGAAAACGACTCCGGGAGCGCAAAGCATGAAAGCGGGACCGGACGCCCTCGTTACAGCCGAAAACGAGTCCGGCCGCGAAAACTTGAAAACGGGACACGATGACCTCGGCTCCGCAGAAAACGTGTCCGGGCGCGAAAAACTTAAAACGGGAAAGGACGCCCTCGATTTCGCCGAAAACGAGTCCGGTCGGGCAAAACAAGAAAACGGGACCCGACGACGTCGGCACCGCCGAAAACGAGTCCGGGCGCACAAAACATGAAAACGGGACCCGACGACCTCGGCAACGCCCAAAACGTGTCCGGGCGCGCAAAACACGAAAACAGGACATGACGCCCTCAGTATCGCCGAAAACGAGTTCGGGCGCGTAAAACATGAAAACGGTACTTGACGCCCTTGGCACCGCCGTAAACGAGTCCGAGCGCGCAAAACATGAAATCGGGACCCGTCGCCCACGGTACTGTCGAAAACGAGTCCGGGCGCGCAAAACATGAAAACGGGCCCCGACGACCGCGACACCGCCGAAAACGTGTCCGGGAGCTCAAACCTTGAAAACGGGACAGGACGCCCTCGGCACCGCCGAAAACTTTTCCGGGCGCGCAAAACATGAAAACGGCACCCGACGACCTCGGCACCGCCGAAAACGAGTCCGGACGATCAAACCTTGAAAACGGGACACGACGCCCTCGGCACCGCCAAAAATGAGTTCGAGAGCGCAAAACATGAAAACGGGACCAGACGCCCTCAGTACGGCCGAAAACGAGTCCGGGCGCGCAAAATGTGAAAACGGGACCCGACGACCTCGGCACCGCCGAAAACGTGTCCGGGCGCGCAAAACATGAAGATGGGACCCGACGACCTCGGCAACGTCCAAAACGTGTCCGGGCGTGCAAAACTCGAAAACGGGACAGGACGCCCTCGGTACCGCCGAAAATGAGTCCGGGCGAGCAAAACATGTAAACGGGACCTGACGCCCTCGGCACCGCCGTAAACGAGTCCGGGCACGCAAAACTTGAAAACGGGAAAGGACGCCCTCGGTACCAATGAAAACGAGTCCGGGCGCGCAAAACATGAAAACGGGACCCGACGACCTCGGAACCGCCGTAAACGAGTCCGGGCGCGCAAAACATGAAATCGGGACCCGTCGCCCACGGTACCGCCGAAAACGAGTCCGGGCGTGCAAAACATTTAAAAGGGACCCGATGCCCTCGGTACCGCCGAAAACGAGACCCGACTCCCTCGGTACCGCCAAAAACAAGTCCGGGTGCGCAAAACTTGAAAACGGGACCCGACGACCTTGGCAACGCCGAAAACGTGTCCGTGCGTGAAAAACTTGAAAACGGGAAAGCACGCCCTCGGTACCGCCGAAAACGAGTCCGGGCGCGCAAAACATGAAAACGGGACCCGACGACCTCGGCACTCCGAAAACGAATCCGGGCGCGCAAAACATGAAAACGGTACCCGACGACCTCGGCAACGCCCAAAACTTGTCCGGGCACGCAAAACTCGAAAACCGGACAGGACGCCCTCGATACCGCCGAAAACGATTCCGGGCGAGCAAAACATGAAAACGGAACCCGACGCCCTCGGCCCCGCCGTAAACGATTTCGGGCGCGCAAAACTTGAAAACGGGAAAGGACGCCCTCGGTACCGCCGAAAACGAGTCCGGGCGCGCAAAACAGGAAAACGGGACCCGACGACCTCGGCACCGCCGTAAATGAGTCCGGGCGCGCAAAACATGAAATCGGGACCCGTCGCCCACGGTACCGCCGAAAACGAGTCCGGGCGCGCAAAACATGAAAACGGGACCCGACTCGCACGGTACCGCCGAAAACGAGTCCGGACGTGCAAAACATGTAAAAGGGACCCGATGCCCTCGGTACCGCCGAAAACGGGACCCGACGCCCTCGGTACCACCAAAAACGAGTCCGGGGGCGCAAAACTTGAAAACGGGACCCGACGACATCGGCACCGCCTAAAACGTGTCCGGACGCGCAAAACACGAAAACAGGAAAGGACGCCCTCGGTACCGCCAAAAACGAGTCCGGGTGCGCAAAACATGAAAACGGGACACGGCGACCTCGGCAACGCCGAAAACGTGTCCGTGCGTGAAAAACTTGAAAACGGGAAAACACACCCTCGGTACCGTCGAAAAACGAGTCCGGGCGCGCAAAACATGAAAACGGGACCCGACGACCTCGGCACACCGAAAACGAATCCGGGCGTGCAAAACGTGTAAACGGTACCCGACGACCTCGGCACCGCCGAAAACGTGTCCGGGCGCGAAAAACTCGAAAACGGTACAGGACGCCCTCGATACCGCCGAAAACGATTCCGGGCGAGCAAAACATGAAAACGGAACCTAACGCCCTCGGCACCGCCGTAAACGAATCCGGTCGCGCAAAATTTGAAAACGGGAAAGGACGCCCTCGGTACCGCCGAAAACGAGTCCGGGCGCGCAAAACATGAAAACGGGACCCGACGACCTCGGCACCGCCGTAAACGAGTCCGGGCGCGCAAAACATGAAATCGGGACCCGTCGCCCACGGTACCGCCGAAAACGAGTCCGGGCGCGCAAAACATGAAAACGGGACCCGACGACCTCGGCACCGCCGAAAACGTGTCCGTGCGCGAAAAACTTGAAAACGGGATAGGACGACCTCGGTACCGCCGAAAACGAGTCCGGGAGCGCAAAACATGAAAACGGGACCGGACGCTCTCGGTACCGCCGAAAACGAGTCTGGCAGCGCAAAACATGAAAACGGGACCCGATGACCTCGGCACCGCCGAAAACGTGTCCGGGCGTGAAAAACTTGAAAACGAGAAAGGACGCTCTCGGTACCGCCGAAAAACGAGTCCGGGCGCGCAAAACATGAAAACGGGACCCGACGACCTCGGCACGGCCGTAAACGAGTCCGGGCGCGCAAAACATGAAATCGGGACCCGTCGCCCACGGTTCCGCCGAAAACGAGTCCGGGCGCGCAAAACATGAAAACGGGACCCGACGACCTTGGCACCGCCGAAAACGTGTCCGGGCGCTCAAACCTTGAAAACGGGACAGGACGCCCTCGACACCGCCGAAAAGGGGACAGGACGCCCTCGGTACCGCCGAAAACGTGTCCGGGCGCGCAAAACATGAAAATGGGACCCGACGACCTCGGAACCGCCGTAAACGAGTCCGGCCTCTCAAAACATGAAATCGGGACCCGTCGACCACGGTACCGCCGAAAACGAGTCCGGGCGCCCAAAACATGAAAACGGGACCCGACGTCCTCGGCACTGCCGAAAACGTGTCCGGGCGCTCAAACCTTGGAAACGGGACAGGACGCCCTCGGCACCGCCGAAAACGAGTCCGGGCGCGCAAAACATAAAAACGGGACCCGACGACCTCGGCACCGCCGTAAACGAGTCCGGGCGCGCAAAACATGAAAACGGGACCCGACGACCTCGGCACCGCCGAAAACGTGTCCGGGCGCGAAAAACTTGAAAACGGGACAGGACGACCTCGGTACCGCCGAAAACGAGTCCGGGAGTGCAAAACATGAAAACGGGACCGGACGCCCTCGGTACCGCCGAAAACGAGTCCGGCCGCACAAAACATGAAAACGGGACCCGATGACCTCGGCACCGCCGAAAACGTGTCCGGGCGTGAAAAACTTGAAAACGGGAAAGGACGTCCTCGGTACCGCTGAAAACGAGTCCGGTCGCGCAAAAATAAGAAAACGGGACCCGACGACGTCGGCACCGCCGAAAACGAGTCCGGGCGGGCAAAACATGTAAACGGGACCCGACGACCTCGGCAACGCCCAAAACGTGTCCAGGCGTGCAAAACACGAAAACGGGACAGGACGCCCTCGACACCGGCGTAAACGAGTCCAGGCGCAAAACTTGAAAACGGGAAAGGACGCCCTCGGGAACGCCGAAAACGAGTCCGGGCGCGCAAAACATTAAAACGGGACCCGACGACCTCGACACCGCCGTGAACGAGTCCGGGCGCGCAAAACATGAAATCGGGTAAGGACACCCTCGGTACCGCCGAAAACGAGTCCGGGCGCGCAAAACATGAAAACGGGACCCGACGACCTCGGCACCGCCGTAAACGAGTCCGGGCGCGCAAAACTTGAAAAGGGGAAAGGACGCCCTCGGTACCGCCGAAAACGAGTCCGGGCGCGCAAAACATGAAAACGGGACCCGACGACCTCGGAACCGCCGTAAACGAGTCCGGCCGCGCAAAACATGAAATCGGGACCCGTCGACCACGGTACCGCCGAAAACGAGTCCGGGCGCCCAAAACATGAAAACGGGACCCGACGACCTCGGCACCGCCGAAAACGTGTCCGGGCGCTCAAACCTTGAAAACGGGACAGGACGCCCTCGGCACCGCCGAAAACGAGTCCGGGCGCGCAAAACATAAAAACGGGACCCGACGACCTCGGCACCGCCGTGAACGAGTCCGGGCGCGCAAAACATGAAATCGGGACCCGACGCCCTCGGTACCGTCGAAAATGAGTGCGGGCGCGCAAAACAAGAAAACGGGACCCGACGACCTCGGCACCGCCGAAAACGTGTCCGGGCGCGCAAAACATGAAAACGGGACAGGAGGCCCTCGGGACCGCCGAAAACGAGTCCGGACGCGCAAAACATTAAAACGGGACACGACGACCGCGGCACCGCCGAAAACGTGTCCGGGCGCGAAAAACTTGAAAACGGGACAGGACGACCTCGGTACCGCCGAAAACGAGTATTGGAGCGCAAAACATGAAAACGGGACCGGACGCCCTCGGTACCGCCGAAAACGAGTCCGGCCTTGCAAAACTTGAAAATGGGACCCGATGACCTCGGCACCGCCGAAAACGTGTCCGGGCATGAAAAACTTGAAAACGGGAAAGGACGCCCTCGGTACCGCCGAAAACGAGTCCGGTCGCGCAAAATAAGAAAACGGGACCCGACGACGTCGGTACCGCCGAAAACGAGTCCGGGCGGGCAAAACATGAAAACGGGACCCGACGACCTCGGCAACGCCCAAAACGTGTCCGGGCGCGCAAAACACGAAAACGTCACTGGACGAGCTCGGCACCGGCGTAAACGAGTCCGGGAGCGCAAAACTTGAAAACGGGAAAGGACGCCCTCGGGAACGCTGTGCGACCCTTTTTCGCGCGCCGCCGCACCGCCGCCGGGCGATGGGTTCTGCGGAAGAAGGACACGGAGATCCCTCCCGAGCGTGCATCTGCCGGATGTCGGCCGATTCTGCCGATTAGAGATATTTGGATGCACATTCAGGGGGTTTTTAGTGATTGTGAGTTCTTGTAGATTCCGGTGGGCGCAAGCCCCCACCGTTAATTACCCTGGGCTACGAACCTCGAGGCACCTCTGGATCTTTGAAAGAGAGAAGCAAATAGTATAGTTAAGAGATGGGCAAGTGGTCGTCTAAGTTTATAAAAATGGATCTACGGAAGATGAACCTACCAACAGACCGGTTCAATCTATGGAAGACAAACCTACAAACAGATCGGTTTTGTCTTATGGGGGACGAACCTACAAACAGACCGGTTCAGTCCATGCCACCTCGAGATGTAACCTTACCAACAGACCAGGTTAATCTCTTCATAGGGGCTTGAGGTGAGTCTACATACAGACCGACTCGACCTCCGTTGATCTAGAAGATAAACCTACAAACAGACCGGTTCAATCTTAACTAGTCAACAACCAATCACACAAAATACAACTCGAAGCACTGAGCCGGTTGATCTTGAGGTTGGTGAATCAGGAGAAGGGTGGCTATGGCCCACGTATTTCTTCTCACTGATCTTCTAGATCATGAATTCGTAGCACTAAGCCGATTCATAAACCTAGGAAAACACAATTGCACACAATGTCAAACATGAAGCGCTGAGCCAGTTCAACATTGAGGCATGTGTTAGTGAAGGAACCTACCTACAGAACGGTTCACATTCACTGTTTTGTGGATGAATCTACCAACAGACCGATTCAATCTCACATTCTCGGGGAATGAGTCGGGAGACAAACTCGTCGGCGGACGAGTTCAGTCTTACCAGCTCAAATGGTCATGAATTACTTGTTCATGACACCGAGTCATTAAGATGTCATTTCGCTCGGACATCGTAATGTTCTTCATCTTCAAAGTCGACATATCTCTCCATGCTGATGTCGTGGCTTTGGTCATTCTTCGGTGAGCGTCAAGATGTTCTTGTCTCGACTAGCCATTCTATATGTTGCATTACTTGTGCAAAATCACTATATTGCCCTACACCCCTTGTGTGAGCGTATTCAATCATGAGTTACTTGCTCATGACAGCGAGTCATTAAGATGTCACCTATCTAGGACATCGTAATGTTCTTCTTCTTCAGAGTCGATATATATCAAGTGTCAAGATGTTCCTGTCTCGACGTATCTCTTTATGCTGCTATCGAAGCCTTAAGCATTCTACGTTAGGATGTTCTTGTCTCAACGTATCTTATTCTTCATCAAGTGTCGAAATGTTCTTGTCTCGACGTATCTTCTCATGTTATTATTGCAACCTTAGTTATCCTCCGTCAAGGTGTTCTCGTCTTGACTAATCAGTCTAAATGTGTGCAAATATTCATATGTGGCTCTACATTCCTTATGTGAGCATATTCATTCAAAAATGCACAAAGTCTATTATAATATCTTCCATTATTATTTTTTTTATTATGAAGATGCATTTATTATTATTATTATTATTATTATTATTATTATTATTATTATTATATTTATTCTATTTATCTATGTAGAAAATTATTTGCAAAAATAATAAGAAAAAGGGGTAGCTATTAACTTAGAACTTTATTTATATTTTTGGGATTTTTATAATAGCTAAAATAGTAGAATTTTATTTTTATTATTTCTAAACTCTATTTATTCTATAGAAAATCACTTACTAAAATAATAGAAGATAAAATGGCAATGATTTTATTTGTATATTTTTAATGTTTGTAATAGCTAAAGTAATAGAATTTTATTATTATATTCTATTATATTGAAATACTATTCATTATGTAAGAATCATTTACAAAATTAAAAGGTGGTTAGCTATACTATTTTACCATTATTATTTTTATTATTATATTTTTTATTATTATTACTTTTTTTCTAATATCTATAATAGCTAAAAGAAATCATTACTAATATTCCATTCTATTTATTATACTATTTATTATATCTATTTCTATTATTCCTATTTATTATCTATAGAAAAGTATAAGATTTTTTTTTACTAGTCATAAGAGATGAAATTCATTATGTTTTTATTATAACTATTATTTTTATTGCATTTTATTCATCAAAAGTATTTTTATTGTATATATTTGTATAGAAATAACAAAAAGAAATACAATCCATATTATAAAACTATATTATCATTCTTTATTGTGAAAGAAAATGCATAGTAGTATATTTGGTACATTTTGTGCTATTTATTCTTATTATTCTTTTTACAGGAAAATATCAAGAAATATCTATTATTATTCATATATTTTTTATTTATCAAAGAATATAGCTAATCTCATTATTTATTATAGTATATTACTATCACTATTATTATTTCATGGAAAATCACTTGAAAATTACTAAAATATATCTAGTTATTATCTATGATTTTTATTCGTGTTTTTGGAATTTTTATAGTATTTAAAATGACAAGTCAAATCTAGGTCAACTATATCAATATATGTAATGCATTTTGCTTTTAAAATGTTTTATTATGATTATATTTCTAAAACTGGAATATTATCATATAGAAAAATATTATGGAAAATAAGAAAATTTTAGAAACAAATTTGAGTCAATTTGGAGTTCAGGAACATTTTCAAATCATTTATTTACTCCATATCATTACTATTCTGTTATTATTTAATTAATGGGCTTAATCTGGGCCGCCAGATCTACTCCAAGATTGGTGCGCATTTTTCTAACTCTCTTCTTCACTTGGGCCGCCAGATTAGTTTGAGATGAGTGTTTAATGGATCTACGGCCCAGATTAGCACAGAGTTATTATTTAAATGTTTAAACATATCTGGGCCGCTTGATTTAATTAAGATGCGTGTTTAATATGTATAAGGCCCAGATCTTTTCTCGTTTTAAATTTTCGAACTCTTGCCAAATCCCGTTCATCAGATATTCTTCAAGATTGACGGACACTTCAAAAATCGTGCAGACGATCTCTTCTCAGTCCCTGACCTCCTGTTGCGTTGAGATTCGCGTGTAATGGCGTTCCCGATGACCGGAGCTCTCCTTCTCCGATCAGACTTATGCCCTAGCGTCGCCTCACTTCAGTGAGCCTCTCTGTAGTCTTTGATTGGAAATCCATGCGGTGGCAGGCTTCGTATGATAGTACCGATGAGTATGTCAGTTAAAGTCGGTACCGAAATGCTTTCTTCATCAAATTCGACAGAATTAATCAAAGTTCTTGATGATTACAAGGTCGAGAAGCATCGTCTAAACATGAATATGCGATATAGGATGGGCAGAAGGCTTCCCTTTCGTTCTTGAAGGTGCTGAAGCAACTCACCACACGGCAATGCATGGTACCGGTTGGTACCGATCTTAATTGACTCAATTCATGGCCCTTATTCATCCAATTAGCACTCCTCAGGCCTAAAGGCACACCTAGGCATAGCTAGGGCCAGTGGCCTAATGTGTTATGAAGTGTTTAAGGCATGATGCTTACAGATTGTACACGGAATCGATCAATACCAGTTCATTCTTGACAATTATCGTATTATTGTATTCAAATCATCTTTCTTAGGCCTAAAGGCTCACCCAAGTGTTATTGGGGCCAGTGGCTCACTAAGATGATGATGAATTATCCCTACAACTTCAATAACCTATTGATTTGTGTCAGAATTAGAACAATTATAAGAATTAACTGATGCATCCAACTGAGATTATACAATTGACATGACTAGAAGACAGAAGATCATCATCTCCTATCTGTTATGCAAATATAAGCAAGGAGATTGAATAGAAAATGAAAAATCACAAAGAAACAGTGTAATAGAAATTGAATTATGATTTCTTGATACTCTCTTGACTGATCCAGGCCTAAAGGCTCACCAATCACTTTGTGATTGGGCCAGTGGCTCACTGGATTCAGTCAATTACTATTGATTAGGGTTATTAAAGAAAGAACAAGAAAATGCAGAAAAAGAAAATGTAAAAAGATAGAACAAATTCTTAAAGAAAAGTAGCAAGAACAGAAAAGAAATCAATTGACTGTTTAACTAGCTATATCAAAGTTCTAAATTCATTTACAGAAATTAAAAAGAATTGCCAATTGAATGCATGAACAACTAACCTCTCAATCTGAATAGCAATCTAAATCAATTGATTTCTTTGTAATCTCTCTTCTTCTTTGTAATTGGCGACTGCTAGTGTATATCCTCTCTCAATTGCTCTACTAATGGATGTATGGATATCTCTGTATGTATC
Organism: Schoenoplectus triqueter; assembly: GCA_964058805.1. NCBI lineage: Eukaryota > Viridiplantae > Streptophyta > Magnoliopsida > Poales > Cyperaceae > Schoenoplectus > Schoenoplectus triqueter. The sequence goes on from CAXKVV010002167.1 coordinate 359,649, forward strand.
TCCCTTTTTCACTGTTGCCAATTTTCAGTTTATATAGGCTAATTAGGCTGATTAATCACAATTGTGATTGGTTAATTGCCTTTCACTCGGATTGCCACCTTGGGTTCATCTTCACCCTCCATTCTAATTCAATTAACGGTCCAGATAAGTTTGTGTTTGTTGCTGCAGCCGTATAACCGTTTCTGTTAGGATTTTTGACTGTGCCGCGATTTGGTTTGACTCCACACTCTCAATTACTCACATAACTCAACTGACAAGCGGGCCCGAGGCTATTACTTGCTATTTAAACACTCCATGATCACTCTTAACGCCATTTCATTCATTCACCATTTCCAATTTCACTAATCCCTTTTCTGCCTCATTTTCTTCTTTTGATCAATTAGCATCTCACACCTCGAATTGCCTCACCAATTCATCTCCATTGGCGTCGCCTTGCCTCAAAGGATCCACTTTGTAGTGCAATTTGATCTCTATAGCGTCAATTCACCTTTTCTTATCAACTCAATTTCTGGTGATAACTCAACTCCACTTTTTGATCCCCTTTTTTCGTCTGTTGATTTGATAGCACCTACCATCCGATCGTCTAATCATCACCACTCGTTAGATCATCTTCAATCATGGTGAGGCGTCAAGGGAAACGGAAGGCGCGAGCTTTGCTAGGATCGGACAATGGCGAGAAGAAGAGGGAGGGAGAAGGCTCTTCGACTGGTTTGGGTGCACATGGCGCGCGTGGTCCAAAGCGCAGGGGAGAAGAGGAGCAGCGGCATAGAGCTCATGCACCAGGTTTATCTCTTTCTTATTCTCCTTTTAAATTCAGCTGCGTTGAACTGAATGAATAGGCTATACAGACTTGGTTCATAGCTTAACTATGCGCCTCTGCCTGCATCTCTGACTGTTGGGCCCCATTGTCAGATGTAAATGGGCTTAGGAGTAGCCATGTCAGCAATTTAGGATTAATTATGCTATTGTGGCACGTTTCTATTGGCTGTTTCATCTGATCTGGCAATATTCATACTAATCTCCCTGTTTAATCTTGCTGACTGTGTATTAATCTGTGAGTGACACATGGCACATAATAGGGCCCACATGTGTAGCCTTGGTCCAATGGCCTGCTGCCATGTGTAATAGCTGTGACTAAAATGGTGAGGTGGCTGGCTAGAAAAATGCCATGTGGCACAGCTGAGTTGATGTGGCTTGATATAGCTGTGCCATGTGGCTTAGGGTTGGGTGAGATGGCCTCCTCTGGTTGTGCCGTGTGGCACAGGGGGAGTGTAGTGGACCACTGGTGTGATGCCATGTGGCATAGGATGGGATGAGGTGGCCCACTGGCTGTCTGCCACGTGGCACTGAGGTGGGGCCCACCTGTCAGTGACTCATGCCAGGGTGGGGCCCACTTGCTGACATGGCCCAATGAGAGACTGCCACGTGGCACACCCTCTCTCTTCGATTATTTTATGCCTCCTGTGTTTCTTGTACCCAGTTTGTACCCAGAGCTGCTGTTATCCCCAACTTGCACCCAGGATTGATCTGATCAAATCTCAGCCTTTGATTATTCTATTTATTCTGCCTTTATTTCCCTTGAATTTATTCTGATAGCTCCACTTATCCAAAAATCATGAAAATTTCACCAAAAATCCCTAATTTCATGATGATCATCCCTGTAATTTTTAATTCCATTTTTGCCCTTGCCTCTCTGAATTAAAAATTCTTTTATTCATAAAACCCTATTATTCCTTATGAATTAATCCCTGATCTCAACTATAGCTCAATGTCTCTGCCAATTATCTCTCTCTTGCAGAAACCACCCTAACTAAATACCAATTAGACTTATATTGATATTTATTAGGGCTTGATTTGATCAAATGCTGACTACTTATCAGCAATTAATACAAATCTAGACTTGATCAGATGGTTGCTCCCAGCTTTGGCACCTGATCAGTCTTGTGAAATTGACTTTCAATCCCTTAACATGAGGGTGATTTGATCAAAGAACTGACTACTTATCAGTGATTGACACAAATCAAAGCATGGTTAGGTGGTTGCTCGCAGCTTTGGCACCAGGTCAGCCTTGAAAGCAAAATCACATTTGGAATTTCTCATGATTAGTTGCATCAAAATGCTAGCTTGACATTGACATCATTTCATGTAGTATAGGGATTATACTGCTTCAGCTCCTTCCTAGGGTTAGCTTCAAAGGCAGATTTCTAGGGTTCAATTCTGACCCTCTTCAATAGGTCACTGAGGTGTGGGGTCCACCTGTCAGTGAAAATGGTCACATGGGTGACTCATCAGATAGGCTATGCTATTAGGTTCATCTGCAAGGGGCTGCCAGGTGGGTCCCACTTGTCAGAAAAAAATATAATCAAATGGCTGACCCATCAAGAGATCTTCTCTCTCCTAAATCTCCCGAGGGTCAGCCACCTCAAATGAGCAGAAGGTGGCTGGGTATTTATATCCTTGCTCCATATTTAGGATTTCCTTGTGGGATTAATGCTTAACCTCTGTTCCGGGTTAGTTAGCTTTCTTAACAAAATAGGCTAGGTCCATGTCATTGGAGCTGCTCATAAGGGACTGCCATGTGGGTCCCACTTGTCAGAAAAGATAAAATCACATGGTGACACCCAAGAGGTCTCCTCTCTCCCTCGATCTTCTTGGGTGTCACACATGCTGAGTGGATAGAGAATAGCGGGGTATTTATACTCTTCACTTTGCGCTCAGCATTCCATTGTGGGACTAATGGATTTGTTCCGGGGTTATGCAGCGACTTTTCCTGATCAGTGGGCCACCTTTCCACTGCTCTCTCTCTTCCCCCCTTTTCTTATGATTTATCATTATTCATCAATTTATTTCATTTATTCATCCATTCATCCTTGAAACTTTTCAAGGGTAAACAAAGAGCCACCCACCAAGACGAGTCTTGAACGCTCGAAAGGCTTGTCTTGGTGCATTATTCCTTATTATTCATCATTTCATTTCTCATGACGTCTTCTCTTCTTCGGGTATTGTAGTTTTATCTCATGACGCCATTCCGCGTCGCCCCTTGAGTCATTATCATTCTTTTTACGAGGATCCCAGCGATTGGACTCCTCTCGTCTCAGCCATCCGAGCGACTCCTGTCTACCCGCGAGGCGGCGGTTTATTTTTCAGGGATGATCAGCCTCATGACATCATGCCCCTTCAGCCCTTAGGCGTTGCTTCCATAGCTCCTTTGACACATCTCCTGGGCAAGGAGATTATCGACGGGGAGGCTCACAGGTGGACTACTGCTCCCTTCATCACTCCCTTAGAGTGCCATGGATATCAGCTAGAGTGGACCCGGTATGTGCTCATGCGGGAGGGGACTCTGCTCAGGCGAGCCGGGATATATGACTCGGTTTTCTTGTCGATGTTTCATTATCATATCGACACACCCTGGCTACGGGCTTTTTGTGAGAGGTGGAACTATTCCACCAACACTCTATTCATTGACGATCGGGAGCTGACTCCGACCCTCCTAGAGATACAGCAGTTGACCGGGCTGCCGATCTTCGGTCATTTCTATGACGAGTTCATGGTCTCGCCCGCTGACTCGGGGGACTTCACTCGATTCCCGCCTTCTTTGCATAGGATTTATGAGATTTACCATCATTTACGGAGGGGGCATCCCGGAGTTCCGTTCAGACATTGGATCGCCTATTTCACCGATCGGGTCCACACTCGCCCTACGGGTCTGGCTTCCACCAGAGATCCATTTGGTACAGGTCGGCTCGAGATTCATCATGACGGCCCTATCCCATCTCAGGATACCCTGTGTTCACATGATGTAGATCGGGAGACTTATTTGACAGCTTTCATTTCTTGGTGGATTTGCTACTTCTTATTACCTAGCTCTCCCGCATACACCATTCGGCCCTCGGTGTTCGTTATGGCGAGCCTGATCGCGCGTGGCGACAGGATTTCTTTGGCCGTGCCTATACTGGCCAACATTTATAGGTGCCTCCGCGGTCTGACTTCATCTCGTAGTCCTTCACAGTGCCAGGAGCTGATCCCGTGGCATCTGATTAGCGGATGGCTCCATTTGCATTGGTCAGGCTCATATGATCCCGGCATGGCGGTCACGCTACGAGATCGTCTACCTTTATTGAGTGACTTAGCTGGGGTGCAGCCGGCTTCATTGACTCCGGAGGCTGCCCGGTATAGATTCTTCAGGAGCCGGGACCATCTGCGCTTCTCTCGAGACAGGTCAGTGGCCCGTGGGGCAGCTAGGGTTACCGACAGGATGGTGATTGATGGCAGGGTTCCCTCTTCTGACCCCTCTAGCATTCGAGCCAGGCCTATTGATTTGGAGTACCTGATCAGTATTCGTCAGGGCTTTCTTCCTCTCAGATTGGGCGATCATATGTTCATCGAGCCCTATTCGCCACATCGATGCGCACATCAGTTTGGCTTGGATCAGGATATTCCAGCGCCTCTTCTCCGCCCTGTATCACTGGCGGCCGATTTGGAGGGTATCGGATGGTGCTACACTCACCTCTTCCGACTAGGCACGGGCACTTGCTATCAGATGGTATCCACCTCTAGGACTTCCACCTTCACGAGGCGTTATCAGCAGTGGTATTATGAGACCATTCGCTCTTACCAGTCGTATACTCCTCCGGTGGTCGTCCGGAGTACATGTCCGCGAGATGGCCAGCCTCTATTAGATGGCACCGTTTCGCGTGATCGCAGCCCTTTCCCGGCCATTGCCGCAGAGCCTGTCGACTTTCAGGGTTTAGACAGCCGGTTTTCTCATGCTCCTGTTAGGACCATTCTCACAGGTATGCTTCATCACCCTTTAGGTTATTTCCTTTTGATAAGCCTTATCTCATTTCGACCAATTCTTCTTTGATTCAGAGCTGGCTTATGAGTGTGATCACGCGGAGCCTGGGTTCTCGGTCCCTCGTCCACGAGTAGTTGGCGTTCATTCTCAGCCACATGTCGAGCCACCGGCTCTAGCTACTATGGGGAGGGATCGAGACGGTGCCTCTCAGCCGTCTTCTCCATCTCCTTTTTCTTCTTCCACTCCGGGTGATTTTCTTTACTGACTCGCCTATCCTTATTCGGGCGCACTTCATTTACACCTCTGATTAGAGTTTATTTTTCAGCTCGTGGGACATCTCCTGTGGAGGCCGCCCGAGATGACATCATAGCAGATCTATCGGCGCCTGCGAGCACTGCTATTCCAGGGTTTTGCACCGACCTTGCCGTCGCAGGTTCGTGTGCTTTATTTAATACCTAGTTGCCAGCATGCACTAGTATTTTCATTCTTACATGTATATTTTACAGACCCTGAGGCCGATGACATGGCGTCTCCTCACCGCTCGGAGCCTTTCTTCCATGACGGTCCTGCTTCACCGTCGATTTTGCTGGTACCCACTGGAGATGGTGACTCATTTGATGTGATTCTGGGGCCAGTGCTCACTCTTGCATTACCAGAGGAGGCTTCTTTAGAGCAGGGGAGTCCATTGGCTGTCGAGCCCGCAGGCGACGAGCCATTACTGATCGAGGGAGGGCCATCTCATACTTCTTCATCTCCCGACGTGCAGCCTCTCATGGCCACAGATGGCAGAGCCTCGACTGAGCGGGTTGCAGTCGATTATGACTCGGAGTTGGAGGAGGGTTGGCTGGTGGAGCAGCTATTCCACAGCCCAGAGATGGAGATTCCGGCTGGCGAGGGTCTCGCTGAGCCTCATGCTTCCTCCGGTACTTTATATTTCTTTTATCATTTGCCCGTATTTTACTTTTCATGTACTTATGCCTTCCATTTTATTTTTGCAGCCGGGTCTAGTGCACCTGCAGGTCCTCCTGAGGCGACCGACATCCCTATTCCCGATTCAGTCCCGCCGGTCTCGGGCGACGAGACAATAGGTTAGATCTTCCCTTCCTTCTATTTCTTCTTAGGTTATAACAATTTGTCTAAACCATTTATTTTACTTGCAGATGTTTCATCTAGGGATGTGCAGCTTGCCTTGGCCGCGCTAGGGGATGCACTCCGAGACACCTTCTTCGGAGGCTACCCGCTAGATTTTGAGATTCTGGGTTCTCTGCCCGGCGGCTTCTCCTTCGATTGGTATAGGCTGATGCGGGATACTATTGCGCCAGCTCTACTCATTGCACCTCGTCTCGAGAGCACTTTCATTTCCAGGAGGTGTGAGGAGCTACTTAGGGCTTACCAGGATGCGAGCTCTCTCGTATATCAGCGCGAGTTGGAGATTCATGAGCTGCGCAGACATTTGGAGGCCGCTCGACTCCGCTATCTTCAGCGGCTCTCTTCTTGTGCCACTCTCCGCTCCATGGGAGTTAGTGGTGGGCCCGCTCGATTGCTCGTGCAGGAGCTAGAGGACCACAGATTATCGGTGGAGGGCTTCTCCCGACATCTAGCGGGACGTCTCCCAGAGCTGCAGATTCACGCGAGTGCTCGGGATAGTGCCTTCACTCAGTTCTTGGACTTCGAGGCAGCTTCGGAGGAGGATAGGCACTCTCTCCATACTCATTTGGAGACCATCAGCACCGTGCTATTAGAGTTGGAGTCCCGCTTTTTGGGCCCATAGATTGCACTTTTTATTTCTTCTTTCTCCTTTTCTTTTTGCCATACTTGATATAGGATGTGTTGACATTTATCATTTTGATCTCTTGTTGTGGATGATGCTTGCCTTTATTATTATTATCCCTTCATCGCTTCCTCTGCAGCGCGAGGAAATATTTCATCCATTCATGTTGTGCACCTCCAATCTTATTTGCAAAAGCGCCCTATTACAACTGCTTCATCCTTTCGCAGCGTCTAAACATAATAAAAGGAAAATCTTATAACATCCTATTACATTCATTCTATGCATGTTCATGCAATACAAACTCAAGTAACCGTGGTATTTTACGGATACCGAACCTGTCTGTATTGACCTCTAGGCCGGGTACAGAATAAACCCGTTTATCCCTTTATTACTGATGGATAAACTTACCAGTACCAATTGGATTATGGATGCAATTGATAACACCATTTTGTGGATGCTCCTTATATATTTAATTGACTTTTATTTGTGGAAGCTCACCCACTCTCCCCTCATTTGTGCACCGTTGCGTGCTAAAGTGGAAACTCACGTTCACTCATCTCCACTCAATTTGTTTTGTGGGGGTACTACCCTCAAACATCCATCACGCATCCCTGCGAGACAGGCTTTCATCGGGTAGGTCCGCTCTCCATGACCTGAGTCACTTCTTTAAGCGAATTACTTTATTTGACACTGAATGTCGGGCAAAAGCATAAACCCTTAACCTGACCCCTCCATGATCTATTTTGGGATTAGAAACAGATCACCTCCTTGGGCGTGTGGTACTTTTGCGGATGAATGTACCCAACCTGGTTTTTTATATTTTAGCTACCCTCAAACATCCATCACGCATCCCTGCGAGACAGGCTTTCATCGGGTAGGTCCGCTCTCCATGACCTGAGTCACTTCTTTAAGCGAGCCGCTTTGTTTAACATGAAATGTCGGGTACAAGCGTAAACCCTTAGTCTGACCCCTCCATGATATGTCGTGGGATTATGACACACCATTTCTTCGGGCGTGTGGTGCTTTTACGGATGAATGCGCCCAACCTGGCTTTGTATAACACTCGTGGTGTCGGGGACAAAGGTGGCAACCCCTTATTGAAAATGTTTTATTATTTTTATTTATTTTTATTTTTTTTTTTTATTTTTTATGAGTAGGAAAGTAAGTTTTTATTGTTTTACATATATATCCTTTTATTTTATTAGAAGAGGGCAAATTTTTGTTATTAGTGATACATGCTACTAATAATACGAGAGTTATTTATTTACATGCCCTCAGAAGCGACTATTTACTAGCCACCAATTTGCTCGACCTATCCTTTGACTTGCGCCGCAGGCGACCAATATGAGCAACTTTCGTCATTGGGCAACAGATAGTTTGAGGGACAAACTGCAAACCCTGCCCATTTTTGTGTTTATTCTGTATCAAATGGACAAACCCAGTGGTATTTGTATTGTGAGCCCAAACACCAAAGCTCTCGCCTTACATTCTCGCGTGGTTTTGGCGTTGTATTCCCTTATTCTATTTTTTATTTTGTTGTAGGGCTAAATGTGTTTGTGTGGTTTTGGATTTTTGGATGCATTCTATTTACAGATGCACTAGTAGGGTTTTTGGGATTTTATATGCAAAAGTGGAGGTTAGACATGGGTTTGTGTTTCGTGCACGTGTGTGTAAACGAACACTTATTCCCTCCTTATTTATTTACAATAGATACTACTCTGTCGGCCCCGCTCCAGGCTATGTGTAGTACTTCTTCAGATATCGCCCATTAATCGGTGGCATGGGCCTTTCACCTTCATGGTCTATGAGTTGGTATGCGCCGCCCTCGTATACCTTCTCAATTACATATGGCCCTTCCCAGTTCGGGGAGAATTTCGGGCCGATGTGCCGGCCAATGATCGGCCTTTTAAGAACAAGAACAAGCTCTCCTTGTTGAAATGCCCTGACTCGCGCCATTTTGTCATATGCCCTTGCCATTTTTGCCTGATATATCTCAAGGTTCTGCTGGGCTATTAATCTTTTCTCGTCCATGGCATCCAATTCGTCCAATCTAAGTTGTTGGCATTCATCCATGGTCATATCGTTTTGCATAGCCACCCGCAATGACGGTAATTCCACCTCAAGAGGGAGGACGGCTTCAACCCCAAAAGCCAGAGAATACGGGGTAGCTTGCGTAGGCGTTCGATATGTGGTCCGATAAGCCCATAATGCCTCTTGTAGACGATTATCCCAGTCTCGTTGGTTGCCGTCTACGGTCTTCTTCATGATGTTGATTAGGGTTTTGTTAAAGGCTTCGGCCAGGCCGTTGGCTCTCGGGTTGTAAATGGACGAGAATCTCCAATCAATGTTAAATTGCTCCGCCAGGGCATAGACTTTGGAGCTCTTAAAGGCCGTCCCGTTATCGGATATTATCCGTTGCGGCGTACCGAATCGGTAGAGGATGTGCGTCTTAAAGAACTTGACCACATCGGATGCTTTGACTTCTTTGAGCGGGATGGCTTCGGCCCATTTTGTAAAGTAATCTGTCGCCGCCAGGATGAACCGGTGACCTCTCGACGTCGGAGGGTCTATGGGCCCCACTATGTCTGTGCCCCACATATTAAATGGCCAGGATGCTACCGTGGGGTGCAACGGGTTTGGCGCTTGATGTATAAAAGGGCCATGTATCTGGCACATGCGGCACTTCTTTGCATGCTCTTCACAATCAGCCACCATCGTGGGCCAATAATATCCCATTCGCTTGATCTTTAACTTCATTTTCGGCCCAGACTGATGTGCTCCGCATAGTCCAGAATGAACTTCTTTCATAACTTGCCCGGCTTCAGGCCCTGATACACATCTTAGCCATAACTGATCATAAGATCTACGGTATAGCGTATTGCCCACATATGCATACCGTAGTACCCGCTTTCTTAGTTGATCAGCTATCCTTTTATCTTTAGGGAGGGTGCCATGCCGGAAATATTCAATGAATGGCTGTCTCCAATCATCGTCTTCAGTTATCATTGCTTCTTGGCATTCCATTTTTTCTAGCCCGGCATTTTCATTACTCGCATCATCTGTTATTTGACACAATGATAATGGTCTCCTATTGCGGACGATGATGTGGATTTCCGGTTCTGTTGGTTCACCCAGCTCCTTGGCGAGTTTGGCCAACGCATCTGCTTCACCATTCACGGCCCTCGTGACCTTCTCGATGGACACGTACGGGATTTTCTTCATTAGTTCCATGGCCTTTTGGTGATATTGTATTAGCTCCGGCTTTAGGACCTTATATTCGCCAATTATTTGATTTATGATCAACTGTGAATCCCCAAAGATACGCACAGCCTTGATTTCCAGCTCCAATGAAAGCTCTAGTCCGGCGATGAGTGCCTCATACTCTGCTTCATTATTTGTACATGGTTCGGTTAAAGCCAGAGAATGTCGTATTATCCCGCCCTCCGGGGTTACGAAGACTAGTCCTGCGCCAGCTCGCACAGTTGGGACTCCCGGGCCCGCGATTGGCTTGATTGAAGAAGCACCATCAAAGTACATCTCCCATATAGGACTTCCTTCTTCAACATGTAGGGTTTCCTCATCAGGGAAGTCACATTTTAATGGGGAGTCGTCTTGGATCGGGTGTGCAGCCAGGAAATCTGCTAGCGCCTGCCCCTTTATCGCCTTTTGCGGTGTATAGGTGATGTCGAATTCAGTGAGGATGATAGCCCACTTGGCCAACCTCCCCGTTAGCATTGGCCGAGTCATCAGATACTTGAGAGGGTCCACCTTGGATATTAAAATGATTTTATGGGCCAGCATGTAGTGCCTCAACTTCTTCACCGCGAAGATTAGGGCTAAACAATGCTTCTCAATCGGTGAATACCCGTGCTCTGCCCCCACCATCATGCGGCTTAAGTAATACAGCGCATTTTGGTTACCATCCTGATTTTCTTGTGCCAACAAAGCTCCCAAGGATCCATCCAGGGCGGTTGTATATAGAATGAGTTCCTTCCCGGGTATGGGCGCCGCCAATACTGGAGGGTTGAGCAGATATGCCTTGATTTCTTCAAAGGCTCGCTGGCACTCGCCATCCCACTTAAACGGGATATTCTTCTTAGTCAGCCGGGTGAAGGGTTGGATTTTACCCGATAGGTTGGCTATGAACCGCCTGATGTACGCCAATTGCCCTTGCAAAGATCGCAATTGTTTTAAATTCTTTGGCGGGGATAATTCAGTGATTGCTTTGATCTTGCCCGGGTCTATCTCAATTCCCCTGTGGCGTACTACAAACCCCAGAAATTTACCAGATGATACCATAAATGCGCATTTCAACGGGTTTAATTTGAGCGCATGTTCTCTTAGGCGGTTGAAAACGACCTCGAGGTATTGGAGGTGTTCTTCATATGACATAGCCTTGATGACTAAGTCGTCCACATAGCACTCAACTATCTTGTGGATCAGATCGTCGAATATTCTCGTCATCGCCCGTTGATAGGTGGCTCCCGCATTTTTGAGCCCAAACGGCATGACTTTGTAACAATATATGCCAATCGGCGTGCGGAATGCCGTATGCCTCTCATCTTCTGGCGCCATTTTGATTTGATTATAGCCCGCATAACCGTCCATGAAGGAGAAGACTTCATAGGAGGATGTGTGGTCAATTATGATTTCGGTTACTGGGAGCGGGAAATCATCTTTAGGGCACGCCTTATTTAGGTCCCGAAAGTCCACACAGATGCGGATCTGCCCATTTTTCTTCTTAACCGGGACAATGCTAGCCACCCATTCTGGTGTTTCTTCTTCCCGTATGAAACCGGCGTCGATGAGTTTCTTTGTCTCTTCCACGACCTTCTCTTCGAGTTCTATTCTCATTCGCCTCGGCGCTTGTTTAATTGGCTTGAAGGTTGGATCAATTTTTAAGTAATGGACCGCCACGTTGGGATCTAATCCAGGCATTTCTTTATAACTCCAAGCGAAGCAGTCCATGTAGCTTCTAAGGAATGTTTTCAACCTGTCAGCCACCTCTTCCGGCAAAGACGCGCTTATGAAAGTTGGTCGTGGGTCTTCTTCCGTCCCCAGATTAATTTCCGCTAACTCATCGACCGTATTAGGCTCCTTTTCTAGCTGCTTCAAAGCATTTTTCAGGACCGGGGTATTATCCTCTTCTGTTTTATTGTCTGGCATTTCGACAGAAGTCATACAGCAGCTCTCTTTCATACGGTACTCGTCGAGAGACCCCTCAAAACATGCTGCGTCATCGCAGTTATACCCTAATCCCCGGGTGTATTTTATTTTACCATCCAGGCCCAGGACTTTATTCTGGCCGCCATTCCAGAGTTCATCAAAGCGCTTGGCCTCGGCCTTGGATATGTCTCTCAGACATTTTGCCCTTTTCGCCAATTTATATAGCTCCTTTCCAAAGGGATGAGATGCAACATCACCGCTCGTTGCATTCTCTGATTCTTGTTCTATCACCCACTTCTTCCAAGTGTTGTGATCAGGATTCTTCAGAGACTGGGTTGAATCGCTCTGATAGAAAATTATAGCCTTGTGGATGATAATCTTCCCTTTGAGGCGCTCTACCTTTGCCGGCACAACAAAGGTCTTTAGGGTTTGGATGTGGTTCACCTCCCTTGGTATAAGGCCTTTAAAATGCCTTTCGGGAACCACAGTAATCTCCAGCGCTGCCATCTCTTCTTCTATTTCAATGTTCATGACTGAGTTGGAGCGGTAGATTTCTTTGATCGGCTTACGTCTCGCAGCCTTAGGTTTACTAGGTACGGGAGTGTGCGAGATCGTATAAGCAACCCCTTTGCCCTTGTTATTCAGGTTATGCGGAGCTGGGTCTTGTTGAAAGCTCTTCGGGAGTTGTATTGTCCCGTTTCTATGCCCTTCTTCTATTAGGTCTTTGAATACCCAACACTCTTCAATAGTATGACCCAATATGCGATGATAAGGGCAGAATTCGCCTTCGCCGGCTCTTTCTATGTCTGCGGGTCTTTTACAGGCGGGAAGTGTCAATCCGCTCTTTAGGGCCTGCTCAAATATCCGAGCTGTTTTATTTCTCAGAAAAGAGTATGGTTTACTCTTCTTGACCTTGAGAGTCTGCATGACGGTCGATTGTTTAGTTTTCGTTTCTTCCCCCTTCGATTCATCTACTATGACAATTACCCGCTTGCCGCTATCGGGTGCTTGTCTTTCGGGGGTCCCGGAACGGGGTTCGCTCGTCATTTCTTTGAGCAGCTCGGAATTATAAATCGCGGTTTGCAGGTTTTCAATCATTATCATGATTTCATTGTGTTGCGTCTTGATATCCTGCATCACTTCCCATTGTTCAGATACCTCTCTCCTATTATTTTCAACTTGGTGCCTTATTTCGTCGATTGCATTCCAGACGCGACCTTCGAAATTTTCCCGCCATGAGCGTTCTTCACTTATAGGCCTCGGCCTAACCGGGTTATCCCTTCCACCACCGGATCCCGTGTTGATCATAAATGACTCCTCACTTTCATTATCTGTTTCGGGCCCTTTATATGGCTTTTTGAGGATGTGATAGATGATCTCTTCGTCAGATTCCTCTTCCCAGGGTTGACGATCATGGCCAGATTCTTCTTCCGAGGTGGTATTGTCCGAATTGTTAGAATCTTCGGAGTCTTCTCCCGAAGTTGCCTCTATGATCTGAATTTGAGGGGTGTTGGCAGGCTTAAAATTGAAAACGACCTCCTCCTCAGAATCACTTGACTTGATTTCGCTCGGCTTTATTTGGGCCTTATACGCAGCCACCTGTTTGAAGCGGAAGGTTGCTTCTTTACCCGACTTTCTTCCGGGTCTTTGGGCTCGAGCACCTCGGGGTTTAATGTTAAATTTGACCTCTTCTTCTTCTCCAGATGAGGTATCAAATTTAGGGCCTTTATTGAAGGATTTCTGACCTGCTTTTGTTATAGGCCGGCTCGGCGCCACAGCGGATTTAGGCAGAAAATACTGGGCGTCATTGAACTTAATCTCATGCACCCCGAATGGCTTGACATCTCCGTCAATTCTCTTTTGCTTACCATTCTCGATATATTTCAGGCATTGGTGCAGAGTAGAGGGTATGACCTGATTGCTGTGAAGCCACGGGCGACCCAGCAACGCCCGATAAGAGGTTTCAGCGTCAATGACATAGAATTTAGTAGGCGCTTTTAGGCTTCCGCATTGCAGGTTCAGAGTTATAGCTCCCAGGGCCTTTTGGGAGTTTTGATTAAAGCCATGAATAATCACCTTTTCATCAGATAGATTCTTCACATCTAAGGTGATAGTCTTTAAGGTTTTAAGCGGCATGATATTGATCGAAGACCCTGCGTCGACCAGGATGCGGCCAATCTTCTGCCCTCCGCAGTTTCCGGTGATGTATAGCGGGCGGTTATGGTCGACGGTGCCTATTAGGAGGTCGTCGTCCGTGAAATTTATACAGGCGGCCCGTTTGGCGGTGAATAAGGCTTCTTGCATATTTTGCTCTACAAAGTATGACTTGTACTTCTCAGGATCTTGCAAGGCCTGAATTAGAACCTCCCTTAGGTCTTGTGACATCATCAATGCGTCAAATATGCTTAATAGTGCTGGAATTTTACGCAGATGTGCCAACACGTTATATTCTTCGCCCGTCGACCGGGTCTTTTCTGGGTTCTTGCTTGGGTTCTCGACCTCTTTACCTTTATTTAGGGCCTTATCCTTTCCTTTATCGGAATCCTTGGGAGCCTGTCTCTCGGGTATATAAGTCCCGGACCGGAGTACGGCTTTACATTCTTCATTCTTGGTCCCAGAGGTGCTTGCTTCCCCTTCGTCATTTGGGAAGAACATCTCCTCTAATGTTGGCATATCTTCATCGTGAGAAGAATATACCATGTTGCACGAAGCACCCCAGATCTCTTCGCTTTCCTCTTTATTTATTTCTTCATTCACATCTTCCTTCTTTTGACCTAGGGTTAGCTTCTCCCAGTCTTCTTTGGAGATGAAATGTTGAAGGGTGATCACCTCAGGACTGCCCTGCTCGTACTCTTCAATCTTGTTCTTTTTGGACTTGTTGTTTCTATGCTTCTTTTTCTTCTTAAGAACCTGGTTTTGGCTCTGGTCCACCTTATAATATACCCTGGGTTTTGGTGGGACCACTGGCGTGATGTCGTCCTTCCATTTCATGCCAGGTTCTTTCTTAAGGGCTTTAAGCATTTTAATTGATTTCTTCGATAGGTGCGTAGTCCATTGTTCTTCTTGGTCTTCGCTTAATTGGCCCGGGACTTCCTCTTCCTCGTGAGAGATCGTGTTGGCCTGCTCATGTGCTGATGGGCTTTGCAAGAACCCTTTTGGTAAAGTAATTTCACCATTCTTGTATGCCTTTTCGACCCAATCTTTGAAGACCCAGCAATCTTCAATTGAATGCCCTATTATTCTGTGGTATGGGCAAAAGTTGGGTTCGTCTGATTTATCAGCATCCTCCGGGCGTTTACTGGCCGGCAGGGTTAGACCATTCTTCAGTGCCCCTCTGAAGATTTGGGCAACTTTATCTTTCCTGAAGGAGTACGGTTTAGATTTCTTTTGTTTAAGGGATTCAAAACTCCGTGAACTCCCTCCTGGATTGGGCCTGGGTCCCTTATTATAATTGTTGCCATTTGTGCTACTGCTGCCGCCTTGGGTGTCTGTGTTGGCAACTATCTTATCTTTTAGCGAGGTGAATGCCACTTTGGTTTCAGCTCGGGCCCCTCGTTGCGGCCTATTATTCATAAAGTTCGGCACAGTGTGCGGTGACATCCTTTCCATATTGGATACCGATCTGAGCAAGTCTTTGAATGTGTTGACCTTTGTCACACCCAGAAGCATGCCCATCCACCCGTCAATGTTCTTCATGATTAGGTTGACGGCCTCATCTTCAGTTAATGTGCGGTCGCATTTGATGCTGAGGTTCCGCCATCTGTTGATAAAATCTGTCATTGACTCCCCTTTCTTGGGTTTAGTACTTGCCAGATCAGCTATGTTTATTTTGTCAGACACCATGACAAATCGTGCCCTAAACGAGTCCGCCATCTCGTCCCAAGTCCTGATGCTGTTGTTTTCCAGCGAATAATACCATTGAAAGGCGGTTCCCACCAAGCTTTGGGGGAATTGTCTTAACAACAGTGCATCATTGCCGCCCGTGTTGCCGCACGAGGCTACAAAGTGGGCCAGGTGTTGTTCGGGGTTCAGGTCTTTATTGCCTTCCCCGGAGAAGGTCCTGAAGCGGGGGATCACATACCCTTTAGGATATTCTTCCAAGTCATATATGGCAGGGTATGGATGTCCACAGTTTTTAACGGGAGGGATAGCGTATCCACCTCCAGCTATCTGCATTTGCTGTGCAATCATGGCTTGAATCTCTTTCCGGGATATTCCCGTTGGTTCAGCCTCCACTTCTATGGTTCTGTGTGGATGGGGTTTAGAATCGACAGGTTGTTTTCCCTTATGATTGCTTTTGGTACTGTGGACTCCTTCTTGACGGGAGCTACCAGCTTTGAAGTTGGCGTCTTGTGATTCTTGTAAGGATTTGACCGCCTTAATCAGTTCTTCATTTTGCTTTAGCATGGTAGCGATTAGCTCCCGTTGCCTAATCAGCTCTTCATCCCGTGCCTCGATGTGGCCTTTTAATATTTCAATTTCATCGATAGGCATTTCGGGACGTGCCTCAACGTCATCTTCGTTGTCGAAAAGATCAGGGTTTTCATTATGGTCTTCCCCTTCCCTGCTATTGCCTTCGGGGTTGACTCTCTTGGGAGGTCTCCCTTTTCTACCATTATTTTTGTTGGTATTGGTGACGTGAGCTTGATTAGGCGGGGACTGGTCATCCTGGACCATATTCACCTCTCCATCAGTATCTGGGTCAGTGTCGTAGCTTATACTGATGGTGTTGACTGAGAAGTGCTCTTCATAGCGAGTGGTTCTTCTTTTCTTCTTTGCTTGGTCAGGGGCAGTTATTTTTAAACTATTGAGTGGTATTCTCGAGCCTAATCGGCTGAATACACTCTTCTGGCCTAAGCGGTTGAACACGCTCTCGGGCGGAGCGTTGGACCTGCCGGCCTTACTGGGCTGGGTTTGAGATTGGGGCTTTGTTGGCTGGGAACCCTTCGGGACCCACACCTGCTGGATGCTAGGTGTTGCCTTTGGTATAGACCTCCTTGTGTTCGGAGTGGAGGCAATGACTTGCGGCTGAGCCATGCCTTGAGAGTGATCGGGGCGGGAGACGTATTGTCTCGACCTAGCGTTCTTGACGCTCTTCCTCTGTTTGAGGGCCCTGTGAGCCTTGTAGATGGCTTCTGCAGGGGTTTGAGACTTATCCTGGCGGCGCTGAGGCCTTTGAGTTGGGCGAGGTGTGGGCTTAGGCACCTCCCATGCCTGGCGGAGCTGGCCTGTGGCTGAGTTCTTAGCCACTATGCGGAGTGCCGTAAATTTGTTGGAGACTGGGATAGCTGGCCTAGCCACCAGCTGGTTTTGGTATGCATCCAGGGCCCTCTTCCTGGATGCTTGAGAATTGCGGGCAGTTTGGGCAGCGACCTTTGGGGCTGTCCTTTTGGACGGGCGCCTTCTCCTCTTTGGGGAGGTAGTAGGAGAGGCCATGATATTGTTTGAGATGCCCTTAGGAGTCAGGGTGATCGATTCTTCCTCCTCGTCCGGGATGGAGATCCGGACGGTTGCGGGAGTGATCGTGGCCACTGGAGCTGGGCCGTAGATGGTGAGTTCTTGCGGGATGGTCCCGAAGAACATGAAGAGCTTGCCTTCTGGGCTCTGTGCAGGTGTGACAGTGTAGGGAGCAAGGTTGAAGTTTCCGAAGAATGCCATTTCCTGCAAAACAAAAACACTTGAAAATTATTAGTCATTTTAGCACATAGAAGACCACTTGTATCTCTTAAGTATTCTATTTGCCTCTCTCTTCCAGAGATAAGAGGAGAATCTAGGTCCCACTGGGCGTGCCAGATCCTGTGCGACCCTTTTTCGCGCGCCGCCGCACCGCCGCCGGGCGATGGGTTCTGCGGAAGAAGGACACGGAGATCCCTCCCGAGCGTGCATCTGCCGGATGTCGGCCGATTCTGCCGATTAGAGATATTTGGATGCACATTCAGGGGGTTTTTAGTGATTGTGAGTTCTTGTAGATTCCGGTGGGCGCAAGCCCCCACCGTTAATTACCCTGGGCTACGAACCTCGAGGCACCTCTGGATCTTTGAAAGAGAGAAGCAAATAGTATAGTTAAGAGATGGGCAAGTGGTCGTCTAAGTTTATAAAAATGGATCTACGGAAGATGAACCTACCAACAGACCGGTTCAATCTATGGAAGACAAACCTACAAACAGATCGGTTTTGTCTTATGGGGGACGAACCTACAAACAGACCGGTTCAGTCCATGCCACCTCGAGATGTAACCTTACCAACAGACCAGGTTAATCTCTTCATAGGGGCTTGAGGTGAGTCTACATACAGACCGACTCGACCTCCGTTGATCTAGAAGATAAACCTACAAACAGACCGGTTCAATCTTAACTAGTCAACAACCAATCACACAAAATACAACTCGAAGCACTGAGCCGGTTGATCTTGAGGTTGGTGAATCAGGAGAAGGGTGGCTATGGCCCACGTATTTCTTCTCACTGATCTTCTAGATCATGAATTCGTAGCACTAAGCCGATTCATAAACCTAGGAAAACACAATTGCACACAATGTCAAACATGAAGCGCTGAGCCAGTTCAACATTGAGGCATGTGTTAGTGAAGGAACCTACCTACAGAACGGTTCACATTCACTGTTTTGTGGATGAATCTACCAACAGACCGATTCAATCTCACATTCTCGGGGAATGAGTCGGGAGACAAACTCGTCGGCGGACGAGTTCAGTCTTACCAGCTCAAATGGTCATGAATTACTTGTTCATGACACCGAGTCATTAAGATGTCATTTCGCTCGGACATCGTAATGTTCTTCATCTTCAAAGTCGACATATCTCTCCATGCTGATGTCGTGGCTTTGGTCATTCTTCGGTGAGCGTCAAGATGTTCTTGTCTCGACTAGCCATTCTATATGTTGCATTACTTGTGCAAAATCACTATATTGCCCTACACCCCTTGTGTGAGCGTATTCAATCATGAGTTACTTGCTCATGACAGCGAGTCATTAAGATGTCACCTATCTAGGACATCGTAATGTTCTTCTTCTTCAGAGTCGATATATATCAAGTGTCAAGATGTTCCTGTCTCGACGTATCTCTTTATGCTGCTATCGAAGCCTTAAGCATTCTACGTTAGGATGTTCTTGTCTCAACGTATCTTATTCTTCATCAAGTGTCGAAATGTTCTTGTCTCGACGTATCTTCTCATGTTATTATTGCAACCTTAGTTATCCTCCGTCAAGGTGTTCTCGTCTTGACTAATCAGTCTAAATGTGTGCAAATATTCATATGTGGCTCTACATTCCTTATGTGAGCATATTCATTCAAAAATGCACAAAGTCTATTATAATATCTTCCATTATTATTTTTTTTATTATGAAGATGCATTTATTATTATTATTATTATTATTATTATTATTATTATTATTATATTTATTCTATTTATCTATGTAGAAAATTATTTGCAAAAATAATAAGAAAAAGGGGTAGCTATTAACTTAGAACTTTATTTATATTTTTGGGATTTTTATAATAGCTAAAATAGTAGAATTTTATTTTTATTATTTCTAAACTCTATTTATTCTATAGAAAATCACTTACTAAAATAATAGAAGATAAAATGGCAATGATTTTATTTGTATATTTTTAATGTTTGTAATAGCTAAAGTAATAGAATTTTATTATTATATTCTATTATATTGAAATACTATTCATTATGTAAGAATCATTTACAAAATTAAAAGGTGGTTAGCTATACTATTTTACCATTATTATTTTTATTATTATATTTTTTATTATTATTACTTTTTTTCTAATATCTATAATAGCTAAAAGAAATCATTACTAATATTCCATTCTATTTATTATACTATTTATTATATCTATTTCTATTATTCCTATTTATTATCTATAGAAAAGTATAAGATTTTTTTTTACTAGTCATAAGAGATGAAATTCATTATGTTTTTATTATAACTATTATTTTTATTGCATTTTATTCATCAAAAGTATTTTTATTGTATATATTTGTATAGAAATAACAAAAAGAAATACAATCCATATTATAAAACTATATTATCATTCTTTATTGTGAAAGAAAATGCATAGTAGTATATTTGGTACATTTTGTGCTATTTATTCTTATTATTCTTTTTACAGGAAAATATCAAGAAATATCTATTATTATTCATATATTTTTTATTTATCAAAGAATATAGCTAATCTCATTATTTATTATAGTATATTACTATCACTATTATTATTTCATGGAAAATCACTTGAAAATTACTAAAATATATCTAGTTATTATCTATGATTTTTATTCGTGTTTTTGGAATTTTTATAGTATTTAAAATGACAAGTCAAATCTAGGTCAACTATATCAATATATGTAATGCATTTTGCTTTTAAAATGTTTTATTATGATTATATTTCTAAAACTGGAATATTATCATATAGAAAAATATTATGGAAAATAAGAAAATTTTAGAAACAAATTTGAGTCAATTTGGAGTTCAGGAACATTTTCAAATCATTTATTTACTCCATATCATTACTATTCTGTTATTATTTAATTAATGGGCTTAATCTGGGCCGCCAGATCTACTCCAAGATTGGTGCGCATTTTTCTAACTCTCTTCTTCACTTGGGCCGCCAGATTAGTTTGAGATGAGTGTTTAATGGATCTACGGCCCAGATTAGCACAGAGTTATTATTTAAATGTTTAAACATATCTGGGCCGCTTGATTTAATTAAGATGCGTGTTTAATATGTATAAGGCCCAGATCTTTTCTCGTTTTAAATTTTCGAACTCTTGCCAAATCCCGTTCATCAGATATTCTTCAAGATTGACGGACACTTCAAAAATCGTGCAGACGATCTCTTCTCAGTCCCTGACCTCCTGTTGCGTTGAGATTCGCGTGTAATGGCGTTCCCGATGACCGGAGCTCTCCTTCTCCGATCAGACTTATGCCCTAGCGTCGCCTCACTTCAGTGAGCCTCTCTGTAGTCTTTGATTGGAAATCCATGCGGTGGCAGGCTTCGTATGATAGTACCGATGAGTATGTCAGTTAAAGTCGGTACCGAAATGCTTTCTTCATCAAATTCGACAGAATTAATCAAAGTTCTTGATGATTACAAGGTCGAGAAGCATCGTCTAAACATGAATATGCGATATAGGATGGGCAGAAGGCTTCCCTTTCGTTCTTGAAGGTGCTGAAGCAACTCACCACACGGCAATGCATGGTACCGGTTGGTACCGATCTTAATTGACTCAATTCATGGCCCTTATTCATCCAATTAGCACTCCTCAGGCCTAAAGGCACACCTAGGCATAGCTAGGGCCAGTGGCCTAATGTGTTATGAAGTGTTTAAGGCATGATGCTTACAGATTGTACACGGAATCGATCAATACCAGTTCATTCTTGACAATTATCGTATTATTGTATTCAAATCATCTTTCTTAGGCCTAAAGGCTCACCCAAGTGTTATTGGGGCCAGTGGCTCACTAAGATGATGATGAATTATCCCTACAACTTCAATAACCTATTGATTTGTGTCAGAATTAGAACAATTATAAGAATTAACTGATGCATCCAACTGAGATTATACAATTGACATGACTAGAAGACAGAAGATCATCATCTCCTATCTGTTATGCAAATATAAGCAAGGAGATTGAATAGAAAATGAAAAATCACAAAGAAACAGTGTAATAGAAATTGAATTATGATTTCTTGATACTCTCTTGACTGATCCAGGCCTAAAGGCTCACCAATCACTTTGTGATTGGGCCAGTGGCTCACTGGATTCAGTCAATTACTATTGATTAGGGTTATTAAAGAAAGAACAAGAAAATGCAGAAAAAGAAAATGTAAAAAGATAGAACAAATTCTTAAAGAAAAGTAGCAAGAACAGAAAAGAAATCAATTGACTGTTTAACTAGCTATATCAAAGTTCTAAATTCATTTACAGAAATTAAAAAGAATTGCCAATTGAATGCATGAACAACTAACCTCTCAATCTGAATAGCAATCTAAATCAATTGATTTCTTTGTAATCTCTCTTCTTCTTTGTAATTGGCGACTGCTAGTGTATATCCTCTCTCAATTGCTCTACTAATGGATGTATGGATATCTCTGTATGTATCTCCCTTTTTCACTGTTGCCAATTTTCAGTTTATATAGGCTAATTAGGCTGATTAATCACAATTGTGATTGGTTAATTGCCTTTCACTCGGATTGCCACCTTGGGTTCATCTTCACCCTCCATTCTAATTCAATTAACGGTCCAGATAAGTTTGTGTTTGTTGCTGCAGCCGTATAACCGTTTCTGTTAGGATTTTTGACTGTGCCGCGATTTGGTTTGACTCCACACTCTCAATTACTCACATAACTCAACTGACAAGCGGGCCCGAGGCTATTACTTGCTATTTAAACACTCCATGATCACTCTTAACGCCATTTCATTCATTCACCATTTCCAATTTCACTAATCCCTTTTCTGCCTCATTTTCTTCTTTTGATCAATTAGCATCTCACACCTCGAATTGCCTCACCAATTCATCTCCATTGGCGTCGCCTTGCCTCAAAGGATCCACTTTGTAGTGCAATTTGATCTCTATAGCGTCAATTCACCTTTTCTTATCAACTCAATTTCTGGTGATAACTCAACTCCACTTTTTGATCCCCTTTTTTCGTCTGTTGATTTGATAGCACCTACCATCCGATCGTCTAATCATCACCACTCGTTAGATCATCTTCAATCATGGTGAGGCGTCAAGGGAAACGGAAGGCGCGAGCTTTGCTAGGATCGGACAATGGCGAGAAGAAGAGGGAGGGAGAAGGCTCTTCGACTGGTTTGGGTGCACATGGCGCGCGTGGTCCAAAGCGCAGGGGAGAAGAGGAGCAGCGGCATAGAGCTCATGCACCAGGTTTATCTCTTTCTTATTCTCCTTTTAAATTCAGCTGCGTTGAACTGAATGAATAGGCTATACAGACTTGGTTCATAGCTTAACTATGCGCCTCTGCCTGCATCTCTGACTGTTGGGCCCCATTGTCAGATGTAAATGGGCTTAGGAGTAGCCATGTCAGCAATTTAGGATTAATTATGCTATTGTGGCACGTTTCTATTGGCTGTTTCATCTGATCTGGCAATATTCATACTAATCTCCCTGTTTAATCTTGCTGACTGTGTATTAATCTGTGAGTGACACATGGCACATAATAGGGCCCACATGTGTAGCCTTGGTCCAATGGCCTGCTGCCATGTGTAATAGCTGTGACTAAAATGGTGAGGTGGCTGGCTAGAAAAATGCCATGTGGCACAGCTGAGTTGATGTGGCTTGATATAGCTGTGCCATGTGGCTTAGGGTTGGGTGAGATGGCCTCCTCTGGTTGTGCCGTGTGGCACAGGGGGAGTGTAGTGGACCACTGGTGTGATGCCATGTGGCATAGGATGGGATGAGGTGGCCCACTGGCTGTCTGCCACGTGGCACTGAGGTGGGGCCCACCTGTCAGTGACTCATGCCAGGGTGGGGCCCACTTGCTGACATGGCCCAATGAGAGACTGCCACGTGGCACACCCTCTCTCTTCGATTATTTTATGCCTCCTGTGTTTCTTGTACCCAGTTTGTACCCAGAGCTGCTGTTATCCCCAACTTGCACCCAGGATTGATCTGATCAAATCTCAGCCTTTGATTATTCTATTTATTCTGCCTTTATTTCCCTTGAATTTATTCTGATAGCTCCACTTATCCAAAAATCATGAAAATTTCACCAAAAATCCCTAATTTCATGATGATCATCCCTGTAATTTTTAATTCCATTTTTGCCCTTGCCTCTCTGAATTAAAAATTCTTTTATTCATAAAACCCTATTATTCCTTATGAATTAATCCCTGATCTCAACTATAGCTCAATGTCTCTGCCAATTATCTCTCTCTTGCAGAAACCACCCTAACTAAATACCAATTAGACTTATATTGATATTTATTAGGGCTTGATTTGATCAAATGCTGACTACTTATCAGCAATTAATACAAATCTAGACTTGATCAGATGGTTGCTCCCAGCTTTGGCACCTGATCAGTCTTGTGAAATTGACTTTCAATCCCTTAACATGAGGGTGATTTGATCAAAGAACTGACTACTTATCAGTGATTGACACAAATCAAAGCATGGTTAGGTGGTTGCTCGCAGCTTTGGCACCAGGTCAGCCTTGAAAGCAAAATCACATTTGGAATTTCTCATGATTAGTTGCATCAAAATGCTAGCTTGGCATTGACATCATTTCATGTAGTATAGGGATTATACTGCTTCAGCTCCTTCCTAGGGTTAGCTTCAAAGGCAGATTTCTAGGGTTCAATTCTGACCCTCTTCAATAGGTCACTGAGGTGTGGGGTCCACCTGTCAGTGAAAATGGTCACATGGGTGACTCATCAGATAGGCTATGCTATTAGGTTCATCTGCAAGGGGCTGCCAGGTGGGTCCCACTTGTCAGAAAAAAATATAATCAAATGGCTGACCCATCAAGAGATCTTCTCTCTCCTAAATCTCCCGAGGGTCAGCCACCTCAAATGAGCAGAAGGTGGCTGGGTATTTATATCCTTGCTCCATATTTAGGATTTCCTTGTGGGATTAATGCTTAACCTCTGTTCCGGGTTAGTTAGCTTTCTTAACAAAATAGGCTAGGTCCATGTCATTGGAGCTGCTCATAAGGGACTGCCATGTGGGTCCCACTTGTCAGAAAAGATAAAATCACATGGTGACACCCAAGAGGTCTCCTCTCTCCCTCGATCTTCTTGGGTGTCACACATGCTGAGTGGATAGAGAATAGCGGGGTATTTATACTCTTCACTTTGCGCTCAGCATTCCATTGTGGGACTAATGGATTTGTTCCGGGGTTATGCAGCGACTTTTCCTGATCAGTGGGCCACCTTTCCACTGCTCTCTCTCTTCCCCCCTTTTCTTATGATTTATCATTATTCATCAATTTATTTCATTTATTCATCCATTCATCCTTGAAACTTTTCAAGGGTAAACAAACGCCGAAAACGAGTCCGGGCGCGCAAAACATTAAAACGGGACCCGACGACCTCGGCACCGCCGTGAACGAGTCCGGGCGCGCAAAACTTGAAAACGGGAAAGGACTTCCTCGGTACCGCCGAAAACGAGTCCGGGCGCGCAAAACATGAAAATGGGACCCGACGACCTCGGAACCGCCGTAAACGAGTCCGGCCGCTCAAAACATGAAATCGGGACCCGTCGACCACGGTACCGCCGAAAACGAGTCCGGGCGACCAAAACAGGAAAACGGGACCCGACGACCACGGCACTGCCGAAAACGTGTCCGGGCGCTCAAACCTTGAAAACGGGACAGGACGCCCTCGGCACCGCCGAAAACGAGTCCGGGCGCGCAAAACATAAAAACGAGACCCGACGACCTCGGCACCGCCGTAAACGAGTCCGGGCGCGCAAAACATGAAATCGGGACCCGACGCCCACGGTACCGCCGAAAATGAGTCCGGGCGCGCAAAACATGAAAACGGGACCCGACGACCTCGGCACCGCCGAAAACGTGTCCGGGCGCGAATAACTTGAAAACGGGACAGGACGACCTCGGGACCGCCGAAAACGAGTCCGGGAGCGCAAAACATGAAAACGGGACCGGACGCCCTCGGTACCGCCGAAAACGATTCCGGCCGCGCAAAACATGAAAACGGGACCCGATGACCTCGGCACCACCGAAAACGTGTCCGGGCGTGAAAAACTTGAAAACGGGAAAGGACGCCCTCGGTACAGCTGAAAACGAGTCCGGTCGCGCAAAAACAAGAAAACGGGACCCGACGACGTCGGCACCGCCGAAAACAAGTCCGGGCGGGCAAAACATGAAAACGGGACCCGACGACCTCGGCAACGCCCAAAACGTGTCCGGGCGTGCAAAACACGAAAACGGGACAGGACGCCCTCGACACCGGCGTAAACGAGTCCAGGCGCAAAACTTGAAAACGGGAAAGGACGCCCTCGGGAACGCCGAAAACGAGTCCGGGCGCGCAAAACATTAAAACGGGACACGACGACCTCGGCACCGCCGTGAACGAGTCCGGGCGCGCAAAACATGAAATCGGGTAAGGACACCCTCGGTACCGCCGAAAACGAGTCCGGGCGCGCAAAACATGAAAACGGGACCCGACGACCTCGGTACCGCCGTAAACGAGTCCGGGCGCGCAAAACTTGAAAAGGGGAAAGGACGCCCTCGGTACCGCCGAAAACGAGTCCGGGCGCGCAAAACATGAAAATGGGACCCGACGACCTCGGAACCGCCGTAAACGAGTCCGGCCGCTCAAAACATGAAATCGGGACCCGTCGACCACGGTACCGCCGAAAACGAGTCCGGGCGCCCATAACATGAAAACGGGACCCGACGACCTCGGCACTGCCGAAAACGTGTCCGGGCGCTCAAACCTTGAAAACGGGACAGGACGCCCTCGGCACCGCCGAAAATGAGTCCGGGCGCGCAAAACATAAAAACGGGACCCGACGACCTCGGCACCGCCGTAAACGAGTCCGGTCGCGCAAAACATGAAATCGGGACCCGACGCCCTCGGTACCGCCGAAAATGAGTCCGGGCGCGCAAAACATGAAAACGGGACCCGACGACCTCGGCACCGCCGAAAACGTGTCCGGACGCGCAAAACATGAAAACGGGACAGGATGCCCTCGGGACCGCCGAAAACGACTTCGGACGCGCAAAACATGAAAACGGGACCCGACGACCTCGGCACCGCCGAAAACGTGTCCGGGCGCGAAAAACTTGAAAACGGGACAGGACGACCTCGGTACCGCCGAAAACGAGTCCGGGAGCGCAAAACATGAAAACGGGACCGGACGCCCTCGGTACCGCCGAAAACGATTCCGGTCGCGCAAAACATGAAAACGGGGCCCGATGATCTCGGCAACGCCGAAAACGTGTCCGGGCGTGAAAAACTTGAAAACGGGAAAGGACGCCCTCGGTACCGCTGAAAACGAGTCCGGGCGCGCAAAACATTAAAAAGGGACCCGACGACCTCGGCACCGCCGTGAACGAGTCCGGGCGCGCAAAACATGAAATCGGGTAAGGACACCCTCGGTACCGCCGAAAACGATTCCGGGCGCGCAAAACATGAAAACGGGACCCGACGAGCTCGGCACCGCCGTAAACGAGTCCGGGCGCGCAAAACTTGAAAAGGGGAAAGGACGCCCTCGGTACCGCCGAAAACGAGTCCTGGCGCGCAAAACATGAAAATGGGACCCGACGACCTCGGAACCGCCGTAAACGAGTCCGGCCGCGCAAAACATGAAATCGGGACCCGTCGACCACGGTACCGCCGAAAACGAGTCCGGGCGCCCAAAACATGAAAACGGGAGCCGACGACCTCGGCACCGCCGAAAACGTGTCCGGGCGCTCGAACCTTCAAAACGGGACAGGACGCCCTCGGCACCGCCGAAAACGAGTCCGGGCGCGCAAAACATAAAAACGGGACCCGACGACCTCGGCACCGCCGTAAACGAGTCCGGGCGCGCAAAACATGAAATCGGGACCCGACGCCCTCGGTACCGTCGAAAATGAGTCCGGGCGCGCAAAACAAGAAAACGGGACCCGACGACCTCGGCACCGCCGAAAACGTGTCCGGGCGCGCAAAACATGAAAACGGGACAGGATGCCCTCGGGACCGCCGAAAACGAGTCTGGACGCGCAAAACATTAAAACGGGACCCGACGACCGCGGCACCGCCGAAAACGTGTCCGGGCGCGAAAAACTTGAAAACGGGACAGGACGACCTCGGTACCGCCGAAAACTAGTATTGGAGCGCAAAACATGAAAACGGGACCGGACGCCCTCGGTACCGCCGAAAACGAGTCCGGCCTTGCAAAACTTGAAAATGGGACCCGATGACCTCGGCACCGCCGAAAACGTGTCCGGGCGTGAAAAACTTGAAAACGGGAAAGGACGCCGTCGGTACCGCCGAAAACGAGTCCGGTCGCGCAAAATAAGAAAACGGGACCCGACGACGTCGGCACCGCCGAAAACGAGTCCGGGCGGGCAAAACATGAAAACGGGACCCGACGACCTCGGCAACGCCCAAAACGTGTCCGGGCGCGCAAAACACGAAAACGTCACAGGACGAGCTCGGCACCGGCGTAAACGAGTCCGGCAGCGCAAAACTTGAAAACGGGAAAGGACGCCCTCGGGAACGCCGAAAACGAGTCCGGGCGCGCAAAACATTAAAACGGAACCCGACGACCTCGGCACCGCCGTGAACGAGTCCGGGCGCGCAAAACTTGAAAACGGGAAAGGACGCCCTCGGTACCGCCGAAAACGAGTCCGGGCGCGCAAAACATGAAAATGGGACCCGACGACCTCGGAACCGCCGTAAACGAGTCTGGTCGCTCAAAACATGAAATCGGGACCCGTCGACCACGGTACCGCCGAAAACGAGTCCGGGCGCCCAAAACATGAAAACGGGACCCGACGACCTCGGCACTGCCGAAAACGTGTCCGGGCGCTCAAACCTTAAAAACGGGACAGGACGCCCTCGGCACCGCCGAAAACGAGTCCGGGCGCGCAAAACATAAAAACGGGACCCGACGACCTCGGCACCGCCGTAAACGAGTCCGGGCGCGCAAAACATGAAATCGGGACCCGACGCCCTCGGTACCGCCGAAAATGAGTCCGGGCGCGCAAAACATGAAAACGGGACCCGACGACCTCGGCACCGCCGAAAACGTGTCCGGGCGCGAAAAACTTGAAAACGGGACAGGACGACCTCGGGACCGCCGAAAACGAGTCCGGGAGAGCAAAACATGAAAACGGGACCGGACGCCCTCGGTACCGCCGAAAACGAGTCCGGCCGCACAAAACATGAAAACGGGACCCGATGACCTCGGCACCGCCGAAAACGTGTCCGGGCGTGAAAAACTTGAAAACGGGAAAGGACGCCCTCGGTACAGCGGAAAACGAGTCCGGTCGCGAAAAAATAAGAAAACGGGACCCGACGACGTCGGCACTGCTGAAAACAAGTCCGGGCGGGCAAAACATGAAAACGGGACCCGACGACCTCGGCAACGCCCAAAACGTGTCCGGGCGTGCAAAACACGAAAACGGGACAGGACGCCCTCGACACCGGCGTAAACGAGTCCAGGCGCAAAACTTGAAAACGGGAAAGGACGCCCTCGGGAACGCCGAAAACGAGTCCGGGCGCGCAAAACATTAAAACGGGACACGACGACCTCGGCACCATCGTGAACGAGTCCGGGCGCGCAAAACATGAAATCGGGTAAGGACACCCTCGGTACCGCCGAAAACGAGTCCGGGCGCGCAAAACATGAAAACGGGACCCGACGACCTCGGCACCGCCGTAAACGAGTCCGGGCGCGCAAAACTTGAAAAGGGGAAAGGACGCCCTCGGTACCGCCGAAAACGAGTCCCGGCGCGCAAAACATGAAAATGGGACCCGACGACCTCGGAACCGCCGTAAACGATTCTGGCCGCGCAAATCATGAAATCGGGACCCGTCGACCACGGTACCGCCGAAAACGAGTCCGGGCGCCCAAAACATTAAAACGGGACCCGACGACCTCGGCACCGCCGAAAACATGTCCGGGCGCTCAAACCTTGAAAACGGGACAGGACGCCCTCGGCACCGCCGAAAACGAGTCCGGGCGCGCAAAACATAAAAACGGGACCCGACGACCTCGGCACCGCCGTAAACGAGTCCGGGCGCGCAAAACATGAAATCGGGACCCGACGCCCTCGGTACCGCCGAAAACGTGTCCGGGCGCGCAAAACAAGAAAACGGGACCCGACGACCTCGGCACCGCCGAAAACGTGTCCGGGCGCGCAAAACATGAAAACGGGACAGGATGCCCTCGGGACCGCCGAAAACGAGTCCGGACGCGCAAAACATTAAAACGGGACCCGACGACCTCGGCACCGCCGAAAACGTGTCCGGGCGCGAAAAACTTGAAAACGGGACAGGACGACCTCGGTACCGCCGAAAACGAGTATTGGAGCGCAAAACATGAAAACGGGACCGGACGCCCTCGGTACCGCCGAAAACGAGTCCGGCCTTGCAAAACTTGAAAATGGGACCCGATGACCTCGGCACCGCCGAAAACGTGTCCGGGCGTGAAAAACTTGAAAACGGGAAAGGACGCCCTCGGTACCGCCGAAAACGAGTCCGGTCGCGCAAAACAAGAAAACGGGACCCGACGACGTCGGCACCGCCGAAAACGAGTCCGGGCGGGCAAAACATGAAAACGGGACCCGACGACCTCGGCAACGCCCAAAACGTGTCCGGGCGCGCAAAACACGAAAACGTCACAGGACGAGCTCGGCACCGGCGAAAACGAGTCCGGGAGCGCAAAACTTGAAAACGGGAAAGGACGCCCTCGGGAACGCCGAAAACGAGTCCGGGCGCGCAAAACATTAAAACGGGACCCGACGACCTCGGCACCGCCGTGAACGAGTCCGGGCGCGCAAAACTTGAAAACGGGAAAGGACGCCCTCGGTACCGCCGAAAACGAGTCCGGGCGCGCAAAACATGAAAATGGGACCCGACGACCTCGGAACCGCCGTAAACGAGTCCGGCCGCTCAAAACATGAAATCGGGACCCGTCGACCACGGTACCGCCGAAAACGAGTCCGGGCGCCCAAAACATGAAAACGGGACCCGACGACCTCGGCACTGCCGAAAACGTGTCCGGGCGCTCAAACCTTGAAAACGGGACAGGACGCCCTCGGCACCGCCGAAAACGAGTCCGGGCGCGCAAAACATAAAAACGGGACCCGACGACCTCGGCACCGCCGTAAACGAGTCCGGGCGCGCAAAACATGAAATCGGGACCCGACGCCCTCGGTACCGCCGAAAATGAGTCCGGGCGCGCAAAACTTGAAAACGGGACCCGACGACCTCGGCACCGCCGAAAACGTGTCCGGACGCGCAAAACATGAAAACGGGACAGGATGCCCTCGGGACCGCCGAAAACGAGTCCGGACGCGCAAAACATGAAAACGGGACCCGACGACCTCGGCACCGCCGAAAACGTGTCCGGGCGCGAAAAACTTGAAAACGGGACAGGACGACCTCGGTACCGCCGAAAACGAGTCCGGGAGCGCAAAACATGAAAACGGGACCGGACGCCCTCGGTACCGCCGAAAACGATTCCGGCCGCGCAAAGCATGAAAACGGGACCCGATGACCTCGGCAACGCCGAAAACATGTCCGGGCGTGAAAAACTTGAAAACGGGAAAGGACGCCCTCGGTACCGCTGAAAACGAGTCCGGTCGCGCAAAAACAAGAAAACGGGACCCGACGACGTCGGCACCGCCGAAAACGAGTCCGGGCGAGCAAAACATGAAAATGGGACCCGACGACCTCGGCAACGCCGAAAACGTGTCCGGGCGTGCAAAACACGAAAACGGGACAGGACGCCCTCGACACCGGCGTAAACGAGTCCAGGCGCAAAACTTGAAAACGGGAAAGGACGCCCTCGGGAACGCCGAAAACGAGTCCGGGCGCGCAAAACATTAAAACGGAACCCGACGACCTCGGCACCGCCGTGAACGAGTCCGGGCGCGCAAAACATGAAATCGGGTAAGGACACCCTCGGTACCGCCGAAAACGAGTCCGGGCGCGCAAAACATGAAAACGGGACCCGACGACCTCGGCACCGCCGTAAACGAGTCCGGGCGCGCAAAACTTGAAAAGGGGAAAGGACGCCCTCGGTACCGCCGAAAACGAGTCCGGGCGCGCAAAACATGAAAATGGGACCCGACGACCTCGGAAACGCCGTAAACGAGTCCGGCCGCGCAAAACATGAAATCGGGACCCGTCGACCACGGTACCGCCGAAAACGAGTCCGGGCGCCCAAAACATGAAAACGGGACCTGACGACCTCGGCACCGCCGAAAACGTGTCTGTGCGCTCAAACCTTGAAAACGGGACAGGACGCCCTCGGCACCGCCGAAAACGAGTCCGGCGCGCAAAACATAAAAACGGGACCCGACGACCTCGGCACCGCCGTAAACGAGTCCGGGCGCGCAAAACATGAAATCGGGACCCGACGCCCTCGGTACCGCCGAAAATGAGTCCGGGCGCGCAAAACAAGAAAACGGGACCCGACGACCTCGGCACCGCCGAAAACGTGTCCGGGCGCGCAAAACATGAAAACGGGACAGGATGCCCTCGGGACCGCCGAAAACGAGTCCGGACGCGCAAAACATTAAAACGGGACCCGACGACCTCGGCACCGCCGAAAACGTGTCCGGGCGCGAAAAACTTGAAAACGGGACAGGACGACCTCGGTACCGCCGAAAACGAGTATTGGAGCGCAAAACATGAAAACGGGACCGGACGCCCTCGGTACCGCCGAAAACGAGTCCGGCCTTGCAAAACTTGAAAATGGGACCCGATGACCTCGGCACCGCCGAAAACGTGTCCGGGCGTGAAAAACTTGAAAACGGGAAAGGACGCCCTCGGTACCGCCGAAAACGAGTCCGGTCGCGCAAAACAAGAAAACGGGACCCGACGACGTCGGCACCGCCGAAAACGAGTCCGGGCGGGCAAAACATGAAAACGGGACCCGACGACCTCGGCGACGCCCAAAACGTGTCCGGGCGCGCAAAACACGAAAACGTCACAGGACGAGCTCGGCACCGGCGTAAACGAGTCCGGGAGCGCAAAACATGAAAACGGGAAAGGACGCCCTCGGGAACGCCGAAAACGAGTCCGGGCGCGCAAAACATTAAAACGGGACCCGACGACCTCGGCACCGCCGTGAACGAGTCCGGGCCCGCAAAACATGAAATCGGGTAAGGACGCCCTCGGTACCGCCGAAAATGAGTCCGTGCGCGCAAAACATGAAAACGGGACCCGACGACCTCGGCACCGCCGTAAACGAGTCCGGGCGCGCAAAACTTGAAAACGGGAAAGGACGCCCTCGGTACCGCCAAAAACGAGTCCGGGCGCGCAAAACATGAAAATGGGACCCGACGACCTCGGAACCGCCGTAAACGAGTCCGGCCGCACAAAACATGAAATCGGGACCCGTCGCCCACGGTACCGCCGAAAACGAGTCCGGGCGCCCAAAACATGAAAACGGGACCCGACGACCTCGGCACCGCCGAAAACGTGTCCGGGCGCTCAAACCTTGAAAACGGGACAGGACGCCCTCGGAACCGCCGAAAACGTGTACGGGCGCGCAAAACATAAAAACCGGGACCCGACGACCTCGGCACCGCCGTAAACGAGTCCGGGCGCGCAAAACATGAAATCGGGACCCGACGACCTCGGCACCGCCGAAAACGTGTCCGGGCGCGCAAAACATGAAAACGGGACAGGATGCCCTCGGGACCCCCGAAAACGAGTCCGGACGCACAAAACATGAAAACGGGACCCGACGACCTCGGCACCGCCGAAAACGTGTCCGAGCGCGAAAAACTTGAAAACGGGACAGGACGACCTCGATACCGCCGAAAACGAGACCGGGAGCGCAAAACATGAAAACGGGACCGGACGCCCTCGGTACCGCCGAAAACGAGTCCGGCCGCGCAAAACATGGAAACGGGACCCGACGACGTCGGCACCGCCGAAAACGAGTCCGGGCGGGCAAAACATGAAAACGGGACCCGACGACCTCGGCAACGCCCAAAACGTGTCCGGGCGCGCAAAACACGAAAACGGGACAGGACGCCCTGGGCACAGGCGTAAACGAGTCCGGACACGCAAAACTTGAAAACGGGAAAGGACGCCCTCGGGAACGACGAAAACGAGTCCGGGCGCGCAAAACATTAAAACGGGACCCGACGACCTCGGCACCGCCGTGAACGAGTCCGGGCGCGCAAAACTTGAAAACGGGAAAGGACGCCCTCGGTACCGCCGAAAACGAGTCCGGGCGCGCAAAACATGAAAATG
The DNA here is from genome assembly GCA_964058805.1 of Schoenoplectus triqueter. Taxonomy (NCBI): domain Eukaryota; kingdom Viridiplantae; phylum Streptophyta; class Magnoliopsida; order Poales; family Cyperaceae; genus Schoenoplectus; species Schoenoplectus triqueter. The sequence continues at coordinate 393,313 of CAXKVV010002167.1, forward strand.
GGACCCGACGACCTCGGAACCGCCGTAAACGAGTCCGGCCGCTCAAAACATGAAATCGGGACCCGTCGACCACGGTACCGCCGAAAACGAGTCCGGGCGCCCATAACATGAAAACGGGACCCGACGACCTCGGCACTGCCGAAAACGTTAAAACGGGAAAGGACGCCCTCGGTACCACCGAAAACGAGTCCGGGCGCGCAAAACATGAAATCGGGAAAGGACGCCCTCGGTACCACCGAAAACGAGTCCGGGCGCGCAAAACATGAAATCGGGAAAGGACGCCCTCGGTACCGCCGAAAACGAGTCTGGGCGCTCAAAACATCAAAATGGGGCCTGACGACCTCGGAACCGCCGTAAACGAGTCCGGCCGCGCAAAACATGAAATCGGGACCCGTCGCCCATGGTACCGCCGAAAACGAGTTCGGGCGCGCAAAACATGAAAACGGGACCCGACGACCTCGGCACCGCCGAAAACGTGTCCGGGCGCTCAAACCTTGAAAACGGGACAGGACGCCCTCGGGACCGCCGAAAATGAGTCCGGGCGCGCAAAACATAAAAACGGGACCCGACGACCTCGACACCGCCGTAAACGAGTCCGAGCGCGCAAAACATGAAATCGGGACCCGACGCCCTCGGTACCGCCGAAAATGAGTCCAGGCGCGCAAAACATGAAAACGGGACCCGACGACCTCGGCACCGCCGAAAACGTGTCCGGGCGCGCAAAACATGAAAACGGGACAGGATGCCCTCGGGACCGCCGAAAACGAGTCCGGACGCGCAAAACATGAAAACGGCAGCCGACGACCTCGGCACCGCCGAAAACGTGTCCGGGCGCGAAAAACTTGAAAACGGGACAGGACGACCTCGGTACCGCCGAAAACGAATCCGGGAGCGCAAAACAAGAAAACGGGACCGGACGCCCTCGGTACCGCCGAAAACGAGTCCGGCCGCGCAAAACATGAAAACGAGACCCGATGACCTCGGCACCGCCGAAAACGTGTCCGGGCGTGAAAAACTTGAAAACGGGAAAGGACGCCCTCGGTACCGCCGAAAACGAGTCAGGTAGCGCAAATCAAGAAAACGGGACAGGACGACGTCGGCACCGCCGAAAACGAGTCCGGACGGGCAAAACATGAAAACGGGACCGGACGCCCTCGACAACGCCCAAAACGTGTCCGGGCGCGCAAAAAAAGAAAACGGGACAGGACGCCCTCGGCACCGGCGTAAACGAGTCCGGGCGCGCAAAACTTGAAAACGGGAAAGGACGCCCTCGGTACCGCCGAAAACGAGTCCGGGCGCGCAAAACATTAAAACGGGACCCGACGACCTCGGCACCGCCGTGAACGAGTCCGGGCGCGCAAAACATGAAATCGGGAAAGGACGCCCTCGGTACCGCCGAAAACGAGTCCGGGCGCTCAAAACATCAAAATGGGGCCTGACGACCTCGGAACCGCCGTAAACGAGTCCGGGCGCGCAAAACTTGAAAACGGGAAAGGACGCCCTCGGTACCGCCGAAAACGAGTCCGGGCGCGCAAAACATGAAAACGGGACCCGACGCCCACGTCACCGCCGAAAACGAGTCCGGGCGCTCAAACCTTGATAACGGGACAATACGCCCTCGGTACCGCCGAAAACGAGTCCGGGCGCGCAAAACATAAAAACCGGACCCGACGACCTCGGCACCGCCGTAAATGAGTCCGGACGCGAAAAAAATGAAATCGGGACCCGTCGCCCACGGTACCACCGAAAACGAGTCCGGGCACGCAAAACATGAAAACGGGACCCGATGACCTCGGCACCGCCGAAAACCAGTCCGGGCGCGCAAAACTTGAAATCGGGAAAGGACGCCCTCGGTACCGCCGAAAACGAGTCCGGGCGCGCAAAACATTAAAACGGGACCCGACGACCTCGGCACCGCCGTAAACGAGTCCGGCCGCGCAAAACATGAAATCGGGACCCGTCGCCCACGTCACCGTCGAAAACGCGTCCGGGCGCTCAAACCTTGAAAACGGGACAAGACGCCCTCGGCACCGCCGAAAACGAGTCAGGTAGCGCAAATCAAGAAAACGGGACCCGACGACGTCGGCACCGCCGAAAACGAGTCCGGGCGGGCAAAACATGAAAACGGGACCCGACGACCTCGACAACGCCCAAAACGTGTCCGGGCGCGCAAAACACGAAAACGGGACAGGACGCCCTCGGCACCGGCGTAAAAGAATCCGGGAGCGCAAAACTTGAAAACGGGAAAGGACGCCCTCGGGAACGCCGAAAACGAGTCCGGGCGCGCAAAACATTAAAACGGGACCCGACGACCACGGCACCGCCGTGAACGATTTCGGGCGCGCAAAACATAAAATCGGGAAAGGACGCCCTCGGTACCGCCGAAAACGAGTCCGGGCGCGCAAAACATGAAAATGGGACCCGACGACCTCGGCACCGCCATAAACGAGTCCGGGCGCTCAAAACTTAAAATCAGGAAAGGACGCACTCGGTACCGCTGAAAACGAGTCCGGCCGCACAAAACATGAAATCGGGACCCGTCGCCCACGGTACCGCCGAAAACGAGTCCGGGCGCGCAAAACATGAAAACGGGTCCCGACGACCTCGGCACCGCCGTGAACGAGTCCGGGCGCGCAAAACATGAAATTGGGTAAGGACACCCTCGGTACCGCCGAAAACGAGTTCGGGCGCGCAAAACATGAAAACGGGACCCGACGACCTCGGCACCGCCGTAAACGAGTCCGGGCGCGCAAAACTTGAAAAGGGGAAAGGACGCCCTCGGTACCGCCGAAAACGAGTCCGGGCGCGCAAAACATGAAAATGGGACCCGACGACCTCGGAACCGCCGTAAACGAGTCCGGCCGCGCAAAACATGAAATCGGGACCCGTCGACCACGGTACCGCCGAAAACGAGTCCGGCGCCCAAAACATGAAAACGGGACCCGACGACCTCGGCACCGCCGAAAACGTGTCCGTGCGCTCAAACCTTGAAAACGGGACAGGACGCCCTCGGCACCGCCGAAAACGAGTCCGGGCGCGCAAAACATAAAAACGGGACCCGACGACCTCGGCACCGCCGTAAACGAGTCCGGGCGCGCAAAACATGAAATCGGGACCCGACGCCCTCGGCACCGCCGTGAACGAGTCCGGGCGCGCAAAACATGAAAGCGGAACCCGACGACCTCGGCACCGCCGTAAACGTGTCCGGGCGCGCAAAACATGAAAACGGGACAGGATGCCCTCGGGACCGCCGAAAACGAGTCCGGACGCGCAAAACATGAAAACGGGACCCGACGACCTCGGCATCGCCGAAAACGTGTCCGGGCGCGAAAAACTTGAAAACGGGACAGGACGACCTCGGTACCGCCGAAAACGAGTCCGGGAGCGCAAAACATGAAAACGGGACCGAACGCCCTCGGTACCGCCGAAAACGAGTCTGGCCGCTTAAAACATGAAAACGGGACCCGATGACCTCAGCACCGCCGAAAACGTGTCCGGGCATGAAAAACTTGAAAACGGGAAAGGATGCCCTCGGTACCGCCAAAAACGAGTCCGGTCGCGCAAAACAAGAAAACGGGACCCGACGACGTCGGCACCGCCGAAAACGAGTCCGGGCGAGCAAAACATGAAAACGGGACCCGACGACCTCGGCTACGCCCAAAACGTGTCCGGGCGCGCAAAACACGAAAACGGGACAGGACGCCCTCGGCACCGGCGTAAACGAGTCCGGGCGCGCAAAACTTGAAAACGGGAAAGGACGACCTCAGGAACGCCGAAAACAAGTCCGGGCGGGCAAAACATTAAAACGGGACCCGACGACCTCGGCACCGCCGTGAACCAGTCTGGGCGCGCAAAACATGAAATCGGGACCCGTCGCCCACGGTACCGCCGAAAACGAGTCCGGGCGCGCAAAACATGAAAACGGGTCCCGACGACCTCGGCACCGCCGAAAACTTGTCCGGGCGCGCAAAACTTGAAAACGGGAAAGGACGCCCTCGGTACTGCCGAAAACGAGTCCGGGAGCGCAAAACATGAAAACGGGACCCGACGACCACGGAACCGCCGTAAACGAGTCCGGCCGCGCAAAACATGAAATCGGGACCCGTCGCCCACGTCACTGCCGAAAACGAGTCCGGGCGCTCAAACCTTGAAAACGGGACAAGACGCCCTCGGCACCGCCGAAAACGAGTCCGGGCGCGCAAAACATAAAAACCGGACCCGACGACCTCGCCACCGCCGTAAACGAGTCCGGACGCGCAAAACATGAAATCGGGACCCGACGCCCTCGGTACCGCGAAAAACGAGTCCGGGCGCGCAAAACATGAAAACGGGACCCGACGACCTCGGCACCGCCGAAAAAGTGTCTGGGCGCGCAAACCTTGAAAACGGGACAGGATGCCCTCGGGACCGCCGACATCGAGTCCGGACGCGCAAAACATGAAAACGGGACCCGACGACCTCGGCACCGCCGAAAACGTGTCCGGGCGCGCAAAACATGAAAACGGGACAGGATGCCCTCGGGACCGCCGAAAACGAGTCCGGACGCGCAAAACATGAAAACGGGACCCGACGACCTCGGTACCGCCGAAAACGAGTCCGGGCACGCAAAACATAAAAACGGCACCCGATGACCTCGGCACCGCTGTAAACGAGTCCGGGCGCGCAAAACTTGAAAACTGGGAAGGACGCTCTCGGTACCGCCGAAAACGAGTCCGGGCGCGCAAAACATAAAAACGGGACTCGACGACCTCGGCACCGCCGTAAACGAGTCTGTGAGCGCAAAACATGAAATCAGGACCCGACGCCCTCGGGACCGCCGAAAATGATTCCAGGTGCGCAAAACATTAAAACGGGCCCCGACGACCTCGGCACCGTCGAAAACGTGTCCGGGCGCACAAAACTTGAAAACGGGACATGACGCCCTCGGGACCGCCGAAAACGAGTCCGGGCGCGCAAAATATGAAAACGGGACCCGACGACCTCGGCACCGCCGAAAACGTGTCCGGGCGCGAAAAACTTGAAAACGGGACAGGACGACCTCGGTACCGCCGAAAACGAGTCCGGGAGCGCAAAACATGAAAACGGGACCGGACGCCCTCGGTTCCGCCGAAAACGAGTCCGGCCGTGCAAAACATGAAAACGGGACCCGATGACCTCGGCACCGCCGAAAACGTGTCCGGGCGTGAAAAACTTGAAAACGGGAAAGGACGCCCTCGGTACCGCCGAAAACGAGTCAGGGCGCGCAAAAACAAGAAAACGGGACCCTACGACGTCCACACCGCCGTAAATGAGTCCGGGCGCGCAAAACATGAAAACGGGAAAGGACGCCCTCGGTACCGCCGAAAACGAGTCCGGGAGCGCAAAACATGAAAACGGGACCCGACGCCCTCCGTACCGTCGAAAACGAGTCCGGTCGCGCAAAACATGAAAACGGGACCCGACGACCATGTCCCCGCCGAAAACGTGTCCGGGCGCGCAAACCTTGGAAACGGGACAGGACGCCCTCGGCACCGCCGAAAACGTGTCCTGGCGCGCAAAACATGAAAACGGGACCAAACGCCCACGGTACCGCCGAAAACGAGTCCGGACGCGCAAAACAAGTAAAAGGGACCCAACGCCCTCGGTACCGCCAAAAACGAGTCTTGGAGCGCAAAACTTGAAAACGGGACCCGACGGCCTCGGTACCGCCGAAAACGAGTCCGGGCGCGCAAAACATGAAAACTGGACCCGACGGCCACGGCACCGCCGAAAACGTGTCCGGGCGTGCAAAACTTGAAAACAGGAAAGGACGCCCTCGGTACCGCCAAAAACGAGTCCTGGCGCGCAAAACTTGAAAACAGGACCCGACGCCCTCGGTACCGCCGAAAATGAGTTCGGGCGCGCAAAACTTGAAAACGGGACCCGACGGCCTCGGTACCGCCGAAAACGAATCCAGGAGCGCAAAACATGAAAACGGGACCCAACGCCCTCGGTACCGCCGTAAACGAGTCCGGGCGCGCAAAACTTGAAAACAGGAAAGGACGCCCTCGGTACCGCCGAAAAAGAGTCCAGGGGCGCAAAACATGAAAACGGGACCAGATGACCTCGGCTCCGCCGTAAACGAGTCCGGGCTCGCAAAACATGAAAACGGGACATGACGCCCTCGGCACCGCCGTAAACGAGTCCAGGCGCGCAAAACTTGAAAACGAGAAAGGACGCCCTCGGTACCGCCGAAAACGAGTGCGGGCGCGCAAAACATAAAAACGGCACCTAACGACCTCGGCACCGCCGTATACGAGTCCGTGCGCGCAAAACATGAAATCGGGACCCGACACCCTCGGAACCGTCGAAAACGAGTCCGGCCGAGCATAACAAGAAAACGGGACCCGACGACCTCGGCACCGCCGAAAACGTGTCCGGGCGCGCAAAACTTGAAAACGGGGCAGGACGCCCTCGGTACCGCCGAAAACGAGTCCGGACGGGCAAAACATGAAAACGGGACCCGACGCCCTCGGTACCGCCGAAAATGAGTCCGGGCACGCAAAAAATAAAAACGGGACCCGACGACCTCGGCACCGCCGAAAACGAGTCCGGGCGCGCATAACATGAAAACGGGACCCGACGACCTCGGCACCGCCGAAAACTTGTCCGGGCGCGCAAAACTTGAAAACGGGCCAGGACGCCCTCGGTACCGCCTAAAACGAGTCCGGGACCAAACGCCCACGGTACCGCTGAAAATGAGTCCGGGCGCGCAAAATAAGTAAAAGGGACCCGACGTCCTCGGTACCGCCGAAAACGAGTCCTGGCGCGCAAAACTTGAAAACGGGACAGGACGCCCTCGGTACCGCCGGAAATGAGTCCGGGCATGCAAAACATGAGAACGGGACCCGACGACCTCGGCTCCGCCGTAAATGAGTCCGGGCACGCAAAACATGAAAACGGGACAGGACGCCCTCGGTACCGCTGAAAACGAGTCCGGGCGCGCAAAACATGAAAACGGGACCCGACGCCCTCGGCACCGCCGTAAACGAGTTTGGGCGCGCAAAAGTTGAAAACGGGAAAGGACGCCCTCGGTACCGCTGAAAATGAGTCCGGGCGCGCAAAACATAAAAACGGGACCCGACGACCTCGGCACCGCCGTAAACGATTCCGGGCGCGCAAAACATGAAATCAGGACCCGACGACCTCGGCACCGCCGAAAACGTGTCCGGGTGCGCAAAACTTGAAAACGGGAAATGATAGCGTTCGAGCTATGAATCGTCCAAGGACACGCACACGTTCAACTATAAAATCACAACTGGAGGATACTCTCAACTCACAGCAGGATAAAAGAGGAGATAAACTCAACTCAAGATAAACTTTTTCATAATAATTCAACAAGTCAGTTTACATTCAGAAATTAGGCTTTATATAGCCATACAACTCAACTCTAGAAACTTCCTACTAATTAATAACTCCTTAACTATTTTTGCAAATATCAAAACACAATAAAAACAACATTAACTACTACTGCTAATTCCCAAATATAATTAAAACATAGAAAGACTCAAAAGACAAGTTCCAAGAAACTAATTGCTGGCTGGCTCCTCAGTAACCACGCTCACTTGACACGAGGTTTTGACCAAGAAGACTCTGGAATCTGGAGAAACTCAAAACATAAAAAAGATAGTCCATTTCATTATCTGATCACAGAAATTTAAATCACCCAAATCCGAGCCTTTATGAGAGAGTTATGCCCAAAATACTGGCCCAGTACGAATCTGTCCAGAGAGCTGCTGTTTCGTAAATTAATTGTAAATATGACTTGGGCCTGGTTCTTCAAGCTGAGAACTGGTCCATAACTTGCTTCCTTGATCATGATTGTTTATATGTAAACCTGCCATGACTTGATCGCCATCATTCTCCCCCGGTTGAAAAGAACTCGCCCACGACTTCGGCTCATTTTCGCCATGTTATGGAGAAAGATCCTTCACATTGAATGTGGATGAAACACCATAATCTCCGGGAAGCTCCACCTTGTAAGCATTGTCACCTATGCGCTGCAAGATTTTAAACGGTCCATCACCACGGTGCTTGAGCTTTGCATTGCGCCCAGGTGGAAATCTCTCCTTGCTCAAATGCACCCACACAAGATCACCTTCTTTGAAAATCACAGCCCTTCGGTGCTTGTTAGCTTGTCTTTCATACTTCTGATTTTGCTTCTCAATCCTCTTGCTGACTTGTTCATGCAAGCCCTTGATTGCTTTAGCACGCTCATCTGCATCTCCACTATAGCTATGGCTGATTGGCAATGACACAAGATCAAGAGGAGTCTTCGGATTGCATCCATACACCACTTCAAAAGGGCTTTTACCTGTCGTCTTGCTGCTGGACCTGTTGTAAGCGAATTCAGCTTGAGGTAGAACAAGGTCCCATTGGCGTATGTTATCACCCACCAAGCTTCTCAACAGATTGCCCAAACTCCGATTCACAATTTCAGTTTGGCCATCGGTTTGAGGATGATAGGCTGAACTAAACTGCAGCTTTGTACCCATCTTACGCCAAAGTGTTCTCCAAAAATGCCCAACAAACTTCGGGTCTCTGTCAGATGTTATGGTATTTGGAATGCCATGCAACTTCACTATCTCCTTGAAATAAAGATCAGCTATGTTAGTGGCATCCATCGTTTTTGCACAAGGAACAAAGTGTGCCATTTTAGAGAACCGATCAACCACCACCATGATTGAATCTTTGCTGCGTTGAGTTCGGGGCAGTCCCATCACAAAGTCCATGCTCACATCTTCCCACGGTGCATTAGGAACAGGAAGGGGAGTGTAAAGTCCAGAATTTTGAGACTTTGTTTTTGCTAGATGGCAAGTTCTACATCTCAAAATGTAATGGTTCACATCCTTCATCATTTTAGGCCAATAGAAACGGTCTTGGAGTAATGCACTAGTTTTATCTCGTCCAAAATGACCACTTAACCCACCATCATGAACCTCTTTAATGATCTGCCACCTCAAAGAACAATTCGGTACGCACAAACGGTTGCCATAGAAAATATATCCATCATTCACCATAAATTCTTTATATGGACCTTTTGCACATTCAGCTTTTATCGTGCCAAAGAACTCATCATCAGAATACAACTCCTTGATCACTTCAAACCCAAGAACATTTACCTTCATTGTGGACAGCAAAGAATGCCTCCTACTTAAAGCATCTGCCACCTGATTTGAAGCACCACTTTTATGCTTGATGTGGAATGTGTAGCCTTGTAAAAATTTCACCCACCTTGCATGTCTCGGTTTGAGCTTGTGCTGCCCATTTATGAACTTCAGCGCCTCATGGTCGGAGTAGAGAATGAACTCCTTGGAAATGAGGTAGTGTCTCCAATGCCCAAGAGCTCGTACAATTGCATAGAACTCTTTGTCATATGTAGTGTAGTTCTTACGTGAATCTGAAAGCTTTTCACTAAAGAAGGCAATAGGTCGACCCTCTTGATTGAGAACCGCACCAATGCCTACACCAGATGCATCACATTCAAGCTCAAAAATATTCTCAAAGTTGGGCAAAGCAAGAATTGGGGCTGCTGTCATCTTCTCCTTGATGAGCTGAAAGTTCTTTTCAGCTTCCTTCGTCCATTTGAATACTCCTCCTTTCAAGCACTCGGTGATTGGAGAGACAAGAGTGCTGAAATCTCGAATGAACCGGCGATAGAATGAGGCCAGTCCATGAAAACTTCTCACATCATGAATGTTGGCTGGTGTTGGCCATGAAACAATTGCATCCACCTTAGAAGGATCAACATGAATACCTTCAGCTGAAACCACATAGCCTAAAAACACCAAGTTGCTGGTTAGGAACTCGCACTTCTTGAGGTTGATGTAGAGTTTCTGTTCAGCTAGCACTTCAAAGACTTGGTGAAGGTGTTCCAAATGCTCTTCTTTACCCGTGCTATACACGAGTATGTCATCAAAATAGACCACCACAAATCTGCCAATAAAAGACTTAAACACCAAATTCATTAGTCTCATAAAAGTACTAGGAGCATTAGAGAGTCCGAATGGCATCACCAACCACTCAAACAATCCATCACGGGTCTTAAATGCTGTCTTCCATTCATCACCAGGCCTCATACGAATCTGATGGTACCCACTTCTAAGATCAATCTTTGAAAACACACTAGCACCATGGAGCTGATCTAGCATGTCATCTAGACGAGGAATAGGGAAGCGATACTTGATAGTAATCTTGTTGACCGCTCTACTATCCACACACATGCGAAAAGAACCATCTTTCTTTGGCACAAGCAAGGCTGGAACTGCACAAGGACTCATGCTTTCACGCACCAAACCCTTTCTCATCAACTCATCTACTTGCCGCTGCAACTCGGCATTTTCTGTTGGGTTCATTCGGTATGCTGCTTTGTTTGGCAAAATTGCACCAGGAACAAAATCTATGCAGTGTTGCACACTCCTCATTGGAGGTAAACCTGCTGGAATTTCATCTGGAACAAGGTTCTGAAATTGTTCAAGTAAAGGTACCACTGGTCCGGGTATTAGAGGATTTCTGTCACCCTTAACTTCTTTCACCACCAATGCAAAGGCTATTTGGGATTCTTCAAAAATTTCAGTAAATTCAGATTTTGAGAGAATGAAATTGCTATCCTTGAGGGCTGGTTTAGATTTCATTTCCATTCTAGAAGGACCCAAAGTAATCTTAGCACCATTCAGCTCAAAAGAATAAGTGTTTTTAAAACCATCATGGTGTACCTTTCTATCAAACTGCCAAGGTCTCCCCAAAAGTAAATGACAAGCATCCATAGGAACTACATCACACCATACCTCATCTCGGTACTTCTCACCAATAGAAAAATTAACCAAACAACGCTGGTCAACTTGCACACATTTACCCTTTTCCAACCAAGAGAGTTTGTACGGTTTTGGGTGCTTTTCAGTTTTAAGCGGCAACTTTTGTACCATAATTTCAGAAACAACATTCTCACAACTCCCGCTATCAATGATAACATCGCATACCTTCCCATGAGAGGTGCATCGTGTATGGAAGATATTGTTACGAAGCCACACATCATCTTGAACGGGACTGGAATTCAGCACACGCCTAATCACCAACATCTCACCCGTATCTCCATAAATGACATCCTCCTCATCTGCTGCCTCATCAAACACGGGTGGAGAATCAAAATCTGTTTGCTCCTCTTCTAGGGGTTCTTCAATAATGGTAAATACCCGCTGGTTTGGGCACTCGGACATGATGTGACCGTACCCTTTGCACCGATAGCATTGAACAGCTTTAGGGGCTGGTTTAGAGGGTCCTGCGGTTGCGGTTTTTGCTGAAAATTTGGCCACTGCACTTGATGTTGGTTTGGCTGATTGCGTACTGCTTCCATGGCTTGTTGGATGGCCTCGATTGAGAACTCGGCTACCACCAAAGCTCGCTGTTTTTCTGACTTCTTTCTCCTTGAGTTGCTTCTCAACTTTTGTGGCAAGTTTAAACACATCATGATAAGAGATAAAAGGCTGTAAAGTTACCACATCATGAATCTCCTTGCGAAGGCCACGAAGATATCGTGCAATGGTTTGTTCTTCGGGCTCAACAACGCCACATTTCAACATGAGGTGATCAAGTTCTTCAGTGTAATTTGCCACAGTTTTATCACCTTGAACAAAGCCATGAAGTTGAAAAAAGGCCTCTTGCAAGTACCCTTCCGGCAGAAACTTCTTTCGTAACTCTTTCACCATCTTTTCCCATGTTCTGATTTTTTGCTTACCCTCACGGGCTCGCTTCATCTTCAACTGCTCCCACCAAATAGATGCATGCTTCTTTAATTTGATGGCAACAATCTTCACCTTTTCTTCCTCAGGGACATCTTGGTATTCAAAGACACGTTCAACCGTATTGAGCCAATCTATGAACTCATCGGGTTGTATGCGCCCTTCGTACACAGGAATATCCGCTTTTAGATCAAAAGTCCGTCGAAATTGCTGGTTCCTTCGGGTGTGATTTTGATGGAGAGCCTCTTCATCACTGGACACCAAGGTGTGGTTGTCGTGGAAGGGGTTGAACTCGGCATCATCGTCACCATAAGTTTCGCCATCTGAGCCACGATAGGAATCATCGCGGTTGTTCCCAGCGGCCCTCATGCGCGCTAGACGCTCTTGGAGTTGTTGCACATGCTGCCTCAACTCGTTCAACTCAATATCTCGATCGGCTTGCTGGTTGCCTTCAGGAGGATTGACACGAGCACTACGTCGCACCATCCTTCGCCTGCTGCTCTGATACCAATTGATAGCGTTCGAGCTATGAATCGTCCAAGGACACGCACACGTTCAACAATAAAATCACAACTGGAGGATACTCTCAACTCACAGCAGGATAAAAGAGGAGATAAACTCAACTCAAGATAAACTTTTTCATAATAATTCAACAAGTGAGTTTACATTCAGAAATTAGGCTTTATATAGCCATACAACTCAACTCTAGAAACTTCCTACTAATTAATAACTCCTTAACTATTTTTGCAAATATCAAAATACAATAAAAATAACATTAACTACTACTGTTAATTCCAAAACATAATTAAAACATAGAAAGACTCAAAGACAAGTTCCAAGAAACTAAATGCTGGCTGGCTCCTCAGTAACCATGTTCATTTGACACGAGGTTTTGACCAAGAAGACTCTGGAATCTGGAGAAACTCAAAACACAAAAAAGATAGTCCATTTCATCATCTCATCACAGAAATTTGAATCACCCAAATCCGAGTTTTTATGAGAGAGTTATGCCCAAAATACTGGCCCAGTACGAATCTGTCCAGAAAGCTGCTGTTTCGTAAATTAATTGTAAATATGACTTGGGCCTGGTTCTTCAAACTGAGAACTGGTCTAGAACTTGCTTCCTTGATCATGATTGTTCACCTGTAGACCTGCCATGACTTGATCGCCATCACCGATGACCTCGGCACCGCCGAAAACGTGTCCGGGCGCGAAAAACTTGAAAACGGGAAAGGACGGCCTCGGTACCGCCGAAAACGAGTCCGGGCACGCAAAACATGAAAACGGGACCCGACGACCTCGGCATCGCCGAAAACGTGTACGGGCGCCAAAAACTTGAAAACGGGAAAGGACGCCCTCGGTACCGCCGAAATCGAGTCCGGACGGGCAAAACATGAAAACGGGACCCGACGACCTCAGCAACGCCCAAAACGTGTCCAGGCGCGCGAAACTCGAAAACGGGACAGGACACCCTCGGTACCGCCGAAAACGAGTCCGGGTGCGCAAAACATGAAAACGGGACCCGACGGCCTCGGCACCGCCGTAAACGAGTCCAGGCGCGCAAAACATGAAATCAGGACCCGTCGCCCTCGGTTCCGCCGAAAATGAGTCCGGGCGCGCAAAACTTGAAAACGAGAAAGGACGCCCTCGGTACCGCCGAAAAAGAGTCCGGGCGCGCAAAACATGAAATCGGGACCCGTCGCCCACGGTACAGCCGAAAACGAGTCCGGGCGTGCAAAACTTGAAAACGGGAAAGGACGCCCTCGGCACCGCCGTAAACGAGTCCGGGCGCGCAAAACATAAAAACGGCACCCGACGACCACGGCACCGCCGTAAACGATTCCGGGCACGCAAAACATGAAATCAGGACCCGACGACCTCGGAACCGCCGAAAACGTGTCCGGGTGCGCAAAACTTGAAAACGGGAAAGGACGCCATCGGTAACGCCGAAAAAGAGTCCGGGCGCGCAAAACATGAAAACGGGACCCGACGACCTCGGCTCCGCCGTAAACGAGTCCGGGTGCGCAAAACATGAAAACGGGACAGGACGCCCTTGGTACCACCGAAAACGTGTCCGGGCGCGCAAAACATGAAAACGGTACCCGACGCCCTCGGCAACGCCGTAAAGGAGTCGGGGCGCGCAAAACTTGAAAACGGGAAAGGACGCCCTCGGTACCGCCGAAAATGAGTTCGGGCACGCAAAACATAAAAACGGCACCCGACGACCTCGGCACCGCCATAAAGGAGTCGGGGCGCGCAAAACTTGAAAACGGCAAATTGACGCCCTGGGTACCGCCGAAAACGAGTCCGGGCGCGCAAAACATGAAAACGGGACCCGACGACCTCGGCACCGCCAAAAACGTGTCCGGGCGCGCAAAACATGAAAACGGGACAGGACGCCCTCGGGACCGCCGAAACGAGTCCGGGCGAGCAAAACATGAAAACGGGACCCGACGACCTCGGCACCGCCGAATACGTGTCGGGGCGCGAAAAACTTGAAAACGAGACAGGACGATCTCGGTACCGCCGAAAACGAGTCCAGGAGCGCAAAACATGAAAACGGGACTCGACGCCCTCGGTACCGCCGAAAACGAGTCCGGGCGCGCAAAACATGAAAACGGGACCCGACGCCCTCGGCAACGCCGTAAAGGAGTCGGGGCGCGCAAAACTTGAAAACGGGAAAGGACACCCTCGGTACCGCCGAAAACGAGTTCGGGCACGCAAAACATAAAAACGGCACCCGACGACCTCGGCACCGCCGTAAACAAGTCCGGGCGCGCAAAACTTGAAAACGGCAAATTGACGCCCTGGGTACCGCCGAAAACGAGTCCGGGCGCGCAAAACATGAAAACGGGACCCGACGACCTCGGCACCGCCAAAAACGTGTCCGGGCGCGCAAAACATGAAAACGGGACAGGACGCCATCGGGACCGCCGAAACGAGTCCGGGCGAGCAAAACATGAAAACGGGACCCGACGACCTCGGCACCGCCGAAAAAGTGTCGGGGCGCGAAAAACTTGAAAACGAGACAGGACGACCTCCGTACCGCCGAAAACGAGTCCAGGAGCGCAAAACATGAAAACGTTACTCGACGCCCTCGGTACCGCCGAAAACGAGTCCGGGCGCGCAAAACATTAAAACGGGACCCGACGACCTCGGCACCGCCAAAAAGTGTCCGGGCGCGCAAAACTTGAAAACGGGAAAGGACGCCCTCGGTACCGCCAAAAACGAGTCCGGGCGCGCAAAACTTGAAAACGGGACCCGACGACCTCGGCACCGCCGAAAACGTGTCCGGGAGCGAAAAACTTGAAAACGGGAAAGGACGCCCTCGGTACCGCCGAAATCGAGTCCGGACGGGCAAAACATGAAAACGGGACCCGACGACCTCGGCAACGCCCAAAACGTGTCCGGGCGCGCGAAACTCGAAAACGGGACAGGACACCCTCGGTACCGCCGAAAACGAGTCCGGGTGCGCAAAACATGAAAACGGGACCCGACGGCCTCGGTACCGCCGAAAATGAGTCCGGGCACGCAAAACATGAAAACGGGACCCGACGACCTCGGCATCGCCGAAAACGTGTACGGGCGCCAAAAACTTGAAATCGGGAAAGGACGCCCTCGGTACCGCCGAAATCGAGTCCGGACGGGCAAAACATGAAAACGGGACCCGACGACCTCGGCAACGCCCAAAACGTGTCCGGGCGCGCGAAACTCGAAAACGGGACAGGACACCCTCGGTACCGCCGAAAACGAGTCCGGGTGCGCAAAACATGAAAACGGGACCCGACGGCCTCGGCACCGCCGTAAACGAGTCCAGGCGCGCATTACATGAAATCAGGACCTGTCGCCCTCGGTTCCGCCGAAAACGAGTCCGGGCGCGCAAAACTTGAAAACGAGAAAGGACGCCCTCGGTACCGCCGAAAAAGAGTCCGGGCGCGCAAAACATGAAATCGGCACCCGTCGCCCACGGTACAGCCGAAAACGAGTCCGGGCGCGCAAAACTTGAAAACGGGAAAGGACGCCCTCGGCACCGCCGTAAACGAGTCCGGGCGCGCAAAACATAAAAACGGCACCCGACGACCACGGCACCGCCGTAAACGATTCCGGGCGCGCAAAACATGAAATCAGGACCCGACTACCTCGGAACCGCCGAAAACGTGTCCGGGTGCGCAAAACTTGAAAACGGGAAAGGACGCCATCGGTAACGCCGAAAAAGAGTCCGGGCGTGCAAAACATGAAAACGGGACCCGACGACCTCGGCTCCGCCGTAAACGAGTCCGGGCGCGCAAAACATGAAAACCGGACAGGACGCCCTCGGTACCACCGAAAACGTGTCCGGGCGCGCAAAACATGAAAACGGGACCCGACGCCCTCGGCAACGCCGTAAAGCATTCGGGGCGCGCAAAACTTGAAAACGGGAAAGGACGCCCACAGTACCGCCGAAAACGAGTTCGGGCACGTAAAACATAAAAACGGCACCCGACGACCTCAGCACCGCCGTAAACAAGTCCGGGCGCGCAAAACTTGAAAACGACAAATTGACGCCCTGGGTACCGCCGAAAATGAGTCCGGGCGCGCAAAACATGAAAACGGGACCCGACGACCTCGGCACCGCCAAAAACGTGTCCGGGAGCGCAAAACATGAAAACGGGACAGGACGCCCTCGGGACCGCCGAAACGAGTCCGGGCGAGCAAAACATGAAAACGGGACCCGACGACCTCGGCACCGCCGAAAACGTGTCGAGGCGCGAAAAACTTGAAAACGAGACAGGACGACCTCGGTACCGCCGAAAACGAGTCCAGGAGCACAAAACAAGAAAACGGGACTCGACGCCCTCGGTACCGCCGAAAACGAGTCCGGGCGCGCAAAACATGAAAACGGGACCCGACGACCTCGGCACCGCCAAAAAGTGTCCGGGCGTGAAAAACTTGAAAACGGGAAAGGACGCCCTCGGTATCGCCAAAAACGAGTCCGGGCGCGCAAAACTTGAAAACGGGACCCGACAACCTCGGCACCGCCGAAAACGTGTCCGGGAGCGAAAAACTTGAAAACGGGAAAGGACGCCCTCGGTACCGCCGAAATCGAGTTCGGACGCGCAAAACATGAAAACGGGACCCGACGACCTCGGCAACGCCCAAAACGTGTCCGGGCGCGCGAAACTCGAAAACGGGACAGGCGCCCTCGGTACCACCGAAAACGAGTCCGGGCGCGCAAAACATGAAAACGGGACCCGACGGCCTCGGCACCGCCGTAAACGAGTCTGGGCGCGCAAAACATGAAATCGGGACCCGTCGCCCTCGGTACCGCCGAAAAAGGGTCCGGGCGTGCAAAACATGAAATCGGGACTCGACCACCTCGGCTCCGCCGTAAACGAGTCCAGCGCGCAATACATGAAAACGGGACAGGACGCCCTCGGTACCGCCGAAAACGAGTCCGGGCGCGCAAAACATGAAAACGGGACCCGACGCCCTCGGCACCGCCGTAAACGAGTACGGGTGCGCAAAACTTGAAAACGGGAAAGGACGTCCTCGGTACCGCCGAAAACGAGTCCGAGCCCGCAAAACATAAAAACGGCACCCGACGACCTCGGCACCGCCGTAAACGAATACGGGCGCACAAAACTTGAAAACGGGAAAGGACGTCCTGTTACCGCCGAAAACGAGTCCGGGCGCGCAAAATATAAAAACGAGACCCGACGACCTCGGCACCGCCGTAAACGAGTCCGGGCGCGCAAAACATGAAATCGAGACCCGATGCCCTCGGTACCGCCGAAAATGAGTCCGGGCGCGCAAAACATGAAAACGGGACCCGACGACCTCGGCACCGCCGAAAACGTGTCCGGGCGCGCAAAACATGAAAACGGGACAGGACGCCCTCGGGACCGCTGAAAACGAGTCCGGAAGCGCAAAACATGAAAACGGGTCCCGACGACCTCGGCACCGCCGAAAACGTGTCCGGGCGCGAAAAACTTGAAAACGGAACAGGAAGCCGTCGGCACCGCCGAAAACGTGTCCGGGCGCGGAAAACATGAAAACGGGACCAAACGCCCACGGTACTGCCGAAAACGGGTCCGGGCGCGAAAATCCTGAAAACGGTACCCGACGCCCTCAGTACCGCCGAAAATGAGTCCGGGCGCGCAAAACTTGAAAACGAGAAAGGACGCCCTCGGTACCGATGAAAAAGAGTCCGGGCGCGCAAAACATGAAAACGGGACCCGACGACCTCAACAATGCCGTAAACGAGTCCGGGCGTGCAAAACATTAAAACGGGACAGGACGCCCTCGGTACCGCCGAAAACGAGTCTGATCGCGCAAAACATGAAAAAGGGACCCGAGTCTGGGTCCGCAAAACATGAAAACGGGAAAGGACTCCCTCGGTACCGCCGAAAACGAGTTCGGGCGCGCAAAACATGAAAACGCGACCCGACGCCCTCGGCACCGCCGTAAACGAGTCCGGGCGCGCAAAACTTGAAAACTGGAAAGGACGCCCTCGGTACCGCCGAAAACGAGTCCGGGCGCGCAAAACATGAAAACGGGACCCGACGACCTCGGAACCGACGAAAACATGTCCGGGCGCGCAAACCTTGAAAACGGGATAGGACGCCCTCGGCATCGCCGAAAACTTGTACGGGCGCGCAAAACATGAAAACGGGACCAAACGCCCACGGTACCGTCGAAAACGAGTCCGGGCGCGCAAAATAAGTAAAAGGCACCCGACGTCCTCGGTATCGCCGAAAACGAATCCTGGCGCGCAAAACTTGAAAACGGGACAGGACGCCCTCGGTACCGTCGAAAACGAGTCCGGGCGCGCAAGACATGAAAACGGGACCCGACGAACTCGGCTCCGCCGTAAACGAGTCCGGGCACGCAAAACATGAAAACGGGACAGGACGCCCTCGGTACCGCCGAAAACGAGTCCGGGCGCACAAAACATGAAAACGGGACCCGACGACCTCAGCATCGCCGTAAACGAGTCCGGGCTCTCAAAATTTGAAAACGGGACAGGACGCCCTCGGTACCGCCGAAAACGAGTCCGGGCATGCAAAACATAAAAACGGCACCTGACGACCTCGGCACTGCCGTAAACGGGAAAGGATGCCCTCGGTACCGCCGAAAACGAGTCCGGGCGCGCAAAATAAGAAAACGGGACCCAACGCCCACGGTACCGCCGAAACCGAGTCCGAGCACGCAAAACATGTAAAAGGGACCCGAGGCCCTCGGCACCGCCGTAAACGAGTCCGGGCGCGCAAAACTTGAAAACGGGAAAGGACGCCCTCGGTAAAGCCGAAAACTAGCCCACGGTACTGCCGAAAACGAGTCCGGGCGCGAAAATCCTGAAAACGGTACCCGACGCCCTCAGTACCGCCGAAAATGAGTCCGGGCGCGCAAAACTTGAAAACGAGAAAGGACGCCCTCGGTACCGACGAAAAAGAGTCCGGGCGCGCAAAACATGAAAACGGGACCCGACGACCTCAACAATGTCGTAAACGAGTCCGGGCGCGCAAAACATGAAAACGGGACAGGACGCCCTCGGTACCGCCGAAAACGAGTCCGATCGCGCAAAACATGAAAAAGGGACCCGAGTCCGGGTCCGCAAAACATGAAAACGTGAAAGGACGCCCTCGGTACCGCCGAAAACGAGTTCGGGCGCGCAAAACATGAAAACATGACCCGACGCCCACGGCACCGCCGTAAACGAGTCCGGGCGCGCAAAACTTGAAAACTGGAAAGGACGCCCTCGGTACCGCCGAAAACGAGTCCGGGCGCGCAAAACATGAAAACGGGACCCGACGACCTCGGAACCGACGAAAACATGTCCGGGCGCGCAAACCTTGAGAACGGGATAGGACGCCCTCGGCATCGCCGAAAACTTGTACGGGCGCGCAAAACATGAAAACGGGACCAAACGCCCACGGTACCGTCGAAAACGAGTCCGGGCGCGCAAAACAAGTAAAAGGCACCCGACGTCCTCGGTATCGCCGAAAACGAGTCCTGGCGCGCAAAACTTGAAAACGGGACAGGACGCCCTCGGTACCGCCGAAAACGAGTCCGGGCGCGCAAGACATGAAAACGGGACCCGACGAACTCGGCTCCGCCGTAAACGAGTCCGGGCACGCAAAACATGAAAACGGGACAGGACGCCCTCGGTACCGCCGAAAACGAGTCCGGGCGCACAAAACATGAAAACGGGACCCGACGACCTCAGCATCGCCGTAAACGAGTCCGGGCTCTCAAAATTTGAAAACGGGACAGGACGCCCTCGGTACCGCCGAAAACGAGTCCGGGCATGCAAAACATAAAAACGGCACCTGACGACCTCGGCACTGCCGTAAACGGGAAAGGATGCCCTCGGTACCGCCGAAAACGAGTCCGGGCGCGCAAAATAAGAAAACGGGACCCAACGCCCACGGTACCGCCGAAACCGAGTCCGAGCACGCAAAACATGTAAAAGGGACCCGAGGCCCTCGGCACCGCCGTAAACGAGTCCGGGCGCGCAAAACTTGAAAACGGGAAAGGACCCCCTCGGTAAAGCCGAAAACTAGTCCGGGCGCGCAAAACATCAAAACGGGACCCGACGACCTCGACACCGCCTTAAACCAGTCCGAGCGCGCAAAACATGAAAACGGGACCCGACGCCCACGGTACCGCCGGAAACGAGTCCGGGCGCGCAAAACATGTAAAAGGGACCCGACGCCCTCGGTACCGTCGAAAACGAGTCATGGCGCGCAAAACTTGAAAACGGGACCCGACTCCCTCGGCACTGCCGAAAATGTGTTCGGGCTTGCAAAACATGAAAACGGGACCCGACGGCCTCGGCACCACCGAAAACGTGTCCGGGCGTGCAAACCTTGAAAACGGGAAAGGACGCCCTCGTTACCGCCAAAAACGAGTCCGGGCGCGCAAAACATGAAAACGGGACCCAGCGACCTCGGCACCGCCGAAAACGTGTCCGGGCGCGCAAAACATAAAAACGGGACAGGACGCCCTCGGTACCGCCGAAAACGAGTCCGGGCGCGCAAAATATGAAAACGGGACCCGACGCCCTCGGCACTGCCCAAAACGTGTTCGGGCGAGCAAAAGTTGAAAACGGGACAGGACGCCCTCGGTACCGCCGAAAACGAGTCTGGGCGCGCAAAACATGAAAACGGGACCCGACGAACTCGGCACCGCCGAAAACGTGTCCCGGCGTGCAAACTTGAAAACGGGACAGGACGCCCTCGGAACCGCCGAAAACGAGTCCGGGAGCGCAAAACATGAAAACGGGACCCGACGCCCTCGGTACCGCCGAAAACGAGTCCGGGCGCGCAAAACATGAAAACGGGACCCGACGACCACCGCACCGCCGAAAACGTGTCCGGGCGTGAAAAACTTGAAAACGGGACCCGACGACCTCGGCACCGCGGAAAACGTGTTCCGGCGCGCAAACCTTGAAAACGGGACAGGACGCCCTCGGTACCGACGAAAACGAGTCCGGACGCGCAAAACATGAAAACGGGACCCGACGCCCACAGTGCCGACGAAAACGAGTCTGGGCGCGCAAAACATGTAAAAGGGACTCGACGCCCTCGGTACCGCCGAAAATGAGTCCGGGCGCGCAAAACTTGAAAACGGGACCCGACGCCTTCGGTACCGCCAAAAATGAGTCCGGGCGCGAGAAACTTGAAAACGAGAAAGGACGCCTTCGGTACCGCCGAAAACGAGTCCGGGCGCGCCAAACATGAAAACGGGACCAGACGACCTCGGCACCGTCGAAAACGAGTCCGGGCGCGCAAAACATGAAAACGAAACCCGACGCCCACGGTACCGCCGAAACCGAGTCCAGGCGCGCAAAACGTGTAAAAGGGAATCGACGCCCTCGGCACCGCCGTAAACGAGTCCGGGCGCGCAAATCTTGAAAACGGGAAAGGACGCCCTCGGTACCGCCAAAAACGAGTCCGGGCGAGCAAAACATGAAAACGGGACCCGACGGCCTCGGCACCGCCGAAAACGTGTCCGGGCGCGCAAACCTTGAAAACGGGAAAGGACGCCCTCGGTACCGCCAAAAACGAGTCCGGGCGCGCAAAACATGAAAACGGAACTAGACGCCCTCGGTACCGCCGAAAACGTGTCCGGGCGCGCAAAACTTGAAAACGGGAAAGGACGCCCTCGGTACAGCTGAAAACGAGTCCGAGCGCGCATAACGTGAAAACAGGACCCGACGACCTCGGTACCGGCGTAAACAAGTTCGAGCTCGCAAAACATGAAATCGGGACCCGACACCCTCGGTACCGCCGAAAATGAGTCCGGGCGAGCATAACATGAAAACGGGACCCGACGACCTCGGCACTGCCGAAAACGTGTCCGGGCGCGCAAAACTTGAAAACTGGACCCGACGCCCACGGTGCCGCAGAAAACGAGTCCGGGCGCGCAAAACATGAAAACGGGATCCGACTCCCTCGGCACCGCCGTAAACGAGTCTGGGCGCGCAAAACTTGAAAACGGGAAAGGACGCCGTCGGTACCGTCGAAAACGAGTCCAGGTGCGCAAAACATGAAAACGGGACCCGACGACCTCGGTATCGCCGTAAACGTGTCCGGGCGAGCAAAACATGAAAACGGGACCCGACGACCTCGGTACCGCCGTAAACGTGTCCGGGCGCGCAAAACTTGGAAATGGGAAATGACGCCGTTGGTACCGTTGAAAACGAGTCCGTGCGCGCAAAACATGAAAACGAGACCCGACGACGTCGGTACCGCCGTAAACGTGTCCGGGTGCGCAAAGCATGAAAACAGGACCCGACGCCCTCGGTACCGCCAAAAATGAGTAAAACATGAAAACGGGACCCGACGACCGCGGCACCGCCCAAAACGTGTTCGGGCGCGCAAAACTTAAAAAACGGGACAAGACGCCCTCGGTACCGCCGAAAACGAGTCCGGGCGCGCAAAACATGAAAACGGGACCCGACGCCCTCGGCACTGCCCAAAACGTGTTCGGGCGAGCAAAAGTTGAAAACGGGACAGGACGCCCTCACTACCGCCGAAAACGAGTCTGGGCGCGCAAAACATGAAAACGGGACCCGACGAACTTGGCACCGCCGAAAACGTGTCCCGGCGTGCAAACTTGAAAACGGGACAGGACGCCCTCGGAACCGCCGAAAACGAGTCCGGGAGCGCAAAACATGAAAACGGGACCCGACGCCCTCGGTACCGCCGAAAACGAGTCCGGGCGCGCAAAACATGAAAACGGGACCCGACGACCACCGCACCGCCGAAAACGTGTCCGGGCGTGAAAAACTTGAAAACGGGACCCGACGACCTCGGCACCGCGGAAAACGTGTTCCGGCGCGCAAACCTTGAAAACGGGACAGGACGCCCTCGGTACCGACGAAAACGAGTCCGGACGCGCAAAACATGAAAACGGGACCCGACGCCCACAGTGCCGACGAAAACGAGTCTTGGCGCGCAAAACATGTAAAAGGGACTCGACGCCCTCGGTACCGCCGAAAATGAGTCCGGGCGCGCAAAACTTGAAAACGGGACCCGACGCCTTCGGTACCGCCAAAAATGAGTCCGGGCGCGAGAAACTTGAAAACGAGAAAGGACGCCTACGGTACCGCCGAAAACGAGTCCGGGCGCGCCAAACATGAAAACGGGACCAGACGACCTCGGCACCGCCGAAAACGAGTCCGGGCGCGCAAAACATGAAAACGGGACCCGACGCCCACGGTACCGCCGAAACCGAGTCCAGGCGCGCAAAACATGTAAAAGGGAACCGACGCCCTCGGCACCGCCGTAAACGAGTCCGGGCGCGCAAATCTTGAAAACGGGAAAGGACGCCCTCGGTACCGCCAAAAACGAGTCCGGGCGCGCAAAACATGAAAACGGGACCCGACGGCCTCGGCACCGCCGAAAACGTGTCCGGGCGCGCAAACCTTGAAAACGGGAAAGGACGCCCTCGGTACCGCCAAAAACGAATCCGGGCGCGCAAAACATGAAAACGGGACCAGACGCCCTCGGTACCGCCGAAAACGTGTCCGGGCGCGCAAAACTTGAAAACGGGAAAGGACGCCCTCGGTACAGCCAAAAACGAGTCCGAGCGCGCATAACGTGAAAACAGGACCCGACGACCTCGGTACCGGCGTAAACAAGTTCGAGCTCGCAAAACATGAAATCGGGACCCGACACCCTCGGTACCGCCGAAAACGAGTCCGGGCGAGCATAACATGAAAACGGGACCCGACGACCTCGGCACCGCCGAAAACGTGTCCGGGCGCGCAAAACTTGAAAACCGGACCCGACGCCCATGGTGCCGCCGAAAACGAGTCCGGGCGCGCAAAACATGAAAACGGGATCCGACTCCCTCGGCACCGCCGTAAACGAGTCCGGGCGCGCAAAACTTGAAAACGGGAAAGGACGCCGTCGGTACCGTCGAAAACGAGTCCAGGTGCGCAAAACATGAAAACGGGACCCGACGACCTCGGTACCGCGGTAAACGTGTCCGGGCGAGCAAAACATGAAAACGGGACCCGACAACCTCGGCACCGCCGTAAACGTGTCTGGGCGCGCAAAACTTGAAAACGGGAAAGGACGCCATTGGTACCGTTGAAAACGAGTCCGTGCGCGCAAAACATGAAAACGGGACCCGACGACGTCGGTACCGCCGTAAACGTGTCCGGGTGCGCAAAGCATGAACACAGGACCCGACGCCCTCGGTACCGCCAAAAATGAGTAAAACATGAAAACGGGACCCGACGACCGCGGCACCGCCCAAAACGTGTCCGGGCGCGCAAAATTTAAAAAACGGGACAGGACACCCTCGGTACCGCCGAAAACGAGTCCGGGCGCGCAAAACATGAAAACGGGACCCGACGCCCTCGGCACTGCCCAAAACGTGTTCGGGCGAGCAAAAGTTGAAAACGGGACAGGACGCCCTCAGTACCGCCGAAAACGAGTCTGGGCGCGCAAAACATGAAAACGGGACCCGACGAACTCGGCACCGCCGAAAACGTGTCCCGGCGTGCAAACTTGAAAACGGGACAGGACGCCCTCGGAACCGCCGAAAACGAGTCCGGGGGCGCAAAACATGAATACGAGACCGACGCCCTCGGTACCGTCGAAAACTAGTCTGGGGCGCAAAACATTAAAACGGGACCCGACGCCCTCGGTACCGCCGAAAACGTGTCCGGGCGCGCAAACCTTGAAAACGAGAAAGGACGCCATCGGTACCACGGTAAACGAGTCCGGGCGCGCAAAACAGGAAAACGGGACCCGACAACCACGGTGCCGCCGAAAACGAGTCCGGGCGCGCAAAACATGTAAAAGGAACCCGACACCCTCGGTGCCGCCGAAAACGAGTCCGGGCGCGCGAAACTTGAAAACGGGACACAACGCCCTCGGTACCGCCGAAAATGAGTTCGGGCGCGAGAAATTTGAAAACGAGAAAGGACGCCTTCGGTACCGCCGAAAACGAGTCCGGGCGCGACAAACATGAAAACGGGACCCGACGACCTCGGCACCGCCGAAAACGTGTCTCGGCGCGAAAAACTTGAAAACGGGAAAGGACGCCCTCGGTACCGTCGAAAACGAGTCCGGGCGCGCAAAACATGAAAACGGGACCCGACGACCTCGGCAACGCCCATAACGTGTCCGGGCGCGCAAAACATGAAAACGGGACCCGACGCCCTCGGCACCGCCGTAAACGAGTCCGGGCGCGCAAAACTTGAAAACGGGAAAGGACGTCCTCGGTAACGCCGAAAACGAGTCCGGGCGCGCAAAACATGAAAACGGGACCCGACGACCTCGGCACCGCCGTAAACGAGTCCGGTTTGCAAAACATGAAAACGGGACCCAACAACCTCGGCACCGCCGAAAACCTATCCGACCGCGCAAACCTTGAAAACGGGACAGGACGCCCTCGGCACCGCCGAAAACGTGTCCGGGCACGCAAGACATCAAAAACGGGACCCGACGACCTCGGCACCGCCGAAAACGTTTCCGGGCGCGAAAAACTTGAAAACGGGACAAGAGGTCCTCGGTACAGCCGAAAACGATTCCGGGAGCGCAAAACATGAAAACGGGACCCGACGCCCTCGGTACCGCCGAAAACGAGTCCGGGCGCGCAAAACATGAAAACGGGACCCGACGACCTCCGCACCGCCGAAAACGTGTCCGGGCGTGAAAAACTCGAAAACGGGACCCGACGACCTCGGCACCGCGGAAAACGTGTTCCGGCACGCAAACCTTGAAAACGGGACAGGACGCCCTCGGTACCGCCGAAAACGAGTCCGGACGCGCAAAACATGAAAACGGGATCTGACGCCCACATTGCCGACGAAAACGATTCCGGGCGCGCCAAACATGAAAACGGGACCAGACGACCTCGGCACCGCCGAAAACGAGTCCGGGCGCGCAAAACAAGAAAACGGGACCCGACGCCCACGGTACCGCCGAAACCGAGTCCAGGCGCGCAAAACATGTAAAAGGGAACCGACGCCCTCGGCACCGCCGTAAACGAGTTCGGGTGCGCAAAACTTGAAAACGGGAAAGGACGCCCTCGGTACCGCCAAAAACGAGTCCGGGCGCACAAAACATGAAAACGGGACCCGACGGCCTCGGCACCGCCGAAAACGTGTCCGGGCGCGCAAACCTTGAAAACGGGAAAGGACCCCCTCGGTACCGCCAAAAACGAGTCCGGGCGCGCAAAACATGAAAACGGGACCAGACGCCCTCGGTACCGCCGAAAACGTGTCCGGGCGCGCAAAACTTGAAAACGGGAAAGGACGCCCTCGGTACAGCCGAAAACGAGTCCGAGCGCGCATAACGTGAAAACAGGACCCGACGACCTCGGTACCGGCGTAGACAAGTTCAAGCTCGCAAAACATGAAATCGGGACCCGACACCCTCGGTACCGCCGAAAACGAGTCCGGGCGAGCATAACATGAAAACGGGAACCGACGACCTCGGCACCGCCGAAAACGTGTCCGGGCGCGCAAAACTTGAAAACTGGACCCGACGCCCACGGTACCGCCGAAGACGAGTCCGGGCGCGCAAAACATGAAAACGGGATCCGACTCCCTCGGCACCGCCGAAAATGAGTCCGGGCGCGCAAAACTTGAAAACGGGAAAGGACGCCGTCGGTACCGTCGAAAACGAGTCCAGGTGCGCAAAACATGAAAACGGGACCCGACGACCTCGGTACCGCCGTAAACGTGTCCGGGTGCGCAAAACATGAAAACAGGACCCGACGCCCTCGGTACCGCCGAAAACGAGTCCGGGCGTGCAAAACATGAAAACGGGACCCGACGACCTCGGCACCGCCCAAAACGTGTCCGGGCGCGCAAAACATGAAAACGGGATAGGACGCCCTCGGTACCGCCCAAAACGTGTTCGGGCGAGCAAAACTTGAAAACGGGACAGGACGCCCTCAGTACCGCCGAAAACAAGTCCGGGCGCGCAAAACATGAAAACGGGACCCGACGACCTCGGCACCGCCGAAAACGTGTCCGGGCGAGCAAAACTTGAAAACGGGACAGGACGCCCACGGTACCGCCGAAAACGAGTCCGGGCGATTAAAACATGAATACGGGACCGACGCCCTCGGTACCGTCGAAAACTAGTCGGGGGGCGCAAAACATGAAAATGGGACCCGACGCCCTCTTCACCGCCGAAAACATATCCGGGTGCGCAAAACATGAAAACGGGACCCGACGCCCTCGGCACCGCCGAACACCAGTCGGGGTGCGCAATACTTGAAAATGGTACCCCACGCACTCGGCACCGCCGAAAACCGTCGAAAACTAGTCTGGGGGCGCAAAACATGAAAACGGGACCCGACGCCCTCGGTACCGCCGAAAATGAGTCCGTGCGCGCAAAACATGAAAACGGGACCCGACGCACTCGGCACGGCCGAAATACGAGTCAGGGGCGCAAAACATGAAAACGGGACCCCACGCACTCGGCACCGCCGAAAACGAGTCCGGGGCGCAAAACATGTAAAATGGAGCCGACGCACTCGGCACCGTCGAAAACGTGTCCGAGCGTGAAAAACTTGAAAACGGGAAAGGACGCCCTCGGTACCGCCGAAAAAGAGTCCGGGCGCGCAAAACATGAAAACGGGACTCGACGACCTCGTCACCGCCGAAAACGTGTCCGGGCGAGCAAAACTTGAAAACGGGACAGGACGCCCCCGGGACCGTCGAAAACGAGTCCAAGCGCACAAAAAATGTAAAAGGGACCCGACGCCCTCGGTACCGTCGAAAACGAGTCCGGGCGCGCAAAACATGAAAACGGGACCCGACGACCTCGGTACCGCCGTAAACTAGTCCGGGCGCGCAAAACATGTATTCGGGACCCGACACCCTCGGTACCGCCGAAAACGAGTCCGGGCGAGCATAACATGAAAACGGGACCCGACGACCTCGGCACCGCCGAAAACGTGTCCGGACGCGCAAAACTTGAAAACGGGACAAGACGCCGACGGTACTGCCGAAAATGAGTCCGGGCGCGCAAAACATGAAAAATGGACCCGACGAACTCGGCACCATCGAAAACGTGTCCGGCCGCGAAAAACTTGAAAACGGGAAAGGACGCCCTCGGTATCGCCGAAAATAAGTCGGGGCGCGCAAAACATGAAAACGGGACCCCACTACCTCGGCACCGCCGAAAATGAGTCCGGGCGCGCAAAACATGAAAACGGGACCCCACGACCTCAGCACCGCCGAAAATGAGTCCGGGCGCGCAAAACATGAAAACGAGACCCCACGACCTCGGCACCGCCGAAAACAAATTCGGGCACGCAAAACATGGAAACGGGACCCGACGACCTCGGCATCGCCGAAAACGAGTCCGGGCGTGCAAAACATGAATACGAGACCGATGCCCTCGGTACCGTCGAAAACTAGTCTGGGGCGCAAAACATGAAACCGGGACCCGACGCCCTCGGTACAGCTGTAAACGAGTCCGGGCGCGCAAAACATGAAATCGGGACCCGACGCCCTCGGTACCGCCGAAAACGTGTCCGGGCGAGCATAACATGGAACCGGGACTCGACGACCTCGGCACCGCCGAAAACGTGTCCGGGCGTGCAAAACTTGAAAACGGCAAAGACGCCCTCGGAACAGACGAAAAAGAGTCCGGGCGCGCAAAACATGAAAACGGGTCCCGACGCTCACAGTACCGCCGAAAACGAGTCCGGGCGCACAAAAAATGTAAAAGGGACCCGACGACCTCGGCACCGCCGAAAACAAGTCCGGGCGCGCAAAACATGAAAACGGGACCCGACGACTTCGGCACCGCCGAAAACGAGTCCGGGCGCGCAAAACATAAATACGAGACCGACGCCCTTGGTACCGTCGAAAACTAGTCTGGGGGCGCAAAACATGAAAACGGGACCCGACGCCCTCGGTACCGCCGAAAACGAGTCCGGGCGCGCAAAACATGAAAACGGGACCCGACGACCTCGGCACCGCCGAAAACGTGTCCGGGCGAGCAAAACTTGAAAACGGGACCCGACGCCCTCGGCACCGCCGAAAATGAGTACGGGCACGCAAAACTTGAAAACGGGACCCGACGCCCACGATACCGCCGAAAATGAGTCCGGGCGCATAAAAAATGTAATAGGGACCCGACGCCCTCGGTACCGCCGAAAACGTGTCCGGGCGAGCATAACATGGAAACGGAACCCGACGACCTCGGCACCACCGAAATCGTGTCCGGGCGCGAAAAACTTGAAAACGGGAAAGGACGCCCTCGGTACCGCCGAAAATGAGTCCGGACGCGCAAAACATGAAAACGGGTCCCCACAACCTCGGCACCGCCGGAAACGAGTCCGGGGGCGCAAAACATGTAAACGGGACCCGACGCCCTCGGCACCGCCGAAATCGAGTCCGGGTGCGCAAAACATGAAAACGGGACCCGACGACCTCGGCACCGCCGTAAACGAGTCCGAGGGCGCAAAACATGAAAACGAGACCCGACGCCCTCGGTACCGCCGAAAACGTGTCCGGGTGCGCAAAACATGAAAACGGGACCCGATGACCTCGGCACCGCCGAAAACGTGTCCCGGCGTGCAAAACTTAAAAACGGGACAGGACGCCCTCGGGTCCGCGGAAAACGAGTCCGGGCGCACAAAACATGAATACGAGACCGACGCCCTCGGTACCGTCGAAAACTAGTCTAGTGGCGCAAAACATGAAAACCGGACCTGACGCCCTCGGTACCGCCGAAATCGAGTCCGGGCGCGCAAAACATGAAAACGGGACCCCACGCACTCGGCACCGCCGAAAACGAATCCGGGGCGCAAAACATGTAAAATGGACCCGACGCCCTCCGTACCGACGAAAACGAGTCCGGGCGCGCAAAACAAGAAAACGGGACCCCAAGACCTCGGCACCGTCGAAAACGTGTACGAGCGCGAAAAACTAGAAAACGGGAAAGGACGCCCTCGGTACCGCCGAAAACGAGTCCGGGCACGCAAAACATGAAAACGGGACCCGACGCCCTCGATACCGCCGAAAACGAGTCCGGCCGCGCAAAACATGAATATAGGACTCGAGAACCTCGGCACCGCCGAAAACGTGTCCGGGCGAGCAAAACATGAAAACGGGACAGGACGCCCTCGGTACCGTCGAAAACGAGTCTAGGCGCGCAAAACATGAATACGAGACCGACGCCCTCGGTACCGTCGAAAACTAGTCTGGGGAGCAAAACATGAAAACGGGACCCGACGCCCTCGGCACCGCCGAAAACGAGTCCGGGCGCGCAATACATGAAAACTGACCCGACGCCCTCGGCACCGCCGAAAATTAGTCCGGGCGCGCAAAACTTGAAAACGGGACCCGACGCCCACGATACCGCCGAAAACGAGTCCGGGCGCACAAAAAATGTAAAAGGGACCCGACGCCCTCGGTACCACCGAAAACGAGTCCGGGCGCGCAAAACATGAAAACGGGAAAGGACGCCCTCGGTACCGTCGAAAACGAGTCCGGGCGCGCAAAACATGAAATCGGGACCCGACACCCTCGGAACCGCCGAAAACGAGTCCGGGCGAGCATAACATGAAAACGGGACCCGACGACCTCGGTACCGCCGAAAACGAGTCCGGGCGCGCAAAACAAGAAAACGAGACCCGACGCCCTTGGTACCGCGAAAACGAGTCCGGGCGCGCAAAACATGATAACGGGACCCCACGCCCACGGTACCGCCGAAAACAAGTCCGGGCGCCCAAAAAATGTAAAAGGGACCCGACGCCCTCGGTACCGCCGAAAATGAGTCCGGTCGCGCGTAACATGAAAACGGGACCCGACGACCTCGGCACCACCGAAAACGTGTCCGGGCGCGAAAATTTGAAAACAGGAAAGGACGCCCTCGGAACCGCCGAAAGTGAGTCTGGGCGCGCAAAACATGAAAACGGGACCCCACGTCCTCGGCACCGCCGAAAATGAGTCCGGGCGCGCAAAACATGAAAACGAGACCCCACGACCTCGGCACCGCCGTAAACGAGTCCGGGGGCGCAAAACATGTAAATGGGACCCGACGCCCTCGGTACCGCCGAAAACAAGTCCGAGCGCGCAAAACATGAAAACAGGACCCGACGACCTCGGCACCGCCGAAAACGAGTCCGGGCGTGCAAAACTTGAATACGAGACCGACGCCCTCGGTACCGTCAAAAACTAGTCTGGGGCGCAAAACAAGAAAACGGGACCCGACGACCTCGGCACCACCGAAAACGTGTTCGGGCGCGAAAAACTTGAAAACGGGAAAGGACGCCCTCGGTACCGCTGAAAATGTGTCCGGGCGCGCAAAACATGAAAACGGGACCCCACGACCTCGGCACCGCCGAAAACGTGTCCCGGCGTGCAAAACTTAAAAACGGGACAGGACGCCCTCGGTACCGCCGAAAACGAGTCCGGGCGCGCAAAACATGAATACGAGACCGACGCCCTCGGTACCGTCGAAAACTAGTCTAGTGGCGCAAAACATGAAAACCGGACCCGACGCCCTCGGTACCGCCGAAATCGAGTCCGGGCGCGCAAAACATGAAAACGGGACCTGACGCACTCGGCACAGCCGAAATACGAGTCAGGGGGCGCAAAACATAAAACGGGACCCCACGCACTCGGCACCGCCGAAAATGAATCCGGGACGCAAAACATGTAAAATGGACCCGACGCCCTCCGTACCGTCGAAAACGAGTCCGGGCGCGCAAAACAAAAAACGGGACCCCACGACCTCGGCACCGTCGAAAACGTGTCCGAGCGCGAAAAACTAGAAAACGGGAAAGGACGCCCTCGATACCGCCGAAAACGAGTCCGGGCGCGCAAAACATGAAAACGGGACCCGACGCCCTCGATACCGCCGAAAACGAGTCCGGCCGCGCAAAACATGAATATAGGACCCGAGAACCTCGGCACCGCCGAAAACGTGTCCGGGCGAGCAAAACTTGAAAACGGGACAGGACGCCCTCGGTACCGCCGAAAACGAGTCTAGGCGCGCAAAACATGAATACGAGACTGACGCCCTCGGTACCGTCGAAACCTAGTCTGGGGGAGCAAAACATGAAAACGGGACCCGACGCCCTCGGCACCGCCGAAAACGAGTCCGGGCGCGCAATACATGAAAACTGACCCGACGCCCTCGGCACCGCCGAAAATTAGTCCGGGCGCGCAAAACTTGAAAACGGGACCCGACGCCCACGATACCGCCGAAAACGAGTCCGGGCGCACAAAAAATGTAAAAGGGACCCGACGCCCTCGGTACCACCGAAAACGAGTCCGGGCGCGCAAAACATGAAAACGGGAAAGGACGCCCTCGGTACCGTCGAAAACGAATCCGGGCGCGCAAAACATGAAATCGGGACCCGACACCCTCGGTACCGCCGAAAACGAGTCCGGGCGAGCATAACATGAAAACGGGACTCGACGACCTCGTCATCGCCGAAAATGTGTTCGGGCGCGCAAAACTTGAAAACGAGACAGGACGCCCTCGGTACCGACGAAAATGAGTCCGGGCGCGCAAAACATGAAAACGGGACCCGACGCCCACGGTACCGCCGAAAACGAGTCCGGGCGCCCAAAAAATGTAAAAGGGACCCGACACCCTCGGTACCGCCGAAAATGAGTCCGGGCACGCAAAACATGAAAATGGGACCCGACGCACACGGCACTGCCGAAAAACGAGTCTTGGGGCGCAAAACATGAAAACGGGACCCCACGCACTCGGCACCGCCGAAAACGAGTCCGGGGCGCAAAACATGTAAAAGGGACCAGACGCCCTCCGTACCGCCAAAAACGAGTCCGGGCGCGCAAAACTTGAAAACTGGATCCGACGCCCTCGGTACCGCCGAAAACGAGCCGGGTGCGCAAAACATGAAAACGGGACCCGACGACCTCGGCATCCCCGAAAATGTGTCCGAGCGCGCAAAACATGAAAACGGGACCCGACGCCCTCGGTACCGCCGAAAACGAGTCCGGGCGCGCACAACATGAAAACGGGACCCGACGGCCTCGGTACCGCCGAAAATGAGTCCGGCAGCGCAAAACATGAAAATAGGACCCGACGACCTCGGTACCGCCGAAAACGAGTCCGGACGAGCAAAACTTGAAAACGGGATAGGATGCCCTCGGTACCGTCGAAAACGAGTCTGGGCGCACAAAACATGAATACGGGACTGACGCCCTCGGTACCGTCGAAAACTAGTCTGGGGGCGCAAAACATGAAAACGGGACCCGACGCCCTCGGCACCGCCGAAAACGAGTCCGGGGCGCATACATGAAAACTGACCTGACGCCCTCGGCACCGCCGAAAATGAGTCCGGGCACGGAAAACATGAAAACGGGACCCGACGCCCACGATACCGCCGAAAACGAGTCCGGGCGCACAAAAAAAGTAAAAGGGACCCGACCCCCTCAGTACCACCGAAAATGAGTCCGGGCGCGCAAAACATGAAATCGGGACCCGACGCCCTCGGTACCGCCGAAAACGAGTCCGGGCGAGCATAACAAGAAAACGGGACCCGACGACCTCGGCACCGCCGAAAACATGTCCGGGTGCGCAAAACTTGAAAACGGGACAGGACGCCCTCGGTACCGACGAAAACGAGTCCGGGCGCGCAAAACAAGAAAACGGGACCCGACGCCCACGGTACCGCCGAAAACAAGTCCGGGCGCCCAAAAAATGTAAAAGGGACCCGACGCCCTCGGTACCGCCGAAAATGAGTCCGGGCGCGCAACACATGAAAACGGGACCCGACGGACCTCGGCACCACCGAAAACGTGTCCGGGCGCGAAAAACTTGAAAACGGGAAAGGACGCCCTCGGTACTGCTGAAAATGTGTCCGGGCGCGCAAAATATGAAAACGGGACCCCACGACCTCGGCACCGTCGAGAATGAGTCCGGGCGCGCAAGACATGAAAACGGGACCCGACGACCTCGGCACCGCCGAAAACGAGTCCGGGCGCGCAAAACATGAATACGAGACCGATGCCCTCGGTACCGTCGAAAACTAGTCTGGGGGCGCAAAACAATAAAACGGAACCCGACGCCCTCGGTACCGCCGAAAACGAGTCCGGGCGCGCAAAACATGAAAACGGGACCCGACGCCCTCGGTACCGTCGAAAATGAGTCCGGGCGCGCAAAACATGAAAATGGGACCCGACGCACTCGGCACAGCCGAAAAACGAGTCAGGGTGCGCAAAACATGAAAACGGGACCCCACGCACTCGGCACCGCCGAAAACGAGTCCGGGGCGCAAAACATGTAATAGGGACCAGACACCCTCCGTACCGCCGAAAACGAGTCCGGGCGTGCAAAACTTGAAAACTAGACCCGACGCCCTCGGCACCGCCGAAAACGTATGGGCGCGCAAGACATGAAAACGGGACCCGACGTCCTCGGCACCGCCGAAAACGTGCCCGAGCGCGCAAAACATGAAAACGGGACCCGACTCCCTCCGTACCGCCGAAAACGAGTCCGGGCGCGCAAAACATTAAAACGGGACCCGACGCCCTCGGTACCGCCGAAAACGAGTCCGGCCGCGCAAAACACGAAAACGGGACCCGACGACCTCGGCACCGCCGAAAACGTGTCCGGGCGAGCAAAACTTGAAAACGGGACAGGACGCCCTCGGTACCGCCGAAAATGAGTCCGGGGGCGCAAAACATGAATACGGGACCGACGCCCTCAGTACCGTCGAAAACTAGTCGGGGGGCGCAAAACATGAAAACGGGACCCGACGCCCTCGGCACCGTCGAAAACTAGTCGGGGGGCGCAAAACATGAAAACGGGACCCGACGCCCTCGGCACCGTCGAAAACGAGTCCGGGCGCGCAAAACATGAAAACTGACCCGACGCCCTCGGTACCGCCGAACACGAGTCCGGGCGCGCAAAACATGAAAATGGGACCCGACGCCCTCGGCACCGCCGAAAACGTATCCGGGTGCGCAAAACGTGAAAACTGTACCCGACGCCCTTGGCACCGCCGAACACCAGTCGGGGTGCGCAAAACATGAAAACGGTACCCCACACACTCGGCACCGCCGAAAACGTGTCAGTGCGCGCAAAACATGAAAACGGGACCCGACGCACTCGGCACAGCCGAAATACGAGTCATGGGGCGGAAAACATAAAACGGGACCCCACGCACTCGGTACTGCCGAAAACGAATCCGGGGCGCAAAACATGTAAAATGGACCCGACGCCCTCCGTACCGTCGAAAACGAGTCCGGGAGCGCAAAACAAGAAAACGGAACCCAACGACCTCAGCACCGTCGAAAACGTGTCCGAGCGCGAAAAACTAGAAAACGGGAAAGGACGCCCTCGGTACCGCCGAAAACGAGTGCGGGCGGGCAAAACATGAAAACGAGACCCGACGCCCTCGATACCGCCAAAAACGGGTCCTGCCGCGCAAAACTTGAAAATAGGACCCGACGACCTCGGTACCGCCGAAAACGTGTCCGGGCGAGCAAAACTTGAAAAACGGGACAGGTTGCCCTCGGTACCGTCGAAAACGAGTCTGGGCGCGCAAAACATGAATACGGGACCGACGCCCTCGGTACCGTCGAAAACTAGTATGGGGGCGCAAAACATGAAAACGGGACCCGACGCCCTCGGCACCGCCGAAAACGAGTCCGTGCGCGCAATACATTCAAACTAACCTGACGCCCTCGGCACCACCGAAAATGAGTCCGGGCGTGCAAAACATGAAAACGGGACCCGACGCCCACGATACCGCCGAAAATGAGTCCGGGCGCACAAAAAATGTAAAAGGGACCCGACGCCCTCAGTACCACCGAAAACGAGTCCGGGCGCGCAAAACATGAAAACGGGACCCCACGCCCTCGGCACCGCCTTAAACGAGTCCGGGCGCGCAAAACTTGAAAACAGGAAAGGACGCCCTCGGTACCGTTGAAAATGAGTCCAGGCGCGCAAAACTTGAAAACGGGACCCGACGCCCACGTTACCGCCGAAAACGAGTCCGGGCGCACAAAAAATATAAAAGGGACCCGACGCCCTCGGTACCACCGAAAATGAGTCTGAGCGCGCAAAACATGAAATCGGGACCCGACACCCTCGGTACCGCCGAAAACGAGTCCGGGCGAGCATAACATGAAAACGGGACCCGACGCACTCGGCACAGCCGAAAAACGAGTCAGGGGGCGCAAAACATGAAAACGGGACCCCACGCACTCGGAACCGCCGAAAATGAGTCCGGGGCGCAAAACATGTAAAAGGGACCAGGCGCCCTCCGTACCGTCGAAAACGAGTCCGGGCGCGCAAATCTTGAAAACGGAATCTGACGCCCTCGGTACCACCGAAAACGAGCCGGGCGCGCAAAACATGAAAACTGGACCCGACGACCTCGGCACCGCCGAAAACGTGTCCAAGCGCGCAAAACATGAAAACGGGACCCGACGCCCTCGGTACCGCCGAAAACGAGTCCGGGCGTGCAAAACATGAAAACGGGACCCGACGCCCTCGGTACCGCCGAAAACTAGTCCGGCCGCGCAAAACATGAAAACGGGACCCGACGACCTCGGCACCGCCGAAAACGTGTCCGGACGAGCAAAACTTGAAAACGGGACAGGACGCCCTCGGTACCGCCGAAAACGAGTCCGGGCACGCAAAACATGAATACGGGACTGACGCCCTCGGTACCATCGAAAACTAGTCGGGGGGCGCAAAACATGAAAACGGGACCCGACGCCCTCGGCACCGCCGAAAACGAGTCCGGGCGCGCAAAACATGATAACTGACCCGACGCCCTCGGCACCGTCGAACACAAGTCCGGGCGCGCAAAACATGAAAATGGGACCCGATGCCCTCGGCACCGCCGAAAACGTATCCGGGTGCGCAAAACGTGAAAACTGGACCCGACGCCCTTGGCATCGCCGAACACCAGTCGGGGTGCGCAAAACATGAAAACGGTACCCACACACTCGGCACCGCCGAAAACGAGTCCGTGCGCGCAAAACTTGAAAACGGGACTCGACGACCTCGGCACCACCGAAAACGTTTCCGGGCACGAAAAACTTGAAAACGGGAAAGGACGCCCTCGGTACCGCCGAAAATGAGTCCGGGCGCGCAAAACATGAAAATGGGACCCCACGACCTCGGCACCGCTGTAAACGAGTCCGGGGGCGCAAAACATGTAAACGAGACCCGACGCCCTTGGTACCGTCGAAAAAGAGTCCGGGAGCGCAAAACATGAAAACCGGACTCGACGCCCTCCGCACCACCAAAAACGAGTCTGGGCGCACAAAACATGAAAACGGAACCCCACGCCCTCAGTGCCGTCGAAAAAGAGTCTGGGAGCGCAAAACTTGAAGACGGGACCCGGCGCCCTCCGCACCGCCGAAAACGTGTCCGGGAGCGGAAGACATGAAAACGGGGACCGACGCCCTCGGTACCGCCGAAATCATGTCCGGGAGCGCAAAACATGAAAACGCGACCCGACGCCCTCGGTACCGCCGAAATCTAGTACAGGGACGCAAAACAGGAAAACGGGACCAGACGCCCTCGGTACTGCCGAAAATGAGTACAGGGACGCAAAATAGGAAAACGAGACTCGACACCCTTGGTACCGTCGAAAATGAGTCCGGGCGCGCAAAACATGAAAACGGGACCCGACGACCTCGGTACCGCCGCCATGAACGAGTCCGGGCGTGCAAAACATGAAATCGGGACCCGACACCCTCGGTACTGCCGAAAACGAGTCCGGGCGAGCATAACATGAAAACGGGACCCGATGACCTCGGCACCACCGAAAACTAGTCCGGCCGTGCAAAACATGAAAACGGGACCCGACGACCTCGGCACCGCCGAAAACGTGTCCGGACGAGCAAAACTTGAAAACGGGACAGGACGCCCTCGGTACCGCCGAAAACGATTCCGGGCACGCAAAACATGAATACGGGACTGACGCCCTCGGTACCGTCGAAAACTAGTCGGGGGGCGCAAAACATGAAAACGGGACCCGACGCCCTCGGCACCGCCGAAAACGAGTCCGGGCGCGCAAAACATGATAACTGACCCGACGCCCTCGGCACCGCCGAACACAAGTCCGGGCGCGCAAAACATGAAAATGGGACCCGATGCCCTCGGCACCGTCGAAAACGTATCCGGGTGCGCAAAACATGAAAACGGGACCCGACGACCTCGGCACCGCCGCAAACGTGTCCCGGCGTGCAAAACTTGAAAACGAGACAGGACGCCCTCGGTACCGCCGAAAACGAGTCCGGACGCGTAAAACATGAATACGAGATCGACGCCCTCGGTACCGTCGAAATTGAGTCCGGGCGTGCAAAACATGAAAACGGGACCCGACGCCCTCGGTACCGCCGAAAATGAGTCCGGGCGCGCAAAACATGAAAACGGGACCCGACGACCTCGGCACCGCCGTGAACGAGTCCGGGCGCGCAAAACATGAAATCGGGACCCGTCGCCCACGGTACCTCCGAAAACGAGTCCGGGCACGCAAAACATGAAAACGGGACCCGAGGACCTCGGCACCGCCGAAAACGTGTCCGGGCGCGAAAAACTTGAAAACGGGAGAGGACGCCCTCTGTACCGCCGAAAACGAGTCCGGGCGCGCCAAACAAGAAAACGGGACCCGACGACGTCGGCACCGCCGAAAATGAGTCCGGGAGCGCAAAACATGAAAACGGGACACGACGCCCTTGGTACCGTCGAAAAAGAGTCCGGGAGCGCAAAACATGAAAACCGGACTCGACGCCCTCCGCACCACCAAAAACGAGTCTGGGCGCACAAAACATGAAAACGGAACCCCACGCCCTCGGTGCCGTCGAAAAAGAGTCTGGGAGTGCAAAACTTGAAGACGGGACCCGACGCCCTCCGCACCGCCGAAAACGTGTCCGGGAGCGGAAGACATGAAAACGGGGACCGACGCCCTCGGTACCGCCAAAATCATGTCCGGGAGCGCAAAACATGAAAACGGGACCCGACGCCCTCGGTACCGCCGAAAACTAGTACAGGGACGCAAAACAGGAAAACGGGACCAGACGCCCTCGGTACCGCCAAAAATGAGTACAGGGACGCAAAATAGGAAAACGAGACTCGACACCCTCGATGCCGTCGAAAATGAGTCCGGACGTGCAAAACATGAAAACGGGACCCGACGACCTCGGTACCGCCGCCGTGAACGAGTCCGGGCGTGCAAAACATGAAATCGGGACCCGACACCCTCGGTACTGCCGAAAACGAGTCCGGGCGAGCATAACATGAAAACGGGACCCGACGACCTCGGCACCACCGAAAACGTGTCCGGGCGCAAAAAACTTGAAAACGGGAAAGGACGCCCTCGGTACCACCGAAAATGAGTCCGGGCGCGCAAAACATGAAAACGGGACCCCACGACCTTGGCACCGCCGAAAATGAGTCCGGGCGCGCAAAACATGAAAACGGGACCCCACGACCTTAGCACCGCCGTAAACGAGTCCGGGGGCGCAAAACATGTAAACGGGACCCGACGCCCTCGGTACCGCCGAAAACAAGTCCGAGCGCGCAAAGCATGAAAACAGGACCCGACGACCTCGGCACCGCCGAAAACGAGTCCGGGCGCGCAAAACATGAAAACGGGACCCGACGCCCTCGGTACCGCCGAAAACTAGTACGGGGACGCAAAATAGGAAAACGGGACCAGACGCCCTCGGTACCGTCGAAAATGAGTACAGGGACGCAAAATAGGAAAACGAGACTCGACACCCTTGGTACCGCTGAAAATGAGTCCGGGCGCGCAAAACATGAAAACGGGACCCGACGCCCTCAGTACCACGGAAACGAATTTGGGAGCGCTTAACATGAAACATGAGCCGACGCCCTCGGTACCGTCGGAAATGAGTCTTGGGACTTAAAATATGAAAACAGGACCATACACACTCGGTACCGCCGAAAATGAGTCCCGGAGCGCAAAAGATGTACACGGGACCCAACGCCTTCAGTACCGCCGAAAACGCGTCTGGGAGCGCAAAACATAGAAACGGGACATGACAGCCTTGGTACCGCCAAAAACGAGTCCGGGAACGCAAAATATGAAAATGGGACCCGACGCCCTTGGTACCCCCGAAAACGAGTCCATGGACGCAAAACATGAAAATGGGACCGGACGACCTCGGCAGCGCCGAAAACGTGTCCGGGAGTGCAAGACATGAAAACGGGACCCGACGCCCTCGGTACCACCGAAATCGAGTTATGGAGCGCAATACATGAAAATGGGACTCGACGCCCTCGGTACCGCCGGAAATGAGTCAAGGGACTTAAAACATGATGTTTACCCTTGAAAATTCCAGGGGTGAGTAGATGAATAAATGAAAATAAAATCAATGATTAAAGGGAAGAAGAGAAAGCAAGGAAGAGATGGCCCACTGATCAGAGGAGATCGCTGCCTAACCCCGGAATGAATCCATTAGTCCCATAAGGAAATGTCAGGGTGAGAGACAAGGATATAAATACTCCACCACCTCCTATTCATTCGAGGTGGCTGACCCTCGGGAGATTTCAGAGAGAGAAAATCTCCTGATGGGTCAGCCATATGATTACACTTTTTCTGACAAGTGGGACCCACCTGGCAGTCCCTTGTAGACGGCTCTAACAACATAAACCTAGCCTATCTAATGGATCATCCATGTGACCATTCTTCACTGACAGGTGGGCCCCACACCTCAGTGACCAACTATCAAAGGAGTCAGAGTTAAACCCTAAGAATCTGCCCTTGGAGCAAACCCTAAAAAGGAGCTGAAGCAGTACAATCCCTGTACCACATGAAATGATGTCAATGCCAAGCTAGTATTCTGATGCAACTAGTCATGAGAAATTTCAAATGTGATTTTGCTTTCAAGGCTGACCTGGTGCCAAAGCTGTGAGCAACCACCTAACCATGCTTTAATTTGTGTCAATTACTGATAAGTAGTCAGTTCTTTGACCAAGTCACCCTCATGTTAAGGGATTGAAAGTCAATTTCACAAGACTGATCAGGTGCCAAAGCTGGGAGCAACCATCTGATCAAGTCTAGATTTGTATCAACTGTTGACATGTAATCAACTGTTGATCAGATCAAGCCCTAATGAATATCAATATAAGTCTAATTGGTATTTAATTAGGGTGGTTTCTGCAAGAGAGAGATAATTGGCAGAGACACTGAGCTACAATTGAAATCAGGGATTAATTCAGAAAAAGGAACAAGGTTTTATGGATAAAAGAATTTTTAATTCAGAGAAACAGGGGTAAAAATGGAATTAAAAATTACAGGGATGATTATCATGAATTTAGGGATTTTTGGTGAAAATTTCATAATTTTTGGATAAGTGGAGCTATTAGAATAAATTCAGGGAAGATAAAACAGATTAAAAAAGGAAGATCAAAGGCTGAGATTCAATCAAGGGCACATCTGGGTACAACTTGGGGACAGAGACTCATCTGGGTGCAAACTGGGGATCCCAAACGTATACACACAGAATCAGAGGGGAGAGAGAGTGTGACACGTGTCAGCATCTCACTGGGCCACCTCATGCCACGTGTCAACACCACATTGGTCCACCTCAGCCATGTGGGCCCCACCACTATACTGACCTGACATGTGGGCCCCACCAGCATGCCACGTGGCAAGACCTGACAGGCCCACCTCATCCCTCCACATGCCACATGGCAACACCACAGCAACACACCTCACCCTCCTAGTGCCACATGGCAACACCACAGCATCACACCTCAACACTCCAGTGCCATATGGCAGCTGGCCTTTGGTGCCACATCACAGGGGACTAAGCCACATGGCACTACACTACAGAGCCACCTCAGCATGCTTAACACTAATGCATATGAGTAATGGGGTAGTTAAACAAGTGGACCTATCAGGATGTGCCAAGTCAGATCAATTAAACCT